>JASDDO010000019.1:1007269129-1007833062 GCA_030015575.1 Agapanthus africanus
GCTGCATGTTACGCATGTCTAATTAACTACAAACGCCTCATTGGCTAGCATTGTTACAGTGGGGTTAGAATTTCGCATTTGGAAATGTGTAGGAATGGACATGGTCTAGAACCACAAAGCACAACCCATGGAGGATTTAAAACTTCATGTACAAGCATACAAGCGCTCCTATTCTAGAATATTTCAAGTTATCGTCTCGTGGGAAACTGTCATGAACATTTTGTTTTCCGATCAGTTTTCTTAAGGGACATCCCAATTAAATTGAGGCATGTTCAGGGACATTCTGTTTTGTTAGGGTAAATGACATCACTTTCCATCTGCATCAAATCAAATATAGTTCGAAAAGCTGAAGTAACGAAGTATTTCCTACACTATAAATCACCCAAACCAAACAAGTTTCCCTTTAAGAAAAATGTGTATTATACAAAGCTAAAGTACATAAGCTGCTCGCCACACCCCCTTCCAATAAAGGGGGAATTTCTCACAAATGTTCTGAAAAGACTTCCAAGTCTTTCATTCTAAAATATGAATATTTTATTTGTTAATCCACATCGACAAAGGATTTTTTTTATTTGCCGGTAAATCTTTCCTATCATAATTATGAAAACTAAAGAACCTACACTTCAATTTTGGCATCTTCGATTCTTGATATTCGGGATCTGATATAGAACAACTTGGGTCTATGATCAGTTTTGTCATTTGGCTATCACAATGTATATAAGCTTCGTTGATTCATCATCGGCTAAGCCTATGAGCTCCTCCATTGATTTGTCATCGGCTACCATATTGTCTACAGGCTCCTTCATTGATTCGTCATCGGCTATCACAATGCCTATGGGCTAGCTCCTTCATTGATTTGTCATCGGTTACCACATTGTCTACCGGCTCCTTCATTGATTGGTCATCGGCTGTCACAATGCCTATGAACTACTTCCCTGATTTGTCATCGGTTATCACATTGTCTACCGGCTCCTTCATTGATTAGTCATCAGCCATCACAATGCCTACAGGCTCCTTCTTTGATTTGTCATCGACTATCACATTGTCTACCGGCTCCTTCATTGATTCGTCATCGGCTATCACATTGTCTACTGACTCCTTCGTTGATTCATCATCGGCTATCACATTGCCTATGGGCTCCTTTATTGACTCGCCATCGGCTATCACATTGCCTATGGGCTCCTTCATTGATTCAATCGGCTATCACATTGCCTATCAGCTCCTTCGTTGATTTGTCAACTGCTATCACATTGCCTGTCGCCTCCTTCAGTTCATTGTCGGCTATCATTGCCTATGCACCCCTTCATTGAGCCGGCCATCACATTGTCTATGGGATCCACCATTGACAAGTCATCGGCTATCACATTGACTAAGGATTAAGTATTCTTCTCCATTATCACTTCCTAACATAGCTAAATTTTGAAAACCTATACCCCCAGTTCTTTAAACAAACTATATAAGAATCTCAAAAAACAAAACGCTTAAAAGGAACAATAACCGCCGAACAAGAGCAATGGTCGGAAGGTTGCAAGTAATAGAACCTACCAAACTATATAATAGAACCCCCAAAAAATCACTAACTCCAAACTATGTTAAAATATGAGGTGGTTGGGTCTTGCGCTTATTTTAGTGAATCCCAAATCAGCTCACAAAATAAAAATCAAACAACCCAAAAACCCCAAGAAAGGGGACAACCTCCTACCAATCTACAGTTCTGAGGTTTCTATCATCCAGATCGAGGGAAAGTGTTAGTCAACCCAAAATCACCTCACGTATAAACTAAAAAATGCAAGCGGAAATTAACACGACTTATCAATAGAATCCACAAATTAGGGCTTTGAATGTAAGGTCAAGTGATTCAAAGCCATCAAGATACCAACTTTATGAGCCAAAATGGAAAAATCTACCAAATTGACAACAGCCCGAGAACTCAAACTTCAAATGATTCAAACTCAAACATCAAGATACCTTTTCAGTGTCAGATTGGTAAATAGAGTTGATGCTGGATTGGGGAGTGATCCACTCATGTGTTGAGAAGTCATCTTCTTCTTCGCTGCTCTCCATTCTCTCCGTTTCTCTCTCTTGCTTCTGTTTGGTTGCAGGATTATGAGTTTGGATTTGGATTTTGGATTGTGGAATCCCAGGATTCCACAATTTTGTGTTTGGTTGCAACATTAGGATTTCTAGGATTCCTTTATTTTGTATGGGGGCCCACCACAAAAGAAGGATTCATGAATCCTAAAAATTTTCAAGAATTCTCAAGGATTTGGCACTATTCATTGTACTTTTAGATGGGACCCATGTACTTTATTTATTTAACAATCCTCTCTCTCTCTATCTCTCTCTAAAATCCTCAAATCCAAATCCCATTTTTTTCCACCAACCAAACAAAGATTACAAGGATCTACAAATCTAATACTAGAAATCCAAAACCAACCAAACAACAAATTACCAAATCCAGAAATTTCAACGGTACTATTTTTGGAATCCAAATTCCATAATCCTGCAACCAAACAGCCCCTCAGGCTTTTGAGCTTTTTGGTTGCTTTCTCTCTCTGCCCATTGAATTTTTTTAGGAGAGAGAAGGTCTTGCCTGCCTTGGGAAACGAGGAGGTGACCTTTTGGGGAGTGAGATAGTCTTATTGCTGTTTGTGGATTTCGACGCTTTCGGGGGTTGTTTTTGCTTTGGGTGGAATTGCACTAAAATACCATTAATGATGCGCTTGGAATATGGAATAGAAGATTATCGGGAATTCTTGCATTTCCGAAAATAGGATGACCGGACATCTGATTCTAAGAAATCTTGCATTAACATACTTGGTATGTTTTAATCATTCCTGATAATATATGTATGCGTAGCCGTCGACCGGTGGCGAGATTGGTAGAGGGTCGGTGGATGAGGCAAGGCCGGTGACGAACATCCAATCGGCTGTGGGCCAACGACGAACGGCCAATCTACGGCCGGCCGGCGGTGAAAGGCCGATCGGCATTGGGCCGGCCGGCGGAAAACCGACGATGGGCAGAGGGCGGCAAGGGGCAAGGAGGCCGACGGCGGATCGCGATGGCTCTTTTCATATTAAACGGGAATATTTCATAGTAATTTAGGATGGACACGTGTTTTAGGGACGGGATTATCATAAAATGAGATCATTGATTACCATGATAACCCTGTAGTAATAGGAATACCGTTTATACCTAAACAAGTGTGGTAATATTTCATGTTAATCTAGGATTATCACCTAGATTACCTCCTGCCAAGCGCATCCTAACCATCACGGAATTACGGTAAAATACCTTCAACTGCGGCAACATACCCTCTCAAAGGTAGCCCTTAAGGAATTTAGCCGCAATAAAAAATCATTAAGGCATTTTCGTGATTAACTGCAATAGTTGAAGGCATAGTCATAATATTCATGAATCATTCGGCGAACTCACGAACAGTTCGCAAATTTTTGAATGGCCAATCAATTGCCGTTTGCAAACGGTTCGAATCATTCGTGAATCATTCGCAAAATCAATGAATAATTCATAAAAACGGTGAATAATCCGTAACATCAAAACCTAGCGTCCTGTATATTTAATTTCTTCCTTGAAATTCTTTCCGAACACTTCCCGAATACCTGTCGAATCTTTTATGAATAATTACCTGGGTTTTTTCGAATAGTTCTCCGAATCCTAATTTTCTACCTTGCCGCATTAATCCGATGCAGGAATTTGTGATTACGAAGGTACCCTTATACTTTTTGTGCTTGGAGTATAAAATGGCTTTTATTTGAAAATTGTTGGGGGCCCACAGAATATTATTAGTTGGTGACCGTTGGGTCTGGTGCATCTTTAGGTATACATTCGGACTGGGCCTTTTGATGGGCCGAATCTGGGGTTGGATGCAACACCGACACTGGTTTGTTTTGTGGTCTAGAAGCCGGTTTTAAAACCGAACAACGTCCAAAAAATGTGAAAAATACCTCAATCTTATTATTTGAAAAAAGAAAAAGAAAGAATTATTGTTTTGAGAAAAACCCCTTCCCTTTGCCTGATTAGAAGTAATCCATTGTTGGTTTTTAGAACAAGCGTTTTCTATGTTCGTAATTGCTTTATTATACATGCTGGTTATTCTTAACACATCCATAAGCTTCTATTGTTTTTCGTCAATAGTAAAGTAAATGGCAGCACCTGACTACACGCACACAAGTTTAGAGTATATATGGAATAGATATATAACAGCGGTAAATACAATGGCCATCAAAGTTCGACTAAATTTCAGGAAACCTCACTCGTCTAAAAAACAAGAAATTCCCCCATCTTTCGAAACATAAACATGCAAATTTAACTACCTTTGAATCTTTTCATTAAAGTCAAATTTTCATTCCCAAATTACCCACAAGTTATCATATCAATTACAAATCATCAATGAAACAATTGCAATCAAATAATAGAGGCAGCGGTACTTTTGGAGATAAAAAGCCGATGGCATGAAAACACCAACATCGTTACGCTTAGGCGAGACAATGTGCAGGTTCTGAAAAGAGATGAGCATTTCCTACTATTCGGCCAAAAGCACGTGACAGCGACTTGCAGTTTTTTCAAACCAAGAGAAACGAAACTTCTGCCCTTGTACCCCACAAATACTCTCTGCTGTGTTGCCGTCTTTTCTTATGCTCTTTTTTTTTATTTATTCTCTCTCTACTACCCCCGCACCCCCCTCTCTGGAGAGAGAAACACCAAACCAATTATCTGATTCTAGTGAGAGAGAGACAGAGAGAGAGAGAGAGAGAGAAGGAGTGGACTTTTTCTTGTTGCTAAAACCCTCGGCAAATTATTGATGATCGTCGATCCCTGTGGTTAGAAGAAGAAGAAGAAGAAGAAGAAGAAGAAGAGGGATTGATGATCAAATCATGGCCAACATGATATGGAGATCGTGAGTAATTTATTATCATATTCGTTAACATGCTGAGTCGCCGGCAGCTACGGCCTTGTGGATAGGGTTTTGAATTTGATCATGGTCGTTGAAGCATTTCTGCTGCTGCTGCTGCTTTCGATTCTTGAAATAACAATTGCTCAACCTGGTAAAATTTCATCATCAATTATCTATGAACTTTGATATCGATTAGATCGACATTAGCATTAGTTGTTTTCTTGATGAAAAATAAGATCAAAACATATGGTATTATTAACCACATAAGGTTGCTAGTTAGATCACTAATTGAGATTATCAACATTATCATCTTCAGCATCATTTTTTTAAAAATGGCTTCTTTTTTCCAATCAAAATTGGGTGGGTTTAGGAAACGATCGATGCTTAATCCTACATGAAAGCCTAGACCATGGTGAAAGATCGGAAACGTTCGGTACTCGTTGATTATCATTATTGTTGATGATAATGGAGTTTCTCTAGCTATTGGTGTGAGTCTATTGAGGCATGCACTAGTGAAGAAATCGCTATTAATAGGTTGTGATTAAGCTGATTTGAGATTGGAAAGGATTGGGCATTTTGGGTAGGATTAGGTTGAATTTTGATTGCAGATGGGTCTTTAAATTCCTAGAGGCCCGAATTGAGGCAATGAAAAGAGCCAAAACCATTTGCATCAATACAGCAAAAGGAACTTGAACTAATCGGGTGGGATTCCTTAATAGATCCGATCCATTAGTCAGATGTTCATGTTACTTCAATTTCCATTGGAATATTCTGACAAAATGTGCAGGTTTTGTGAGCATTCAGTCTTGTGCTACATCAGAACATACAGATCCGCGAACAGACATAACATACACATCGGACGATTATCTATTAAGCGGTGTCGGAATCTGTAATAATTCTTCCTCCGAAAGTTCTAGGGTCTTTGGCAACGACAAACGTGATAGATGGTGCTATGATCTGCCAGTCATCGAGGGACAAAATTATCTCGTAAGGTCGACGTTTCCACATGACCCATTTCTCCGATCAAACAAAGAGACCATCTTCAATTTGTCTATTGGAGCTACTTCCATATCACAAATCAATTCGTCTCGCAACCTTGAAGTCATAGAAGCTATCTTTACAGCCACAAGGAACCATGTGAATTTTTGCGTGCTGAAAGGAAACGGTCACGCTTATATATCCAAGGTTGAGTTGAGGCCATTACATGATTCGATTTACCTTGGCGGGAACTCATCTTCCGTACTAAAGTTGATAAGTCGTGTTGATCTTGGAAATAAAATTTTTATTTACAGGTATATTTCTAGTTTTTGTACCATTTATCTTCAACATTAAGTATTGAACGAAAAACAACACAGCCGGACAAAAAATTTATTTGCATATGATGTGAAAAAGTTAGTTGCTTTATGCATTTTCAGATATCCAACCGATACATCGGATCGCATTTGGAGCATCGAAGCCTACCCAGAGGGGGTTAATATTTTAAGATCTTCTGATATCTCTATCCACGGTGCTAACAGCTCCATACCTATCAAAGTTCTTCAGACCGCTGCGTTGAATGATGAAAACTTGGAGTTTCTTCATAATGGCCTTGACACGAGCAACGATGATTATCTAGTCATTCTTTTTCTCCTCGAGCTCAACCCTGATGTGAAAACGGGGCAACGGGTCTTTGATGTGTTTGTAAATGGAGATAAAGTGTTTGAAAAGATCGATATACTTCAAAATGAAAAAAGTTCTAACTTTCGAGAAATTTCAATGAGGGTAAAGTCAAATGGTTATCTAAACATCTCTTTAGTCAAAACTACAGGAGTAAAATATGGTCCGATTTGCAATGCCTATGAGATCTTCCAAGTACATCAGAAAGCTCCTGAAACAGTGTATCGAGATTGTATGTGTCTGTTTAGATTCTCGTTTTTTTATGTGTTTGTCTGATATTTAGATTGAATATTGATGTGCCTGCACAAAACTTGCAGCGAATGCGGTGGTGAAACTGAGGGAAGAGTTAGTTGCAAGAGGTCCTGAAAATGTGATACTGGAAAAATTGTATGGGGACCCTTGTATGTCTCCTCCTTGGGAATTTTTGGCTTGCGAAGAGAGGAACAATACCCTTGTAATCACTAAACTGTAAGCTTATCTTCTTAGCTCTATTTTTTTTTATAACTCTTTCCATCTTTTTACATTATAAAGACAATCGCTGAATGGCAGCTGGATGATTATTAGTCAGTCGTCAGATACCAATGTAGCAAATCTATGAGATGCTATTTTTTTTTATAAAATTACTTTCAGGGATCTTTCTTCGATGAGTTTGCATGGATCATTTCCTACTGTTATCGGCGATCTAGCAGAGTTAAAGGAATTGTATGATTTACTATTTCTTACACCATGACTTTTTTTCTGTATAAGACTTGCTGTGTTTATAGCTCTGAATCCTCTAAATCTTCTCTCTTAGGGTTTTGCCGAAGAATTGCACAGGGTTCACTCCCGAAGCTGTTGCCTCACTTCAGCGTTTATCAAAACTGTAAGCTTGAGAAATTTGTGGTTATTTTATCAAGCATAATTTTCTTCCGACTTAAGTGAGTATTTTTTATAATTTCTAAATATCGTTTTTGTAATTTAGGTCTATCAGTTGCAACCAAAACATCACCTGCAAAATTCCGCCTGGTTTATCTACTAGCAAGAATATTAGTGCGAAGTAAGTAATCTACAAATACTCTGATGATACCACAAAGGAGTTGGTATTATATAGTATCTCATTCTCTCTCTTGTTGAATCATTATCAGCGCTGGCAGTTCTGTTGCTGGAGCTCCTTCACCAACAGAGACTCCTCAAAGTAGGAGTCATGTCGTAGGGACTGTTGCTGGAGGATCTATTGCGTTTACCCTTGCCCTTGGGACGTTCTTCACGTGTTTCTACAAATGTGGCCGTCCTAGCAGAAAACGACACCCTGTTATGAAGAGTACGATCTTTAAATTCTTACTAAATCCCTATATGTTAGATAACCACTCCACACTAAGTTTGTAACCATAAGTTGATAGGTTGTGGGCAACGCATATCTAGCCATGATAAATGCATGCTGAAACATAACTGCATACTCGGAAAGTCGGAATGTGTTTGATGACATTTTTCATTATTTTCAAAGATATCATGTTTTATCACTTACCATAAAATTGTCTAAATCCAGACCCTAATGAAATGTACCGAACTCGAGAACTGGTTCAAGTTTTTTTTATATGACTAAGAATTTTGCAGTAAAAGTAAAACAACAATTAAACATTATGAATTAAAAACAAAGTTCATGGCAGTTCTCAGTGTGAGTTACGACTTACGAAGTTCAAGATATCTATCTGAATTCAACTGAAACTTCAAGGTATTTTACAAAGGATTTGACAACTGAATGTTTACCATGTCGAGCATGTAATTGTATTTTGCATTGCGATTATCCTTAGTTTGTCTTTGTCGTCTGAATGTTCCTAAAAACTGCAGATGTAGTTTTCTCCGAGTCCAGCATTCTTGAATCTTCTTCGATCCCTTTAGTGAAGTCCTTCACTCTTCAGTATATTGAAAGGGCCACATGCAATTACAGTACCTTGATTGGCGAAGGTGGGTTTGGAGCTGTTTACCGTGGTAATTTGCCACATGGACAAGAGGTTGCTGTAAAAGTTCGATCTGCCACATCCACTCAAGGAACTCGTGAGTTCGATAATGAGGTGAGACATTACGAAGATTGTGATTTCTTCATTTTTCCCCTCTTGCGGAAGAAGAAGTTTTAATATTAACTATCCTTGATTGTTACCGTTTAATAATTTAACTATTTAAGTTTTACATGATCCATCGGTTTGTGTTTATGTAACCGACGATTTCAACAAGAAGGCTTTTGAAGCGAAGTTTCATACAAAAACTTGTTTACTTTTGCCATATATGTAACTGGCATTGTCGACAAGAAGGCTTTTGAAGCGAAGTTTCATACAAAAACTTGTTATACAGGTATCGCTTCTTTCAAAAATTAGACATGAGAATTTGGTCCCGCTTCTTGGCTACTGCTGCGAAAATGATCAGCAAATTCTTGTTTATCCTTTTATGTCAAATGGTTCGCTACAAGACCGCCTTTACGGTATTCCTCGTTACCCATATTAATACCTAATAGCCTCATTTCTTTCCCTTTCCGATTTAGTATTCTTTTTTTACATCACAGGGGAAGCATCAAATCGAAAAGTGCTCGACTGGCCGACCCGACTCTCTATTGCACTAGGTGCTGCTAGAGGCAAGCATTTTCCTCTGGTGTATTTACTTCGTATTTCGGCTTGCGCCTTTATTTCATGTACTGCATACAAACAATTGCCTAGATCTTCATGAGAGGTGCTCTAAGACCAATTTCCTCGAGTGTTCGGGTTCTTTTTTTGTTTGAAAAACATATAGCATGCACAAATACAAAGCAATATGTCTTTGAGTCCTAATACAATATGGCATCTTAAATTCAGGTTTACTATATCTGCACTCTTTTGCTGGGCGATGCATCATACACCGAGACGTAAAATCAAGCAACATTCTTCTAGATCACTCCATGTGTGGCAAGGTGGCAGATTTTGGTTTTTCTAAATATGCACCTCAAGAGGGAGATAGTGGGGTTTCTTTGGAAGTAAGAGGAACAGCTGGATATTTAGACCCAGAGTAAGTAAAGGCTTTAGAGTGTTTCCTCCCCCGTGCATACACTTATTTTTTTCCTCCCCCTTTCTATTAAAGCCGAATACCATACCAAATATATAAGAGTACAATTACAGAATAGCTCAAGAGTAAACAAAGAAAACTACGAAGAAAACAACGAAAGAAAGAAAAAGAAGATAAGTGGAGTAACAAACAAAGGAGCTAAGTAGCCACATAATGCGATCTTTGTTCTTCCAAGAGGAAACCCGTGGCGTGGACTTCCTGATGAAGATCAAAGACATAGTCGGGGAAAAAACGCAGCTTATTACGACAATTCCATCACACCCACATGACAATTGTATAAGCAGTTTTTGACCAAAAATCAGAAATGTACTTTGACAACGACCGTGCATACACTTGTTGACAAATAATTAATGAACTTGGTTGCTTGAATGCCTCTGTCAAAAACTTAATATGAATCGAAGGCAAAGCTTCAAATGTCGGGCTGATGCATTTAGTTTTTGCGTTGTTTTTATTGCAGGTACTATTCAACCCAGCAACTATCAACAAAAAGTGACGTCTTTAGCTTTGGCGTTGTGCTTCTTGAAATTGTGACCGGAAGGGAACCTCTAAATATACACAGACCACGCAACGAGTGGAGTTTAGTAGAATGGGTATGATTTCACTCTTGAGATTGTTGCATGCACACTTTGATCCTGACTCCTTGAGTTTGTTTTCAATATAATGGTTAAACCAATGTCTAATACTGATTTAGAAATCCAAATCTCTAACCTATGAAACGAACTATGGAAATAGGCAAAGCCATTTATCAGAGAATCAAGAATCGACGAGATCGTGGATCCAACCATTAAAAGCAGTTACCATGCCGAAGCAATGTGGAGGGTAGTAGAAGCTGCATTAGCGTGCATCGAGCCCTTCTCTGCTCACCGACCAAACATGGTTGATATCGTGCGAGAGCTCGAGGATGCCCTAATCATCGAAAACAACGCCTCAGAGTACATGAGATCGATCGAGAGTTTCGGTGGCTCTAACCGCTTCATCTCTATAGAAAGGAAGATGCTTGCTGCAACGTCTTCAGCAACTGATCCGTCCCCAAACTACTGTGAAATCCCTGCTCCATTGCCAAGGTAGCTTTAGGGATGTACTGTTGTTGTATTTTGGTATATGATAACAAAGTTTTCTACAAAATGTACAGAGAATAGGGTATGTATCTTTGTCTTGAGAGAAGTGATCCAACCTTTTTTGTTGGATATGCATTTGTATTTGGATAAAAAGCAGTAGAATTTATAAATAGGAACCCATCATTTACTGATTCTGTAAGTTGTAATACATTGCTATTGATAAAACTGCCTTTTATTTGAGTAGTTTGGATGGATCAAAAGTTCTCTGTTCATGATGGATATTATGCCTGCATTCTAGCTCAATGACGGGGGCTCGTGTATTGTCGATGGAATTATGAGAAAAAGATGAAAGCATATGCTGTTCAAGCGAGAATCAGAATGAAGATTTACGATTTCTGGCAATCAAGATGAATCATCATCGTCGTCTATGGTCCTGCTTTCAAATGTGGTGGCTATGGAGAGCCGGAGAGTGAAGTGAAACTTGGATCGACTTGGTTCATTTGCTGCACGAGGAAAGTGAGGCACCTCAGAGGAAATATTGACAAGATTTTCCGACCGATTGTTAACCCAAATTAATGTTGCTTGAATCCAGGTGTAGTACTTCAAATTCCAAATTAACTACATAATCAAGGAGTTAAATATAAAAAGTCCCATCTTCCAAAAAAGGGGGAGTACACGTATCACCAGTTATTGGAGCGAGAAAAACGTTAAAACTGTTATCACTTGAGATCTCCCATTAGAAACACACCATTCTGTTCATTTCTCTGATCTCTTCACTCAAAATTTTATAGAGAGAGCCCATTGAAAGACGAGATAATAACGAACGATCGTTTCGATGAAGGCGAAGGTGAAGGGAAGATACGACGCGTACAAGAACAACGCATCGGCCACTGTCTCCGTCAATGTCAGCCAAGAACTCACCCTCAAAGCTACCATGACCGATGCCGCCTTTGTCAAAGGCCCTTCACTAACTGGCCTTGTACTCTCCCTTCACAAGCCCAACTCATTTACCCTACATTACAATCTCCCTACTAAGGTAACCCTCATGCTCATGTTGTTTATCCATGAATTTGGCCAGTTACATGATCACGAATCTGGTATAGTGTGATGCAATGACGGTTAAAATTTGGTAAAAAAAAGAACGATTTTTCTTATTGATAGAATTTGATCTTTCTTTCAATATCAGTTGTTTCGTATATCACACCATGGACAGGGGACCTGTTTCTGCCTAAAAACGACAAATACGGATTTTTTTCATGCATGCATTTCATCAATCATGCCGATATCTATCTATCATATCCATACACAGGACATGAGAGTCCAATTCATGAACAAGGCCACAATCATGAACAGGACTATAAACTTCACCTACACCCATGCCCATGGTGAGAATCAAACTGCAATGGAAGGATCCGTAGCATTTGATCCGGCGAATAGAGCACTCGTCGGCTACGATTTCGGGTCGGGGGATTGGAGGGTGAAGTATGTTTATGCTCATGGGGTCACCAGGACAGCTTTCGAGCCGTGTTATGATGTTTCGAAGAATGCTTGGGATTTTACTGTGTCGAGGAGGCTCGATGGCGGCAATTCAGTAAGAGCGATGTATCAGACCTCGTCGAAAGATCTTGGGGTCGAGTGGAAGAGGAGATCAAAGATCAACGGATCCTTCAAGGTATTCTCAACGAATAATCATATGTGTCGACTCAAAACTTGATTAATATGACAAGTCTATATTAAACATTGCTCTTAGGTTTTATACTTCACTATTGATAGAAAATTAATCTCAAAATATCCCATGTTTTTATTTTTATATTTTTTTGTCTGCAGATATCTGCGTCTCTGAACCTGGCAGAGCAATCTAAACTTCCAAAGTTAAAGGCTGAGAGCACCTGGAATTATGAAATATGATTCTATGTGACTATTCTGTTTTAATTTGACTTTTTTTGATAAAAGAGAAAA
Organism: Agapanthus africanus; assembly: GCA_030015575.1. NCBI lineage: Eukaryota > Viridiplantae > Streptophyta > Magnoliopsida > Asparagales > Amaryllidaceae > Agapanthus > Agapanthus africanus. The sequence continues at coordinate 1,007,281,787 of JASDDO010000019.1, forward strand.
AAACCTATTTTGTTGTTTGCTTTTTTAATGATTTCAGCATGAAAGTGGCTATTTTTATTCTAATTAATTTTTAAGCCGCATGAGTTGTCCCAATGCTTAGATTGTTTAGTCTAATCTTATATATTCTGATAGTTAAACTAACTTCACATTTCCATTGTCAACTCAAGATGATATAAGCTCTTTGTGTTTATACCAATTGATTATTCCTCTGCCTCTACACCCCATCTGCAATTTCTCCGTCTTCATCGACAGGAGACAACATGGATCGAGTCATACCTCATTCTATTTGAAATGGAAAAGAGTCCTCTGTCATGGCTTGATCTTCCGGATCCAATCACGGAGATGGTCTTAGAACATCTCCCACTCCTCCGTTTTGCTGCCGTCTGCAAGAAATGGCAATCCATCCAGAGTAATCATCGGCTGTGCCACTCCCCTTCCCCACATCCAATTCCTCATTCCACCGCCTTCACCTCCCCGCCCACCACCGCTTCATGTCCTTCTCCGCGAGTTTCATTAATTTCTTCAGTTTTCCCTTTTCAATCCTGTCACTGGTGTCGGCATCCAACTCCCAACTCTGTCCATTACCTGCAAGCATTCCATCATCGGAGCTGTGTCGGCTCCACCATCCCATCCTAACTGCAGTGTTCTCATATTTGACTCTAACCGCACCTTCTTGTATAATCTCAGCGGCGGCAACGACTGGATGGGATTTCCGTTACCAACGGAGCCTATCGTCTCTGTTGTCTATTGTATAGACAAATATTACTGCATATCTAATCAGTTCAAACTTTACATCATCAATCCCCTTCATTCAACTGATTTTGTGCAATTGTTAGAAATCGACGGTAGCCAAATATCGTCTAAACCCTCCGGAAATAGTACAGTTGTTAGAAACGGACCGTCTCATCAATTTTTCTTGGTGGAAGTTAGTGAAGTATTTTTGGTTGCTGCAGTATCTGATATGGATTGCATCATTGAGGGGTTCCAAGTGTTCAGGGCAGATCTTTCGAGAAACATGTTGGTCAGGGCTCAGAGCATCAGTGATCGTGTGGTATTTCTCGATGCTTTTTCGTCGTGTTCACTGGTGGCGGATGATTTGGGTTGTAGGAAGAACTGCATCTATTACACTGATTGGTTGGGCGGGCTAACGAGCAATGCTGATCTTTTTGAGCCATGGAAGGTGTTTGAGATATTTGATTTGGAGACTGGGAGCATGATTTATGAGCAAGCCGTTCCAGATTTAGAGACTAAACAAGATCTTTCACACTTTGATGAGTATCATCTGCATTGGTTTGTGCGAGGCTCGACTATTTTAATCCGCATGTGATATGATTTCTGCGATTTGCAAGGAAATGTCAAGTGTGCATATTCATCCCTGTTCGGAGATCAAGCGGTTAGCATTAAGAAATCACTTAACAGTTTAAGCTAGTAAATTGTGAAACTAATGTACATGAAGCAAATTTATTACTTAAAATCAAAATCACATTGAAAACTGAAATAACAAAACGTTGCCAGTTAAAATGAGTAATATCCAAATATCGACAAGGAGCATTTTCCATTAGTTTGAATATGAACATAAATTTTCACGGAGCATGTTTAACAAATTTCCCATCTCCAAAGAATCCAACTTTTCGAGAACAAGACGCTACGATTGATTGTTTGTTTATCAAATCCAGTTGCATGCCCTGGCTCATTTCAGAGTCTGCATATTGAATTGCCTTTATTCGACATGTTCAATGCTTCTTCATCACCTTGAGACTTTTAGTAGCTGAGATACTTCTTCGAAAAGATCTGGAACTTCTGCAAAAAATAGTTCAAACTCAGAACAAGATGCGAAAAAAATTCAAAACTGGATGAATAAGAAATCATAATTTTCCATATCCCTAGGATATTCCATGAAACAGCACTAATATCACATAGCATATATCAAGAGACAAAAGAAGATTAAAGTTTGGATGAAGCACCAGCACATACATTAATTTTCTTTGGAGCAAGGACTTACCCAGGCGAGCCTCTCAAATAAGGCTCGAGTGACTTCTCGATCACCCAGTAGGATATCCTACATATAAGTAGTGATGTAGGGAATAGATTTATTCATAGATACACTTTAAGTTTTCAAATCCCAAGGGTTCCAGATAAATTACTTGATCAAGGGAAACACTTCAAAAAAATCCATTCTCTCACAGGTCCATCACACCTGAACTCGAGGATGCAATTTGTGACAGGAATTTGATGTGCTTTTATGAGGTAAACTTAGAATAGCATGGTTAACTTGGACTGAGTTCCCTCTCTGCCTTACTTTAGGGGGATTTCCACAATTGAAAAACTCGAGAAATAAACAACATACTTTCATTCTACTTCAGGGTGATTTCCATATCGATTCTCTAAATTATGTCATCCATATACCGAGCCTTCCATTATCTTCTCCCTTCATACTCTCCGACCCCTTGAAGCAATGAAAATAGTAAGCTTACAAAGATCCAGTTAGGCGATCATGCGCAATATGAGCTTATTGTTCCATCTGCTGATGCTGCACATCGGATGTTAACAAGAAAAAATCACCCACAGATTTAGAGGCTTCATCTAACTTCTTTACCAACTTTCTCAACATTTTGACATTGGGATCAACTTTTAAAGAATTTCTTGCTAATTTTTATAACATTTTTTTTTCATGATCAGAAATCAAGACGTGGTTCTTTTGATCATGTTCTTTCCTGGCATTTTGCCTCCACTTGTTCTTTGAGCTTCAGGTACTCCAACTCGTCCAGAACATCGTCAGCCTCATAAAGTGCATGTTTAAGTTGCCACAGCCTTTTTTGAGTGGACCAGAAATTTGTAGCTGCCCACTCTCCACCGCGTCGACTACAGACTGAATCTTTGGAAGCAATGACTCCAAATTCTGAAACTCCTCCTTCAAGCCTTTTCCACGCTTACATTGGTCTTCCAAATAGGTGCTGGCCACAGTAACCACCCGACTGATCACTGCAGATACTAACCATCTTCCGACAATTAATCCTAGAATTTTGTCTTTTTTTTAAATTGACTAGAAATTGGGGAAAGCAATATGATATAAAAGGGGTAAATCAGAAAAACAAGCACAATATGATTACTGAGCAAAAATATGTGGCAACCTTTCAACACATTAAGAATACGAGCTTATGATTGTCATTATTAATGCAACATGTACCTGCCTGATTTTTTTAATTAAAATGTCTGCATCCGATAATACACGAGTTTGTCAAATTATTACTGTTTTGAGATTCTGAAAGCAATTAAGTAATTACAATTGCCTGTTGTTTTATAAAATTAAAGCATGTCAAGGTTAGGTATCCAATATAAAAATAATAATAGCTCCAAGCGAGCGCATTATTTGTTGGAAGATGCTGAAATCTTACAACTGAAAGCAAATTCGGTAATAAGTATATTGCCTTTGGTTTTATAAATAGGTCTTAAAGCATGTCAAGGTTAGGTAATGGACTAATGGTACCATCCAAAATAATAACGATAATAACAATTACAAGGCAACAGCTCATTATGGAAACGTAAAGTTTTGTTACCTCTCCAAAGTCAACTAGTCTCTTTGCGCAATAGATCCGCATAAACGTTTAAGTTGTCTGGAACCTGCTTGCCTCTCTTTCGAATAGAGAGGCGTCTCTTATGGAATAGGATAATGTTCTTTTTTTTTCAAAATAGGATAGTTAAGGATTAAAATTACGAAATAGGATAGCTTGAATTTTAATTAGCAGAATAGGACGGTTTGAGACCACATGGTGGAAAAAATTTATAAAAAAAAAGATGCGGGTTCTTAGAACCGCCCTTCTTACTTATATAGAGGAGGGGGTTCTTGGTACCCGCCCTCCCAACTATATAGAAGAGGCCGCTCCTTACTTATATAGGGGAGGGCGTCCGCCCTCTGATACAGAGCAAAAAATAAATAAATAAACAAGTTGGTCCAATATTTTTTTTCTTTAAAAGAGACATGGGAAAAAATTAGAATTTTTATATTAACCCAGAAATTCAATATGCACAAAAATATCAGATAAAGATTATTTTACTTCAAAAAATTTTACTATCAAACTATTATACATGTGAAACCTTATGTCATGTCTTATCAGCACTTTAAGTACCCTGACATTATGTCGAGTCAGCATTTTAAATACCCGACATGCAAACATTGAATAAGATTGATAGACTATGCTTAAGATTCCACATTTACTTTTAAAAAATAAAATAATATTACAAATAAGGTTGTTACTGTTTCTAGAGGAGGAATCCGATACTTCGATCATACTATAAATATCAATGATGAACACTTCGGTAACAATATACTACAAGTGAGGAAAGCAAAGCAAAATAGTCATTTTTTGTTCTGTTTACTTATGGAAAAATTAGAGAAGATACGAAAAATACATCTACACTTGCAATGAAATTTCTAAGTGGTTACTAAAGGGTGAAAGATATGAGGGTGGAACGACTCAAAGTTTCTAAGCAATTACTAACATAATTTCTTAATGCTTAAAGTCCATTCCATTGCCAATCTAAACCCACGACACTCGTTGAAGAGGGTATTATAATATGCCGCGGAAGTTAGAGGGAGGAAGCGGGCCCTATAAGAATACGCACTTTTACTCCTCTTAGAGCCGCATTCAATCCAACATCACGAACTGTGTTACATCTACTTCTTTAATGTTATTGTATAATATTTAATTGATGCATGTGGCGTAGTGCAAATTTATAGCACTGTAGTAGAACCACAGAAGCTATTTCAGTTGAAAATGAGCAAATTCAAGTGTTATTTTTCGCTGCCCAATTTACATATTGCAATTTTAACGGTAGTTTACAGTAAATTAGCCTCCAACGAATAATACAAAAGGATATACTGAAATTAAAATTGTACAAGTCTCCTTACAAATAATCATTGATTTTCTTTCCGTTGCTTCTTTTTCACAGCCTCGAAGGTCCCGCCCTTGATGACTGTCCCAAGCATCTGGTCCTATAATGATCTGGCTGTTTGCATAAGCTACATCTGTTGTGCCTTTGCTGAGAATCAACATTTATTGTCATTCGATCTCGATGCGTCTTAGGTCTTCCGGGTCTTATATTTTGTCCGGTGGTAATACCGTCGGTGTTTGTCTGTTCTTAGTATAGTAATGTCAATAGCGATTGTCTGACATAGGATGAAATTTTGGATCATATGCATCTTGATAACGGGAAATTGTATAGTACCGTGATGCAAAATTGCAATGTGAATTATGCATGTTGCTCGCAGCAACAATTGCGTGGGCACATGGTAAATGTTGCCGAAAAACACCGAATGTGCATGAAGAGAGCTCTTTATCTCTAAAATTAACGCTATATTGATTCTCATTGCTCCCTATAACTTGAAACTCCGCCGTGTCAAACTTTTCAGATATGTAGTATTGCGATTTTCGCTCTCTTTTCCGAAATATATCTTCATAATACTGTTGGATATAGTGCCCTCAAGTCAATTATTGTAATAGCAGGCATGCGATTGTGATGATTGAGGGAGGACCAATACGGGTAGAACAGACTTACTCAAAACGATAGTATGCTATCTGGTTTGTCTTTATCATCGTATACATGCATTATGTGGTATTACAGATCACTATTACATGTTGATAAAGCCCATAGGATTCTTACTTGACTACCAGTATTATGATGGCGATCATATACGTAGGAGCTGGGTGGTCCATAAGCACATCCTTAAATGTCTCTAGTCGTGGGAGTATCGAGACTGGGCTTCGATATTCCGGAGTAGACTATTGTATACTTTTCGAAACCCCGATGAGGGGCGGTGGCCGGTCTCACAAGCCATTGGTGTCAGTTAGTCACCTAAGATAGTATACAGGTGCTCATTGGGTTATGAGTTACACTGGACGGACTCGCCGGAAACATGCTAGATGGTATTATACCTATTGTTAGATAGCAGTTCTCAGGTGACATGAGTACAGGTTAGTCTGTCGACCTGAGATCGTCATTTGTCTCGCGTGAGTTCCCACTGTGCTTTGATTACTACCTACCACGGCTTAAAAGAGTCGTGCAAACAGGTTTTAGTTGGGTACAGTCCCGAGCCATATGGAGGCAGCGAGCGGATCGTCGGAGATTTGTCTCTCCCGGTATTGGGGGTTGATGTCGTGCTGTGCACGGATGAACATCACCAATAATCCTTAGCCAAGGTAGACAAAAATTACTGATTTGGATCAGTAGTTTCTAAGTGGGTGATGGGCTTCACACCAACATGAAATATCGCGTTATTAGGATCTGAGTTTATCCACCCGCTAGACCCGATATGCGATACTCTTAGACGAACAGCCGGTTTGTATGGAGATTGTCACAGACAGGCTCAGTAGGGGTTCGGATTAGTTTGCTCGTCGGCCTTCTTTTCGCTCAATATCTGGGTAGCCGTTACGTACAACTAGTGCTGCTGACGTGCTTGTGGTTAAACCCACTGCCAGCGTATTGACGAGTCTTTAGAGTCCCACACGGAGGGTTTCCCTAGTCCAGACGAAATGATGTAGTGGCCGTATTTTGATACGTGCAGAGCTCCGATCGAATAATTGTACTAGTTATCCGGACTTTCGATCGGACGGTTGATAATACTATCCGACTTAGGATTGAACCGGATTATTAGATCAGGTATTGATTTAATAATTTTCGTATATATATTTCGATATGTATATTCTAGTATTATGTTCTTTATGTTATTCTATCTTTTTGGGTATTCGTATTTTGGTACGAATACGGGTATGCATATACAGTTAAGTGTATTCCATATTTATACGGAAAACATTCTAAAATATAGGCACTTCATTTTAGTTTATCTATTTATTAAATTAAATGGAAATGAGGAGTAAAGGTAGTGAAGAGAGAATGGTGAGAACCATACTTGAATAGTGTTGACAAATGAATTTTCGGTTCATTTGTGAAAACTATTCAAATATGGTTGCTATATTTTTATTTGGAAAATGAGATATACAAAACCATGCTTCATGGTTTTCTCTCTTAGAAGGTCATTTTGAAAACATTCTCACCATTTTTGCTTATCTCTTTTCTCTAGGCTTTCTTGAGCTCCTCCTCCTTCTTCATCTTCTACCCTACCATCTCATGTGTTGAGCATCAAGGGTAGAAGAGAGATATATACACACTTAGAACAACTCACTACATCCCTAAGTATTCTTGATTACAACCTAGAGTCCCTAGTTGCTCCACTAGATTCTTAGTGTGGAGCTAGAGCCATGATCCACATCCCTCGGATGGATCATCTTCGACAGAGGAAGACTGTCACGCCCCGCTTCCCAGAGTACGCTAAGATAGGCACATGACAGAGCCAACCATGCTACCTGTGGATAGGAAATATCCATCCACAGTCATATTACGGCTGTAGAGATATCAAGAACAATAATAAACTATCTAACACATGTCTATAAACCAGAATAAACGAGTCAAGAATAAAATAATGCGGAAGCAAAAAGATCCAATACAGGAATAAACTGGAATGTACGTACCATAATGCAGGATCACATCAGGAATGAAAATACTAAAAGGAAAATAAACTAACTACTAACAAGTCCTTACTGCTCGGCCTGCTCACTGGAAAACTCCTGCTCGGCTTGCAGCAAAGGTAGAGAATCTGGGCCATGCAAAACCCAGACGTCAGTGCGTCATAACATCAATAATAATATAATCAGGGGGTGGCAAAACATGCAGGCATGAGTATGAATGGTAAAACAGGTATAACAATAATATAAGTGAGGACAGTGAGGGTAATATGTAGTGAGTAATCTAGACTGGTCTATTGGGTTAACCACTCTCAAGTCTTTGAAATCAATTTGATGATTATCGATGTAACTCAATAGTATCCCGTGCGTGCCCGGGACCACGGTCAAGATTCTTGGGCTGAATCCGAGACGTGCCGCAAGGCAGTAAAAGATAGTATGTAACGATGAGTGATATCAGCAGCATCACCCCGGGGCTGGCCTAGCCCGTAAGACTGATCAGCAAAAGTATCGAACTGTCGAGTTACAAGTCATGTTTCATCATTGATTTCCCCATACCCCCAAGTTATGTGTTCAAGTCAGGTATTGATAAATCGGGAGCTAATGCCAACACAGGATCAAGCAGGTACATGTTTGTCTGAATAGACAACAGGAAATGTCCGTAGGGACAACATGTCAAGATTGTTGGCATTAGTAACAAGTCAAGCTGTGGTACATCAGGTCAAGTCAGGTAGTGTATATAAATCCAATCATGTCAAGAAGTGCACGGTATCAAGTCATGTCAAGTAATAGTATATCAAGTCATGTCAGGGACAAATGTCACGTGAGTGCTCATGATCAAACTATAATAAGCATGGGTACACAAAAACAAGTATGGGGTACCAATGTAACAATAAAATGGAATAGTGTGATGTGGTATGTAAATAGGTAAAATTCAAACACATGGATGCAGAGTTATCAAGGTTACGCTTATGGTTCCAATACTAAATAGGATGCAATTTATTAAACATGGGGTGTCAATATTACAGTGTTATATATTTAAGTGTGCTGGGGTAAAAATTTACACCCCGGTTGACCAAGTCAAAATCAAAGTCAACCCCAAGCCAAGTGGGCCCAAGCCCAGATCCAGTGGGCCCATGCCCGGATCGAGTCCGAACATGAAGCGGCCGGCCTCCTCCCATGCTAAGATAAAAATTTTGTAATAAATAATTTTGTTGCATTTCTTTTATTTTATTTTATAGATAAATGTAAGAAAAATAGGCATAAAGCCAAATTTTTGTAAAGCCCATGGCTTATGTGCAAAAAGAAATGGCACATGAGCCATGGGATAGGCAAAATGCCATTTTGTGAAGTCCAAGGGGCTATGTGTAAAGTGTATAGCCTATAAAGGCAAAGATAATGAAAATATCTCACAACTTTTTCTCTCTCCAAAAAATTTTAGATCTGAGATCTTTTCTCCTTCTTCAAGGTTCCAAAACCTTCTTTCTTTTTTTGTGAATTAAATCAAGAGTTTTAATCTCCCTTTTCCAAAACTAAATAGTTTTTCACCACAAAACCCACGAAAGGAACTTGGATCTGTCTTTAGGTCTAAAAAAGGAGAGATTTTAAAAAATCTCATATCTCTTGATCTTCAAGATCCATCCAACAGAAGAGGAAGAAGAACCCCCTTCATTAACCCAAAGCATCTTAAGAGTTTGACTCCACCCTATTTTCTCTTTAGAGAATTTCCAGGGCTAAAAGCCCCCTTTTCCTCGCCGGCGCACCTGCGCCCGAGCGCAAAGCGCCCACATGCCGACACGTGGCGCGCTTGCGCTCCAGCGCCCTGCGCCCGAGCGCAAAGCGCCCACGTGCCGACACGTGGCGCGCTTGCGCTCAAGCACCCTGCGTTCGAGCGCAAAGCGCCCACGTGCCGACACGTGGCGCGCTTCCGCTCAAGCGCCCAGCGCCCGAGCGCAAAGCGCCCACGTGCCGACACGTGGCGCGCTTACGCTCCCGCACTCTGCGTTCGAGCGCAAAGCGTCCACGTGCCGACACGTGGCGTGCTTGCGCTCCGACGCCCAGCGCCCGAGCGCAAAGCTCCCAAGTGCCGACACGTGGCGTGCTTGCGCTCAAGCGCCTAGGCGCAGGCCCCACGCATCCTTTGGATGTCTTTTTCCCCCTTTATTTATATATACATGTATATACATACATATGTATACATATATACACATACACATACTCCACGACACTGTCCCTGTTAGAAAAAAAATTCTAACGGGACGCTGCCCCGCACCCCGCAAGGGGGCTGCTAGCCCCCTTGACCCCCAGCCCGCTATCCGGGTAGCGGGCCCCCCGTAAAAACTCTGCGTGGCTCCCGATATATCCAAACCCCCCTTTTAAAACAAAACACATATACACTGCACATTGAGTTCGCATGACCAGTTTAACCCGTTAATCGGAGGTTCTCTCGCCCCAAAGGCGAGGGGTAATTAACGGCAGCTTAGTCCGCGGCTGCCGGAGATTCGGATCCCTACAATCATTAAACCCCGGCCTACCCTAGGCAGGGGGAATCTGTAGTACGCCTGACAAGCGCGCGTATTCCCATCTCAATGGGGTGACGAAAAAACACCCTACAGATTCTGGCACGCCCGGTGGGACCATTCTCTCCTCCCATATTTCGGGTTAAACGTTCATGCAAATTCAATCAATATACATATCGATTGCCTATACTGAAATGATGTTTTCTTTTCGTGCAGCAATCAACTTTCAACAACAATGTCTCCCAAGACGAATTCAACTTCCAAAGCGACCCCGATTCCGTACGTGGTCAAGATCAACGCTCATGTGGTTCTACCCGCAAGCCTCAGTCGACAGTGGGAGGAACCGCCCCGCCAGTTTGGCTCTGTCATCATCTACCCTGCCGGAAGCGCTCATCTGGCGGAAATCCCGGAGGAACAGGTGGCCAAGCCAGTCTCAAGGGGTAAGAGGCCGAATGTCGTGATCGCCAAGGCACCACAACCGAAACTTAAGACGGTAACTGAACAATTCTCTGGTGCTCCGGCGGGGGGCAAGAACTTCGGTACAAAGGGCAACATCAAATGTTGCGGACGAGCTCAGGCGATGACTCCAACAAATGCACAATCGAGCGTATCTCCAAGGCCCTCCATCGCCCGGTCTGCGGTGTCTTCCCAAAGAGCCGAAGTCTGCCAAGTGCTTAGAACAGAAAAGTTAAGGAAGCGGCTCAGGTATCGAGCCAACAAGAGGGCCAAGGCTTCGGCCAAATGGAATCGTGTGAAGTTCCAAGTGCAAGGTTGCCCCGCGACGACGGCTGAGTCGGCCGTAAAGATCAGCAATTCCTTCGAACCTCTGAAGTGGGTTCAGAAAAATGCCATGACCGCCAGAATCAAGAAGACAGCGGTCCGAACAGTGCTACAAAGAGACATGTCCCGGCCCCAACAGAAAAAGTATGACACTGTCTCTTCAAAGGTCTATCAGGCGCTCTGTGCCGCACGAAAGCAGCGGGGCAAATCCAAAAAAGAAGCGCCAGCACCATTCAAGAACCTGGTTCGGCCAGCTGCCTTCAATCGACTACCAGCTACCGAAGCAAGGGGGTCAAGACAGCGATCCGTGAGATCAGCCGCCAATGATAGAAAGACGGCCGGATATATCATCCATATGGTTTATATGGCGGGCGGGCGCCCCAGCGACAACCTTCGCAGCAAAAGCAAGGATGGGGCCACCACATCCCAAGTCCAATCTGACTTGAATGTGGTTGCCGCTTCCCAAGAACAACCGCCCCCACTGGATGATGAAAACCCTCTTGATGAGGACGATAGGCAGAAGGACCCTTCGGTCCAGGCAGAGTCAAGCTCAGAGAGCGAGGAAGAGCCGACCTTCCACCCCAGGACCGCGGAGCAAGAGCTGCTCCAAGAGCTTCGGAAACAGTTCAAGAGCAAAGATAAAAAGATGGCCAAGCTCTAATCGAAAATTGACGACTTAACGAACGTTGTGATGCAGCTTACGGCTCAAATTGCTCGAGCGCCTCCCAATCAAGCACAAGTCGCTACTAATCAGCCGGGTGATGACAATCCGAAGCAGCCATTGCCTGCTTCTTTGGGTCCAAGAATGGTCGAGCCGCACGAAAGCCGGCCACATTCCGCTTCTGGGGATGCCTTGGCCCCAGATAGCACTATCCCGCTAACACAAGATCGGATAATAGATTTAGTCACCGACAAAGTTAAAACATTGGTGGCCGAAGCTGAAGCTCAGAAAGAAATTGACAGTAGTGGGCGGCCGTATCCCGCACACTATGATCTGATCGAGTTCCCGAGCGGCTACGTCATTCCTAAATTCGGAAGATTCGACGGAACGGGGAATGCAAATCAGCACGTCGCCCACTTCAAAGCCTCATGTGGAAATACAGGGGGCAATGACGCGCTCCTTCTTCGTCAGTTTGTCAACAGCCTGACCGGTGTCGCCTTCGACTGGTAGTGAGTATACCGGACGGGTCCGTCATTACCTTTGCCCAAATGGAGTCTCTGTTCCGGCAAAGGTTCATGAGCGTCAGTGATAAAATCTCCATTGCCGACCTTGTGAGGACCAAGCCGGGGAAGAGTGAAAGCAACACCGACTTTATCGCCCGATGGCGTAATCTCACAGTCAAGTGCGAACCGCCGCTGGAGCAGGACCAGTCCGTCAGCATTCTCATTGGGAACCTCAGCAATTGGATGGTCCCATTCTTGTGTACAGCAGGCCTCAAGACGTTTCAAGAGCTAACCAAGAAAGTCCAAATGCTGGAACGCTCGAAGCAAGAGTCCCCGCCGGACTCTCAGAGAGACAAAACTTGGAAAAGCAAGCGGGACGACAGCCGTAGAAGCGGGAGTTCCAGCAGTACCAATGTCTTCAATGCGTCCGACAATGAAGAAAAGCGAAGGGGGGGCGAATCCAAAACCAACCGGTCTTGAAAGCCATTGCTGGGAGGAGATGGGCCTTCCCTAGAGGAGAAGAAGAACAAGATTTACTCTTTCAGAAAGGACAAGGTCTGCAAGATATTTAAAGATGCCTTGAACAACGGTCTACAATTGCCAGAGTTGAAAAGACCCCAAGAAGCAAAAATGACCGACAATCCCCTGTATTGCCCGTACCACCGAGTAGTGAGCCATGCGATCGAAGATTGCTATATTTTCAAGGACTGGGTCGAGAAGCAGTACAAGGCTGGAGAGATCGGGCTGTCCAAAAGCGTGTTGGTGAACAATCAAGTTGCAACCGCCAACTTTATACAGACAGAAGTTGAAGCCTTCTGGGAGCAGACAGCCGAACCCGCTGCCCTAACAAACGAAACTGACTCATCGCGGCCTCCGTGGAGTACGCACATATCTAATAAGACGAAGAAGATGCTAAAGCTGCTTCAGAAAGAGCCCAGGATGGAATGGGAAGGACAGAAGAAGCCTACCAGTCCAGCTTCCAATGCGGCTCCATCAGGCTCAAAATCCAAGAAGCTCAAGAAGAAGAAAAGTGCAGCTCGGCGCGAAAAAGAGTCTGCAGGGAGATCGACCATTCAAAAATATGTCGATTCCCTCGAAGAATATGAACAGAAAGAAAGAACTCTGATTCAATTAAAGGAGTTTTTCCCTGTACAAACGGCTGAAATTCTGGAGGAGTTAGAAGAAGACCCCAATGAAGAGATCCCAGTAGTGACCTGCTACGCCATCTATCTTGGCAGAGACTCTGAGGATGAGCTCTGTTTTCCCGAAGCGGACGAGGAGCTCGCCATAAAGGCCAACCAAATCCAGCTCAGAAGCGGTAGGGCTCTATCGCCAAATCAGGGCAATGCCCCAAAAGGAAAGGAAAAACATGTGGCTAATGATGAAAATGTCGGAGAACCGGCTGATGAAAACTCACGTCCTTCCCCAGTAGACTATAATGTCTTGGCTCACCTTCGAAGGCTTCCGTCTCTCCTGAGCATCTACGATGCCTTAGTCCTATCTATGGAGCTTAGAGATGTTCTTATTCACGCTCTACAAAACCCCGAGCGGTATCAGGCTCACTTTGCGGAAATTAATATGAAAGAAGCTCCGCACGCTTTGCATGCCACCGCAGTCACATTTAAGGATGAAGATTTGCTACTGGGAACGGCTGAGCATAATCGGCCGCTTTATGTGACCGGGTACAGCGACGGAGATCGGATTAATCGCATATTGATTGATCCGGAGTCTTCAGCGAACATCATGAACTTGCGGACGCTGAAGAGTTTGTCAATGGACGTCCGACACCTGTCAAGGGAAAGGATTGCCATTCAAGGCTTCAACCAAAATTGCCAGCAAGTTCTGGGGTCCATAGCTCTGCCAATCAAATTCGGGGATCTGCAAACTGAAGCTAAGATATACGTGATCGACGCCGACATGTATTATAAGATTCTCTTGGGGCGGTCGTGGCTCCATGATTGTAACACCCGAGCCCAATAATGCTATGTATATTACTAGTTGAGGGTTGTGGTTTGCTCATTTCCAATTTTCCTGATTTTCTGGTGTTTATTGCTAAATTTTACCCGGTTAAGTCATTTTGGCACATAACAAATTTTAACTCCGAAAATGAAATTTAAGATGTCCATGTTGGCCTACTCGTCGCCACTAGTCGCGTGATAGCGTCCGCGTGTCAAGATTCCGTTCCGTTTGGCTAAACGGACAGGTTTGGGCGACTACGCGCGCGTACAAGTGTCCGACTTGGGGGCATGCATTTTAATCATTAAACACCTATTTTCAAAATTTGGAACCCGCTTAAAATCCTATAATTTGAATTTGGAACATTTGGGCGTGACCCGGGCGCGATTTGGAAATGTTTCATTTCGCGCCAAAAAGGGCCCGTTTCAATTTAATATATATAACTAAATTATACCTACGAATATATTCCTAACAGTTAATTTTTCCTCAATCCTTAACCAAATATTTTCCTTTATCACCCTCAGCCAATCACGAGCCATATCTTTCCTCTCGTGGGCCCCCTTCTTCAACTGTCTCTCTCTCTCCAATCTCTCTCTCTCTCTCTATCTCTCATAATATTAACTGTCTCTCTCTCTCCAATTATCCCTTTCTCTCTCAAATCTCTCTCTCTCTCTCCCTCTATTTATTCTCGTGGCCATGCAGCCGCCCCTGAACCATCTTCCTCCCATCACGAAACACAAACCCTAACCCTAGCCCGTACTCGCGCAGCCCACCACCGCCACCGCAACCTCGCCGTCGCCGCCCTCACCACCACGACCTCCACCGCACCCACCTACCTTCCTCCTCCCGTTCTCCCGACGATCCCGCGCCTGCAACCCATTCCCGACCTCGCCTCCACCCTCGTAGACCTCGCCGTCGACGTCTCCTCTCACCGTCGACGCCTCCCACGACTCCCTCTCACCCTCCTCGTCGAGACCTCGTCGTCGTTTCCCTCCTCCCCTCGCCGGAATAGCAAACCCGAGCCTTCATCCTTCGCCTGCACCTCCCCTGTTCGCCGGAGAAGCGCGCCGGCGACCTCGTCGACGCCACCTCCGACCACCTCCCTGTTCCCTCGACCACCAGAGCCGACCCCCTCTCCTCCAGCTCGCCGCAGCACACTACCCTGCACACCCGAGGCCCTTCCCCTTGCTGCAGCCGCCGCCGTCGCTTCGCCGGCGATCCAGTGCCGTCGAGCCATCGGGTTTGCACCCTGTTTCTTCGCGGTGAGTTTTCCTTGTGCTTCCTCTTGGTACAATCCCTCCGCTGGTCCGTATTTTGGATGCGTAGTTTATGTTTGCTAACTTTGTTGTTTCTGTTTGCTGCCGGATCCGATCGTGCCGTCTGACGAACCCGACGCTCCAGCGAAGCCCCCTGGTCCGTGTGATCCCGTTGACCTCTGTTGGGACTCGATCCGTGGCCCGTGCTTTCATATCGCATTTTCTGCCGACACCGCATCCGTGTTTCGGTTTGCGGAACCGCCGAGGCAAGTATCCGAATACTTGCTTTAACATGCTACAAACTTAATAAACATGTTATATGTTACAATCACACGATTTGGTGACAATTACAATCATCCGTAACGATAAATCATTATAGTGGTTACTTGTAGTAATCGGTACGCTATCAATTTCACACTTTAACTAATTAACCAATTGGCACGTCATTGCTTAAATTGCAAGCTCATTCTTGTAACTATTATTATGCTGTAATTTTAATGGTTTCATTGCTTCGTGTTAATAATACTGTTTCACCCTGGAACTGTTGCACCCTAAAGATGATTGAACCTGTTAATAAGTGAATACAAACATCCCTGTAGTTATATGGAATATTGTGGTTAATTATTGTTTCCTGCTGCTGTTCATTATCGATTGTATACCTGTTGTGAGCACTTACCCGATTGCACGACATATTGGCCTGACCCTGCTACACCTGACATATACATACATACCGACTCATCCTGCTGTACCATGACATTACTTGTTCCTGATCTCGTGCCTAATGCCGACAGACCTAACCATTCCTGCTGTCGATCCAAACAGACATACTTTTACTTGACCTTGCGTTGGCATTAGTCCTTGACTACGGAATACCTGACTTGACATACATAGCTTGGGGGTATGGGGAAATCAAAGGTGAAACCGACTTGTAACTCAACAGTTCGATACATTGTTCTGATCAGTCTTACGGGCTTGGCCAGCTCCGGAGTGTTGATGCTGACATCACTCATCTATCCTACTACCTTTTACTGCTTAGCGGCATGTCTCGGATTCAGCCCCGAGGATCATGACCGTGGTCCCGGGCACGCACGGGATACTATTGAGTTACATCGACGATTCATCAATTGGTTTCAAAGACTGTAGAGTAGAAAACCTGATAGGACAGTTTAGTCACCATTGCACGTTACCCTGCTTGTTACCTCTTATTACTGCTTTATTCATGTTCATGCTTGCATTGTTTATTACCATGTTTATGCTATATACTTGATATCATGACGCGCTGACGTCTGGGTTTTGCATGGCCCAGATTCCGTACCTTTGTCGTCGACCGAGCAGGAGTACTTCAGCCAGCAGGCTGAACTGTGAGTTCTTTAGAGTTTAGCTTATTTATGTCATTTCATTTCCAGATGTGAGCCCGCATTATGGGACATACTGTTTATTCATTGTATTGGATCATTAGCTTCCGCACTTATTGTTTATTGATTCTTGTTATTATGGATTTGGACATGTATTAGATTAGCTATTAACTTGTTCTTGATATCTTTACAACCGTAATGTGACTGTGGATGGATACTTCCTACCCACAGGTAGCATGGTTAGCTATGTCACGTGCCCAAATCTTGCGTACTCTGGGAAGCGGGGCGTGACATGGTTTTATGGTATCAGAGCCATAGGTTAATTGGGTTGATTCTTGTAGTTGGGTATGGCATCCGACACACGAATCAGAATACCCGTGATTAGGAAACATGTCCTGCCACTTTGACCATTTTACTATCCTTGAATCATTATTCCGGATCATGTCGACGTGCAAACTTACTTTGCATTTGTCAACTCAAAACCTAATTTCTTGTTATCTCTAGGACTCAGGCGACTTGGGTGGAGTTAAGTAATTGCGGCTATGATACCGCGGCATAGCTACAATGCAGCATTCTATTTAAGTATCTTGGAGTTCTAGCCTTGATCTATACTCGAAAACTATCATCATGCTAATGTTGGGTACTTTGATTTCCAGGAATATGGCCGATCAGAATTTGAAGATGGACCCAGGGCATGCGGTCTTAGCCGCCAGGCAGAGAGTGATAAGGGGATTGCTGGAGAAACTAAAGGAACAACTCGAGCTGGAACCATCATTTGCACTGGACCCCACGTCTGTACGTAGAAGTATTCCAGTGAACAGGCGCAGCGTGGCACCAATGAAGAAAACAAGTATGGGTGATCGGAAGGGGAGCGTGATCTGTATCCACTGCCATAAACCCGGACATGTGCGAAGGGAGTGTCGTTTGAGGCTGGGACTCTGTTTGAGATGTGGAGCGGCAGATCACACCGTTGATGCTTGTCCGTCGAAGCCTCGCACGAAAGATGATGTTCGGAAGCCTCCGCAGAGACCGTTCCAAGGGCAGAAGCAGCTGACACAAGGACCCAACCAGGGTCGAGCTTTCACTTTGACAGCTGAGGAAGCCAAGGCATCAGGAGAAGTGGTTTCAGGTACTGTACTCGTTCGTGGTTTTCCTGCTTTGGCATTATTTGATTCCGGAGCATCCCACTGTTTTATGTCATCAAATTTTATAACTACACACTCGATCACCTGCACGACCCTGTCTAGTTTTTGGGACATACACACTGGGAATGGGAAAATCATAGCTAGTAAGGAATGTAGAGATTGTACTGTTGTTGTTTGTGGACGGGAGCTTTTCGCGGATTTCTTGGTGATTGATACGGGCAGTTATGAAGTAGTCTTGGGAATGGATTTTCTTGGCACTTTCCACGCACACATTGATTGTAGGGCAAGGAAAGTAATTTTCCAGATTCCCGGACACCCTGAGTTTACTTTCATCGGAGGAAGCAGTTCTGTCGGGCCAGTCGAGTTTAGGGCTAGGCCGACGAACAATGTTCTTGCGGCTATGGTTGGGGATAGTAATGAAGAGCCGGCAGTTGTTCGCGACTTTATGGATGTGTTTGAAGATATTTCAGGCTTACCGCCGAAGCGAGATGTGGAGTTTGCGATTGACCTCATTCCTGGTGCAGCGCCAGTATCAAAATCTTATTATCCGATGGCACCGGTGGAATTGGAAGAAGTTAAGAAACAAGTGGGTGAATTACTAGAGAAGGGATGGATTCGAAGCAGCAACTCACCTTGGGGAGCTCCAGTTCTTTTAGTAAAGAAGAAGGATGGCACGAGAAGAATGTGCATCGATTACCGAGAATTAAACCGGGTGACTATTAAGAATAAGTACCCGATCCCTCGCATTGGCGAATTCTTTGAGCAGCTTAGTGGCGCAAGGGTACTCTCGAAACTGGATTTGCGATCCGGATATCATTGGGTCCTACAGATGTGGAGACAAGAGAAGTTATTCGCGAAGATGAGTAAGTGCGAATTCTGGTTGGAAGAAGTGAAGTTTCTGGGGCATGTCGTGTCGGGCGACGGAATCGCCGTTGATCCCGAAAGGATTACAGCAGTTCGGGATTGGCCTGTTCCAAAGAATGTTGCAGAGATAAGAAGTTTTCTTGGACTCGCCAGATACTACAGAAGATTTGTGGAGAACTTCGCTCGTTTAGCTGAGCCGTTAACCAAGCTTACGCGTACGGAGGTACCGTTTGTGTGGACAGCTGGATGTGCATTGGCCTTCGAGACGTTGAAGCAGAAGTTGATAACCGCCCCGATCCTGACCGTACCGGATAATTCAGGAGGACTGGTGATTCACAGCGACGCATCTGGAAAAGGATTGGGATGTGTTCTGGTGCAGAACGAGAAAGTCGTCGCTTACGCATCGAGACAGCTGAAGACTCATGAGAAGAACTATCCGACTCACGACTTGGAGCTGGCAGCCGTGATCTTCGCCCTGAAGATTTGGAGACACTACCTTCTGGGCGAGAGAGTTGAAGTATTTACGGATCACAAGAGTTTGAAATATGTGTTCACTCAGAAGGAGTTGAACATGAGGCAACACAGATGGTTGGAGCTGATGGCCGACTACGACCTTGATCTTAAGTACCATCTGGGAAAGGTTAATGTCGTGCCAGGTGCACTAAGTCGGTTACCAGCAATTCATTTATTGACTGCACAGAGAGAGATCATTGAGGAGTTTCGGAGATTTGACTTGGAGGTTGTGCTACCGCGTGCTACAGGACAGTTGATGCAGTTGCAAGTACAATCGTCCTTAGTTGAGAAGATTAAAGCGGTGCAATCGCAGGATCCTAGACTGCAAAAGTTCCGAGAGCAGGTTGGAGCCGGACTACGAACCGATCTACTGATCCATGAAGATGGTTCGTTGAGATATGGTAGCCGTGTGTGTGTGCCAAAAGGAGATGTGCGTGAAGAGCTTATGAAGGAGGCACACAGTTCAGCTTACTCTGTACATCCAGGAGGGACAAAGATGTACCGAGATATTCGACAGCATTTCTGGTGGGAAGGTATGAAACGGGAAATTGCTCGCTTCGTGGCTAAGTGCTTGGTGTGTCAGCAAGTCAAGGCTGAACACCAAAGGGTTGCTGGTTTGTTGCAACCACTTCCGATTCCTCAATGGAAGTGGGAACATATAACCATGGATTTCGTGACGGCTTTACCGCGGAATCCAAAGGGCAACAATGCAGTATGAGTGATTGTCGATCGGTTGACCAAGGCAGCTCACTTTATTCCTTTTCGGGTTGGTCAATCGACGGAGACTTTGGCAGAGCGATACATGCAGGAGATTGTCAGATTGCATGGAGTGCCGGTAAGCATCGTGTCCGATTGGGACACTCGGTTCTTGTCGCACTTTTGGAGGAGTTTACAAGAAAGTTTGGGGACTCGATTGAAGTTTAGCACAGCTTATCATCCTCAGACTGATGGACAATCAGAGAGAACGATCCAGACTCTTGAAGATATGTTGAGGGCTTGCATGTTAGATTTCAAAGGTTCTTGGGAGGATCATCTACACCTGGTGGAGTTTTCGTACAACAACAGCTTCCAAGCAACTATTCAGATGGCCCCGTTTGAAGCACTGTATGGTCGTAAGTGCCGTTCACCTGTTTGTTGGGATGATGTTGGTGAACGAAGGTTACTAGGACCAGATTTGGTGGTGCAGACAGTCGAGAAGGTGAATACAATCAGGAAGCATATGAAGGCAGTTCAAGACAGACAGAAAAGTTGGGCCGACACATCAAGAAGACCTCTAGAGTTCGCCGTGGGTGATTTGGTATTCCTGAAGATATCACCGACTAGAGGGGTGATTCGCTTTAGAGGTCGGGGAAAAGCTTAGTCCCCGATTCGTTGGACCCTTCGAGATATTGGAGCGTGTTGGAGAGGTATCGTACCGGTTGGCGTTACCACCGTCATTAGCAGGAGTTCACGATGTGTTTCATGTGTCTCAACTACGGAGGTATGTTCGTGATAAGACCCATGTTTTGGATCACTCGGAGTTGACCGTTCGGGAGGACCTGACTTTTGAGGAGCGACCAGTCGAGATCAAGGATCGAAGAGAAAAGGTTCTTAAGAACAAGGTTATCCCTCTTGTGCTAGTTTCTTGGGGTAACCGATCGCATGGAGAATCTACTTGGGAGCGAGAAGACGAGATCCGACAGAAATTCCCTCACCTTTTCCAGTAGTTAGCTATCTTGTATTCTTGGAATTTCGAGGACGAAATTCTTTTGTAGTTGGGTATGATGTAACACCCGAGCCCAATAATGCTATGTATATTACTAGTTGAGGGTTGTGGTTTGCTCATTTCCAATTTTCCTGATTTTCTGGTGTTTATTGCTAAATTTTACCCGGTTAAGTCATTTTGGCACATAACAAATTTTAACTCCGAAAATGAAATTTAAGATGTTCATGTTGGCCTACTCGTCGCCACTAGTCGCGTGATAGCGTCCGCGTGTCGAGATTCCGTTCCGTTTGGCTAAACGGACAGGTTTGGGCGACTACGCGCGCGTACAAGTGTCCGACTTGGGGGCATGCATTTTAATCATTAAACACCTATTTTCAAAATTTGGAACCCGCTTAAAATCCTATAATTTGAATTTGGAACATTTGGGCGCGACCCGGGCGCGATTTGGAAATGTTTCATTTCGCGCCAAAAAGAGCCCGTTTCAATTTAATATATATAACTAAATTATACCTACGAATATATTCCTAACAGTTAATTTTTCCTCAATCCTTAACCAAATATTTTCCTTTATCACCCTCAGCCAATCACGAGCCATATCTTTCCTCTCGTGGGCCCCCTTCTTCAACTGTCTCTCTCTCTCCAATCTCTCTCTCTCTCTATCTCTCATAATATTCACTGTCTCTCTCTCTCCAATTATCCCTTTCTCTCTCAAATCTCTCTCTCTCTCTCCCTCTATTTATTCTCGTGGCCATGCAGCCGCCCATGAACCATCTTCCTCCCATCACGAAACACAAACCCTAACCCTAGCCCGTACTCGCGCAGCCCACCACCGCCACCGCAACCTCGCCGTCGCCGCCCTCACCACCACGACCTCCACCGCACCCACCTACCTTCCTCCTCCCGTTCTCCCGACGATCCCGCGCCTGCAACCCATTCCCGACCTCGCCTCCACCCTCGTAGACCTCGCCGTCGACGTCTCCTCTCACCGTCGACGCCTCCCACGACTCCCTCTCACCCTCCTCGTCGAGACCTCGTCGTCGTTTCCCTCCTCCACTCGCCGGAATAGCAAACCCGAGCCTTCATCCTTCGCCTGCACCTCCCCTGTTCGCCGGAGAAGCGCGCCGGCGACCTCGTCGATGCCACCTCCGACCACCTCCCTGTTCCCTCGACCACCAGAGCCGACCCCCTCTCCTCCAGCTCGCCGCAGCACACTACCCTGCACACCCGAGGCCCTTCCCCTTGCTGCAGCCGCCGCCGTCGCTTCACCGGCGATCCAGTGCCGTCGAGCCATCGGGTTTGCACCCTGTTTCTTCGCGGTGAGTTTTCCTTGTGCTTCCTCTTGGTACAATCCCTCCGCTGGTCCGTATTTTGGATGCGTAGTTTATGTTTGCTAACTTTGTTGTTTCTGTTTGCTGCCGGATCCGACCGTGCCGTCTGACGAACCCGACGCTCCAGCGAAGCCCCCTGGTCCGTGTGATCCCGTTGACCTCTGTTGGGACTCGATCCGTGGCCCGTGCTTTCATATCGCATTTTCTGCCGACACCGCATCCGTGTTTCGGTTTGCGGAACCGCCGAGGCAAGTATCCGAATACTTGCTTTAACATGCTACAAACTTAATAAACATGTTATCTGTTACAATCACACGATTTGGTGACAATTACAATCATCCGTAACGATAAATCATTATAGTGGTTACTTGTAGTAATCGGTACGCTATCAATTTCACACTTTAACTAATTAACCAATTGGCACGTCATTGCTTAAATTGCAAGCTCATTCTTGTAACTATTATTATGCTGTAATTTTAATGGTTTCATTGCTTCGTGTTAATAATACTGTTTCACCCTGGAACTGTTGCACCCTAAAGATGATTGAACCTGTTAATAAGTGAATACAAACATCCCTGTAGTTATATGGAATATTGTGGTTAATTATTGTTTCCTGCTGCTGTTCATTATCGATTGTATACCTGTTGTGAGCACTTACCCGATTGCACGACATATTGGCCTGACCCTGCTACACCTGACATATACATACATACCGACTCATCCTGCTGTACCATGACATTACTTGTTCCTGATCTCGTGCCTAATGCCGACAGACCTAACCATTCCTGCTGTCGATCCAGACAGACATACTTTTACTTGACCTTGCGTTGGCATTAGTCCTTGACTACGGAATACCTGACTTGACATACATAGCTTGGGGGTATGGGGAAATCAAAGGTGAAACCGACTTGTAACTCAACAGTTCGATACATTGTTCTGATCAGTCTTACGGGCTTGGCCAGCTCCGGAGTGTTGATGCTGACATCACTCATCTATCCTACTACCTTTTACTGCTTAGCGGCACGTCTCGGATTCAGCCCCGAGGATCATGACCGTGGTCCCGGGCACGCACGGGATACTATTGAGTTACATCGACGATTCATCAATTGGTTTCAAAGACTGTAGAGTAGAAAACCTGATAGGACAGTTTAGTCACCATTGCACGTTACCCTGCTTGTTACCTCTTATTACTGCTTTATTCATGTTCATGCTTGCATTGTTTATTACCATGTTTATGCTATATACTTGATATCATGACGCGCTGACGTCTGGGTTTTGCATGGCCCAGATTCCGTACCTTTGTCGTCGACCGAGCAGGAGTACTTCAGCCAGCAGGCTGAACTGTGAGTTCTTTAGAGTTTAGCTTATTTATGTCATTTCATTTCCAGATGTGAGCCCGCATTATGGGACATACTGTTTATTCATTGTATTGGATCATTAGCTTCCGCACTTATTGTTTATTGATTCTTGTTATTATGGATTTGGACATGTATTAGATTAGCTATTAAGTTGTTCTTGATATCTTTACAACCGTAATGTGACTGTGGATGGATACTTCCTACCCACAGGTAGCATGGTTGGCTATGTCACGTGCCCAAATCTTGCGTACTCTGGGAAGCGGGGCGTGACAATGATTACGGCATCATTCCGTCAACTCTCCATCAATGCATGAAGTATACTAAAAATGGCGAAGAAAGACGCATTGACGGAGACATCCAGCCGTTCGGTGTGCATGAAGTCCGATATGAAGATTCTCGGTACTTTATGAACCACTAAAATGCTAAGCCACAACTGACTGAGGATAGAGCGGCCCCAAGACTCAAAGGAAAATCAGAGCTGGCTATCACTTTCAAAAGCAAAAACGCCCAAGTGCGCCCGCATTTCGGTAGCGACACTGATGAGTCCGATGCTGGAAGTCCGTCCTTCCGTAAAACTCGCCCTCGTTTCGGTAGCGATACGGACGAATCTGTTACTGAAGGCCCATCTAGCAGTAAAGTCCGCCCTCATCTTGGCAGCGACACTGAAGAGTCGGAGGAAGAGGACCTGCCATGCAATAGCGGTGCAGATTGGACCCCCATGCAACAAGCGAAACTACGAGAGACCTTCAAAATTGCAAAAGGGTCCCTAGCCGTCACAAGGGTACCAGAGCAGATGTGCAAAGAGCTCGATGCGTTGTCAGTCTCCACCGTGGACCAGCTGAAAACTTTCTACGTTCCCAGGAGGAAAAGTGGACAGAAAGGCATCCTGTTTTATGGGTCAAACCCCGTTGTGCACCCGGACGATTGTCTGTCGCGTGCCTTCCATATGAGAGAGGCATAAGAGCCGTCCTCAATCCCAGATACTATGCACCCGAGATGCTGGAATATTTTAAAAAGTGCGGATGCCGGTTATATCAAACGGAGTCCGAAGCAAAGTTTTACGAAGGGCTATGGCATCCACCTCAGATCCGAGCACCTATCGATGGACGAATTCCAGATAGACGGGGCATAGGCTTCATTCAACCGGATTCCATGGCATGTTACATGATCCATATTGGGGAAGCCAGCAAAGAGTCAAATGATGAAGACGAGCTAGCCGAGCCAGAAGAAGCTCCTCAAGAGCTCGAAGATAGAGGACAAGCAACCTTTGATGAGCTAACCGAGATTGACTTAGGAACGCCCGATAATCCAAGGCCGACCTACATCAGCTCACTCTTGTCGGAGGAAATGAAAGAGCAGATAATTGCCCTACTGCATGAGTTCGTCGACTGCTTCGCGTGGACGTACAAAGAAATGCCTGGCCTTTCCCCTGAAGTAGCCGTGCATAAGCTGGCTATATGTAACACCCGAGCCCAATAATACTATTTATATTACAAGTTGAGGGTTTTATATTGCTCATTCCAATTATCCTGATTTTTCTGGTGTTTATTGCTAAATTTTAACCGGTTAAGTCATTTTGGCATATAACAAATTTTAACACCGAAAATGAAATTAAAAAGGTCCATGTTGGCCTACTCGTCGCCACTAGTCGCGTGGTAGCGTCTGCGTGTCGAGATTCCGTCCCGTTCGGCTAAACGGGCAAGTTTGGACGACTACGCGCGCGTGCAAGTGTCCGACTTGGGGGCATGCATTTTAATCATTAAACACCTCTTTTCAAAATTTGGAACTCGCTTAAAATCCTATAATTCGAATTTGGAACATTTGGGCGAAACCCGGGCGCGATTTGGAAATGTTTCATTTAGCGCCAAAAAGACCCATTTAATTTAATATCTTAAAACTATATATATATACGAATAAGTTTTTCCTTAACAGATAAAATCATTTAAATCCTTCAAAATCCTTACTTTAATAATTCATTTACCTTACCTCAGCCAATCAGCTTCCCTTCGTGGGCCCCCTTCATCCGCCTCTCTCTGTCTCTCTCTTCATTCTCCTTCTCTCTCTATCTCTAATAATCACATCAAATACCCCCTCTCTCTCTCCAATCTCCCTCTCTCTCTTCCCCTATATAATTTCTCATGCAGCCGCCTTCTCCCTCCTCTACCTCACGAGAAAACCCATGAGGACCCAAACCCTAGACCTCGTACTCGCGCCGCCGACCTCCCCGCGACCTCGCCGTCGCCGCCAGCACCTCCTCAACCTTGCCGCACCCCTCCTACCTCCTTCCCCCGTCTCTTCCCGCGCCTGCACCCAACCCTGACGCCACCCTCTGCACCGCAGACCTCGTCGTCGACGTCGCCTCCAGCCACCGACGACGCCCGCGACTCCCTCTCCTCCTCCTCGTCACGACCTCGTCGTCGCCTTCCTCCTCCCCTCGCCGGACCACCAACAGACCCGAGCCCAGCCCTACCACCCTCTGCAGTTCGCCGGGAACCGCGCCGTCGACCCTCGCCGACGTCACCGCGCCACCTCCGACCACCTCCTTTCCCCCTCGACCACTAGAGCCGACCACCACCCTCCTCTACTCGTCGCAACACCCTCTCCAGCGAACCCCGAGGCTGTTCGAGCCTTCGCAGCCGCCGTCGCTGCCTCGCCGGCGTTCCAGCGCTGTCGAGCCCGCCGGGGTTACCCTGGTATCTCTCTGTAAGCATCCTTATCTTCCTTTGTGCAAAGTTTCCCCCCCCCGCTAATCTTATACGTTTATCATGTTGCTAACTCGTTGCCGATGACTTTTGCCGGAATCCGACCGTGCCGTCTTTTGAACCCGACGCTCCAGCGAAGTACCCTGGTCCGTGTGATCCCGTTGTTCTCTGTTGGGACTCGATCCGTGGCCCGTGCACCCGTCTCGTGTTTTCTGCCGACTTTGCATCCGTGCTTTCCGGTTTGCGAAACCGTCGAGGCAAGTATCTGAATACTTGCTTTAGCATGCTAGCATACGAGATCTAGTCTTGCTATGCAGTTGAATATCATAGTATATAATACAACAACTTAATGATGGTAATTGATATTATAAGTTAGATTTGACAGTTGCAGTTATCTTTAACATGGAATCGTTATAATAGTTTCTCGTAATTAATCGATCCACTATCAATCCATACTTCAACTAACTAAACCAATTGGATCGTATCTGCTTTATTCGTTAAATCATTCACGAGACAATTATTATACTTAGTTTAAATTCATGTAGCTTCATTACTTTATGTTGTGGATATTGCTTCACCTTGTGGCTATTGCACCCAAGGGTGCCTGAACCTGTTAATAAGAGAATACAAAACATCACTGTGTTTACAAGGAATAATATTGTTATTTACTGTTTCCTGCTGCTGTTCATTATTTGATTGTATACCTGTTGTGAGCACATACTCGATTGCACTACATATTGGCCTGACCCTGCTACACATGACATATACATACATACCGACTCATCCTGTTGTACCATGACATGACTTGTTTCATGATCTCATGCCTAATGCCGACAAACCTGACCATTCCTGCTGTCTATCCAGACAGACCTACTTTTACTTGATTTTGTGTTGGCATTGATCCTTGACTACTGAATACCTGACCTGACATACATAACTTGGGGGTATGGGGAAATCAAAGATGAACCTGACTTGTAACTCGACAGTTCACTACCGTTCGAGTGTACACATTCCTATTCTGTGCCCAGCGGCATGTCTCAGTTTCGGCCGAGAATATTGTGGCCGTGATCCCGGGTATGTACGGGGTAATACCGAGTGTACACATTCCTATTCTGTGCCTAACGGCATGTCTCGGCTGCAGCCGAGAATATTGTGGCCGTGGTCCCGGGTATGTACGGGATACTATTGAGATACATCGACGATTCATCAAATTGATTTCAAAGACTATAGAGTAGAAACCTGATAGGACAGTTTAGTTACCACTGCACATTACCCTGCTCTGTTACCTCTTAGTACTGCTTTATTCATGTTCATACCTGCATTGTTCATTACCATGTTTATATTATATTATTTGGTTGACATGATGCGCTGACGTCTGGGTTTTGCATGGCCCAGATTCTTTACCACTGTCGCTGACCGAGCAGGAGTACTTCAGCCAGCAGGCTGATTTGTGAGTTCTGCAGTGGTTAGTTCATTTATTGCATTTTATTTCCAGGTTCGATCCCGCATTATGGGACGTACCTTTCCATTATTGTATTGGATCATTGCTTCCGCATTTATTTTTCATTGACTCTTATCATTATGGATTTGGACATGTGTTAGATAGTTTATTTATCTTGTTCTTGATATCTCTACAACCGTAATGTGACTGTGGACGGATACGTCCTACCCACAGGTAGCATGGTTGGCTATGTCACGTGCCCAATCTTGCGTACTCTGGGAAGCGGGGCGTGACATGGTTCTTTTGGTATCAGAGACATAGGTTAATTGGGTTGATTCTTGTAGTTGGGTATTGCACCCGATACACGAATCATAATACCCGTGATTAGGAAACATGTCCTGCCACCTTGACCGTTTTACCATTCTTGAATCACATTCTTCCGGATTATATCTTTTACGACGTGCAAACTTACTTTGCATTGTCAACTCGAAAACCTGATTTCTTGTTATCCCTAGGACTTGGGCGACTTGGGTGGAGTTAAGTGATTGCGGCTATGATACCGCGGCATAGCTACAATTCTGTACTCTATTTAAGTATCTTGGAGTTCTAGCCTTGATCTACATTCAGAATCTATCATCATGCTAATGTTGGGTGTTTTGAGTTCAGGATTATGACAGGTAAGAAGTTGAAGACTTACCAGAGGAGTGTGAACGAAGCCGCCATGCTTGGAGTGATAAGAGGAATGCTGGAAATCAAAGAGACAGACTGAGCTGATCCAGCAACAGCAGATTCGTTTCGGGAAGGTTTGCAGATCGTTCAGCAGTCTGTAAACCACGATGGAACTAGACCAGTCGAACGAGTAAGGGCCGTAGCGGATTTCAGACTTTTGTGTCCGTCTACATTTACTGGTTTAAAGGAGCTGTTACCAGCTGAGCAGAGGCTAGTGACACGGAGAATTTGCTGTTTGCGGCACAGATTGCAGAGGACAAAGGAGTTGATTCAACTAGTGGATTACGCCCGAGAGGGGTGGCTTGTGGAGGAGACCCGCTTGCCCAAGCCAATCTGTTGGGCGGATTTTTCTAAAAAGTTTCTTAGAGAAAAGTCTTCCCGCGGACTGTACGGGAGGAAGTGGAAGAGAAGTTCATCGGACTAAGGCAGAATGGAGCGACCGTGGACGTGCATGCAGCAGAATGGGGGAGACTCAGTAGTCTCGCTGGACCTTTCACGGCCAACGATGTAGACAGCAGTTGCGGTAAGGAAGCAGTTCTGTCGGGCCAGTCGATTTTAGGGCTAGGCCGACAAACAGTGTTCTTGCGACAATGGAAGTGGATAGTGATGAAGAGCCGGCAGTTGTTCGCGACTTTATGGATGTATTTACAGATATTTCAGGCTTACCGCCGAAGCGAGATGTGGAGTTTGCGATTGACCTTATTCCTGGTGCAGCGCCAGTATCAAAGTCTTACCATCCAATGGCACCAGTGGAATTGGAAGAAATTAAGAAGCAAGTTGGTGAATTACTTGAGAAGGGTTGGATTCGAAGCAGCAACTCACCTTGGGGAGCTCCAGTTCTTTTAGTAAAGAAGAAGGATGGCACGAGAAGGATGTGCATTGATTATCGAGAATTGGACCGGGTGACTATTAAGAACAAGTACCCGATCCCTCGCATTGGAGAACTTTTTGAGCAGCTTAGTGGCGCGAGGGTATTCTCGAAATTGGATTTGCGATCGGGATATCATCAGGTCCGAGTAAAAGCAGAAGACATTTGCAAGACGGCGTTTCGAACTCGATATGGACATTTCGAGTATCTAGTGATGCCCTTCGGAGTGACGAATGCGCCAGCAATATTCATGGATTTGATGAACAGGATCTTTTCACCGTTCTTGGACCAGTTTATTGTGGTATTTATTGACGATATTCTGGTGTACTCGAAGAGTCCGGAGGAGCATGCTGAGCATTTAAGGATCGCACTGCAGACGCTGAGACAAGAGAAGTTATTTGCGAAGATGAGTAAGTGTGAATTCTGGCTGGAAGAAGTGAAGTTTCTGGGGCATGTCGTGTCGGGCAATGGAATCGCCGTCGATCCCGAAAAGATTGCAGCAGTTCGAGATTGGCCTATTCCAAAGAATGTTGCGGAGATAAGAAGTTTCCTTGGACCCGCCGGTTACTACAGAAGATTTGTGGAGAACTTCGCTCGTTTAGCTGAGCCGTTAACCAAGCTTACGCGTAAGGAGGTACCGTTTGTTTGGACGGATGGATGTGCATTGGCCTTCGAGACGTTGAAGCAGAAGTTGATAACCGCCCCTATCCTAACCGCACTGGATGATTCAGGAGGACTGGTGACTCATAGCGACGCATCCGGAAAGGGATTGGGATGTGTTTTGATGCAGAATGGGAAAGTCGTCGCTTACGCATCGAGACAACTGAAGACTCATGAGAAGAATTATCCGACTCATGACTTAGAGCTTGCAGCCGTGATCTTCGCCCTGAAGACTTGGAGACACTACCTTTTGGGCGAGAGAGTCGAAGTCTTTACAGATCACAAGAATTTAAAGTATGTGTTCACTCAGAAGGAGTTGAACATGAGGCAACGCAGATGGTTGGAGCTGATGGCCGACTATGACCTTGGTCTTAAGTACCATCCGGGAAAAGTCAACGTCGTGCCGGATGCGCTGAGTCGGTTACCAGCAATTCAGATATTGACTGCACAGAGAGAGATCATTGCGGATTTTCGGAGATTTGACTTGGAGGTTGTGCTACCACATGCTACAGGACAGTTGATGCAGTTGCAAATACAGTCGTCCTTAGTTGAGAAGATTAAAACGGCATAATCGCAGGATCCTAGACTACAAAAGTTTCGAGAGCAGGTTGAAGCCGGACTACGAACCGATTTACTGATCCATGAAGACGGTTCGTTGAGATATGGTAGCCGTGTGTGTGTGCCAAAGGGAGATGTGCGTGAAGAGCTTATGAAGGAGGCACACAGTTCAGCTTACTCTGTACATCCAGGAGGGACAAAGATGTACCGAGATATTCGACAGCACTTCTGGTGGGAAGGTATGAAACGGGAAATTGCTCGCTTCGTGGCTAAGTGCTTGGTGTGTCAGCAAGTCAAGGCTGAACACCAAAGGGTTGCTGGTTTGTTGCAACCACTTCCGATTCCTCAGTGGAAGTGGGAACATATAACCATGGATTTCGTGACGGCTTTACCGCGGACTCCAAAGGGCAACAATGCTGTATGGGTGATTGTCGATCGTTTGACCAAGGCAGTTCACTTTATTCCTTTTCGGGTTGGTCAATCGACGGAGACTTTGGCAGAGCGATACATGCAGGAGATTGTCAGATTGCATGGAGTGCCGGTAAGCATCGTGTCCGACCGGGACACTCGATTCTTGTCACACTTCTGGAGGAGTTTACAAGAAAGTTTGGGGACTCGATTGAAGTTCAGCACAGCTTATCATCCTCAGACTGATGGACAATCGGAGAGAACGATCCAAACCCTTGAAGATATGTTGAGGGCTTGCATGTTAGACTTCAAAGGTTCTTGGGAGGATCATCTATACCTGGTGGAGTTTTCGTACAACAATAGCTTCCGAGCGACTATTCAGATGGCTCCGTTTGAAGCGTTGTATGGTCGTAAGTGCCGTTCGCCGGTTTGTTGGGATGATGTTGGTGAACGAAGGTTACTAGGACCAGATTTGGTGATACAGACAGTCGAGAAGGTGAATGCAATCAGGAAGTATATGAAGGCAGCTCAAGACAGACAGAAAAGTTGGGCCGACCCGTCAAGAAGACCTCTAGAGTTCGCCGTGGGTGATTTGGTATTCCTGAAGATATCACCGACTAGAGGGGTGATTCGCTTTGGAAGTCGGGGAAAGCTTAGTCCCCGATTCGTCGGACCCTTCGAGATATTGGAGCGCGTTGGAGAGGCAGCGTACCGGTTGGCGTTACCACAGTCATTAGCAGGAGTTCACGATGTGTTTCATGTGTCTCAACTACGGAGGTATGTTCGTGATGAGACTCATGTCTTGGATCATTCGGAATTGACCGTACGGGAGGACCTGACTTTTGAGGAGCGACCAGTTGAAATCAAGGATCGAAGAGAAAAGGTTCTTGAGAACAAGGTTATCCCTCTTGTGCTAGTTTCTTGGGGTAATTGATCGCATGGCGAAACCACTTGGGAGCGAGAAGACGAGATCCGGCAGAATTTTTCCTCACCTTTCAGTAGTTAGCTATCTTGTACTCTTGGAATTTCGAGGACGAAATTCTTTTGTAGTTGGGTATGATGTAACACCCGAGCCCAATAATACTATTTATATTACAAGTTGAGGGTTTTATATTGCTCATTCCAATTATCCTGATTTTTCTGGTGTTTATTGCTAAATTTTAACCGGTTAAGTCATTTTAGCACATAACAAATTTTAACACCGAAAATGAAATTAAAAAGGTCCATGTTGGCCTACTCGTCGCCACTAGTCGCGTGGTAGCGTCCGCGTGTCGAGATTCCGTCCCGTTCGGCTAAACGGGCAAGTTTGGACGACTACGCGCGCGTGCAAGTGTCCGACTTGGGGGCATGCATTTTAATCATTAAACACCTCTTTTCAAAATTTGGAACTCGCTTAAAATCCTATAATTCGAATTTGGAACATTTGGGCGCAACCCGGACGCGATTTGAAAATGTTTCATTTAGCGCCAAAAAGGCCCATTTAATTTAATATCTTAAAACTATATATATATATACGAATATGTTTTTCCTTAACAGATAAAATCATTTAAATCCTTCAAAATCCTTACTTTAATAATTCATTTACCTTACCTCAGCCAATCAGCTTCCCTTCGTGGGCCCCCTTCATCCGCCTCTCTCTGTCTCTCTCTTCATTCTCTTTCTCTCTCTATCTCTAATAATCTCATCAAATCCCCTCTCTCTCTCTCCAATCTCCCTCTCTCTCTTCCCCTATATAATTTCTCATGCAGCCGCCTTCTCCCTCCTCTACCTCACGAGAAAACCCACAAGGACCCAAACCCTAGCCCTCGTACTCGCGCCGCCGACCTCCCCACGACCTCGCCGTCGCCGCCAGCACCTCCTCAACCTTGCCGCACCCCTCCTACCTCCTTCCCCCGCCTCTTCCCGCGCCTGCACCCAACCCTGACGCCACCCTCTGCACCGCAGACCTCGTCGTCGACGTCGCCTCCAGCCACCGACGACGCCCGCGACTCCCTCTCCTCCTCCTCGTCACGACCTCGTCGTCGCCTTCCTCCTCCCCTCGCCGGACCACCAACAGACCCGAGCCCAGCCCTACCACCCTCTCCAGTTCGCCGGGAACCGCGCCGTCGACCCTCGCCGACGTCACCGCGCCACCTCCGACCACCTCCTTTCCCCCTCGACCACCAGAGCCGACCACCACCCTCCTCTACTCGTCGCAACACCCTCTCCAGCGAACCCCGAGGCTGTTCGAGCCTTCGCAGCCACCGTCGCTGCCTCGCCGGCGTTCCAGCGCCGTCGAGCCCGCCGGGGTTACCCTGGTATCTCTCTGTAAGCATCCTTATCTTCCTTTGTGCAAAGTTTCCCCCCCCCGCTAATCTTATACGTTTATCATGTTGCTAACTCGTTGCCGATGACTTTTGCCGGAATCCGACCGTGCCGTCTTTTGAACCCGACGCTCCAGCGAAGTACCCTGGTCCGTGTGATCCCGTTGTTCTCTGTTGGGACTCGATCCGTGGCCCGTGCACCCGTCTCGTGTTTTCTGCCGACTTTGCATCCGTGCTTTCCGGTTTGCGAAACCGTCGAGGCAAGTATCTGAATACTTGCTTTAGCATGCTAGCATACGAGATCTAGTCTTGCTATGCAGTTGAATATCATAGTATATAATACAACAACTTAATGATGGTAATTGATATTATAAGTTAGATTTGACAGTTGCAGTTATCTTTAACATGGAATCGTTATAATAGTTTCTCGTAATTAATCGATCCACTATCAATCCATACTTCAACTAACTAAACCAATTGGATCGTATCTGCTTTATTCGTTAAATCATTCACGAGACAATTATTATACTTAGTTTAAATTCATGTAGCTTCATTACTTTATGTTGTGGATATTGCTTCACCTTGTGGCTATTGCACCCAAGGGTGCCTGAACCTGTTAATAAGATAATACAAAACATCACTGTGTTTACAAGGAATAATATTGTTATTTACTGTTTCCTGCTGCTGTTCATTATTTGATTGTATACCT
Source organism: Agapanthus africanus (assembly GCA_030015575.1). Taxonomy (NCBI): domain Eukaryota; kingdom Viridiplantae; phylum Streptophyta; class Magnoliopsida; order Asparagales; family Amaryllidaceae; genus Agapanthus; species Agapanthus africanus. The sequence goes on from JASDDO010000019.1 coordinate 1,007,315,625, forward strand.
GTTGTGAGCACATACTCGATTGCACTACATATTGGCCTGACCCTGCTACACATGACATATACATACATACCGACTCATCCTGTTGTACCATGACATGACTTGTTTCATGATCTCATGCCTAATGCCGACAAACCTGACCATTCCTGCTGTCTATCCAGACAGACCTACTTTTACTTGATTTTGTGTTGGCATTGATCCTTGACTACTGAATACCTGACCTGACATACATAACTTGGGGGTATGGGGAAATCAAAGATGAACCTGACTTGTAACTCGACAGTTCACTACCGTTCGAGTGTACACATTCCTATTCTGTGCCCAGCGGCATGTCTCGGTTTCGGCCGAGAATATTGTGGCCGTGATCCCGGGTATGTACGGGGTAATACCGAGTGTACACATTCCTATTCTGTGCCTAACGGCATGTCTCGGCTGCAGCCGAGAATATTGTGGCCGTGGTCCCGGGTATGTACGGGATACTATTGAGATACATCGACGATTCATCAAATTGATTTCAAAGACTATAGAGTAGAAACCTGATAGGACAGTTTAGTTACCACTGCACATTACCCTGCTCTGTTACCTCTTAGTACTGCTTTATTCATGTTCATACCTGCATTGTTCATTACCATGTTTATATTATATTATTTGGTTGACATGACGCGCTGACGTCTGGGTTTTGCATGGCCCAGATTCTTTACCACTGTCGCTGACCGAGCTGGAGTACTTCAGCCAGCAGGCTGATTTGTGAGTTCTGCAGTGGTTAGTTCATTTATTGCATTTTATTTCCAGGTTCGATCCCGCATTATGGGACGTACCTTTCCATTATTGTATTGGATCATTGCTTCCGCATTTATTTTTCATTGACTCTTATCATTATGGATTTGGACATGTGTTAGATAGTTTATTTATCTTGTTCTTGATATCTCTACAACCGTAATGTGACTGTGGACTGATACGTCCTACCCACAGGTAGCATGGTTGGCTATGTCACGTGCCCAATCTTGCGTACTCTGGGAAGCGGGGCGTGACACTATATCTCTTGATGCTAAGCCAGTCAAACAAGCTCCTCGAAGAATGAGAAGGGAGTTGGAAGAAAAGGTTATCGAGAAAACCAAGAAACTCATCGATGCCGGCTTCATCAGGGAAGAGAAATATGCGGACTGGATCGCATGCATAGTCCCAGTGAAGAAGAAAAATGGGCAGATCCGAGTTTGTGTCGATTTCAGGGACCTCAACAAGGCATGTCCTAAAGACGACTTCCCGCTACCGGTCATGGAAATGATGGTCGATGACACCTCAGATTACGAACTGTTCACCTTTATGGATGGCTCGTCTGGATATAATCAGATCAAGATGTCGCCTGAGGATGAGAAACACACAGCATTTCGAACCCCGATCGGAATATATTGCTATAAGGTAATGCCGTTCGGACTGAAGAACGCAGGTACTACATATCAAAAGGCAATGACCAATATCTTTGATGACCTAATCCATAAAGTCGTCGAATGTTATGTTGATGATCTGGTCGTCAAGACTAAAACCAAGGCCGATCATATCCAAGATCTTAGGACCGTTCTCACCAGACTGAGGGAATACGATCTGAAGATGAATCCTCTGAAGTGCGCTTTTGGCGTGTCATCGGGAAAATTCATGGGCTTCATAGTCCAACATCGAGGGATCGAAGTTGACCCATCAAAGATAAAGGCCATCATGGAGATGTCCCCTCCGAAGAGTCTGACGCAGCTAAGATCTTTTCAAGGCAAACTTGCTTATATACGGAGGTTTATCTCGAATTTATCGGGGAGATGTAGGCCCTTCTCAAAGCTCATGAAGAAAGGAGCTCCTTTTATCTGGGATGCCGAATGTCAAGCAGCGTTCGAAAGCATCAAACAATACTTGTTGCACCCTCCGGTGCTGGCCGCTCCCATTCCAAATAAACCGCTGATTCTCTACACTGCCACGCTGGATGAGTCACTCGGGGCGCTCCTTGCCCAGAATAATGAGGAGGGAAAAGAAAATGCCCTCTGCTACCTCAGTCGAACTCTAGTCGGGGCGGAACACAACTATTCTCCAATCGAAAAGCAATGCTTGACTCTGATATTTGCTGTGAAGAAGCCGAGGCACTATCTGCTCGCTCATCGGGTTATGCTGATCTCCAAGGTCGACCCGCTCAAACACTTGATGACCAAAGCAAGCCTAGCCGGCAGAATGGCAAGATGGGCTGTCATGCTACTTGAGTTTGACATAGTTTATACTCCTCAGAAAGCAGTAAAAGGGCAAGCTCTTGCAGACTTCCTCGCTGCTCATCCCATACCAGAAGGGTCGCCACTCAATTGCAAGTTACCCGACGAACAAGTGCTACACCTAGAGAATGACGAGCCATGTTGGGAGCTCTACTTCGATGGGGCCTCATCGATAAGGACCTCCAGTAAATCAAGTGTCCCGGAGATAAAATTAGCGATAGGATTGGTGTTCATCACGCCATCAATGGGAACCCTACGGCGTTCTTTTGCTCTCACCGAGCCTCGCACAAACAATAAGGCCGAGTATGAAGCTCTGATAGCTGGTTTGGAGCTCGCCATAGAAATGGAAATCCTTCGGCTACGGGTTTACGGTGACTCCCAGCTTGTCGTCAACCAAGTATGCGGCGACTATAAGATATACAAACCCGAGTTAGCTCGGTACAGAGGCCGGGTGGTGGAACTCATGAAACGGTTCACTCACATTGAACTAATGAGAATCCCTAGAGCGTTGAACGGAAAAGCCGACATACTCGCTCGCTTAGCCAAGGAGCTGGCTGATCCTGACATGGACGAAATCCTGATCACAGTCAGGAGCCGGAAAATTCTACCCCCAGTCTCTCTACGAGAAGAGGAAAGCGCGGAACAGAAGAGCAGTCCCGCCGAAGAAGCTTCGATCATCCAAAACGAGCCCGATTGGAGAGAACCCTTCATAGAGTACCTCCGATACGACAAGCTGCCCGAAGAAAAATCTGCGAGGATTCAGCTGAAGAAAAGAGCTTTCCGATACGTGTTTGTAAATGACACGTTATACCGCAGGTCATATGACCAACTCTGGCTCAGGTGTCTGTCATTGGCCGAAGCCCAAAAGGTCATGAAAGATGTTCACTCGGGCGTTTGCGGTGCTCACCAATCTGGCCCCAAGATGCGACTTCAAATCAAACGGCTTGGGTATTTACTGGCCCACCATGATACGGGATTGCGGAGAGCATGCAAAGAAATGTCAGATCTGCCAAATCCATGGTGATTTCATTCACAAGCATCCCAATCCGTTGCATCCTACGGTGGCGTCGTGGCCCTTTGAAGTCTGGGGTACCGACATTGTTGGCCCAATTGATCCTCCCTCATCCAAAGGCCACCGGTTCATACTGGCCGCGACAGACTACTTCTCCAGATGGGCTGAAACTGTCCCGCTAAAAGAAGTCAAGACAAAAGATATTCTGACATTCTTCCAGCATAATATTCTATACCGCTACAGTACACCAAGAAGAATCATTTCTGAAAACGGGCCTTCTTTCAAGAGCTTCAATGTCTCAAGATTCGCTACTCAGCACAAGATAGACTGGAGATATTCCTCCATCTATAATCCAAGAGCCAATGGGCTAGACGAAGCCTTCAATAAGACTCTATGCAAGCTCCTGAGGAAAAATGCTTCAGCCAACAAGAGAGACTGGAATCTCAAGCTTCACGAGGTGTTGTGGGCATATCGTACCACGCACCGTACTCCAACTCAGTCCACTCCATACTCATTGCTCTTCGGAGTGGAGGCGATCCTCCCCCTCGAAATCGAGGTTCCAAGTTTAAGAATGGTCATCCAACACGAGTTGACGGAAGAGGAAAATGCGCTCCTTCGGCTTGAAGAGCTCGACGCGCTCGAAGAAAAGAGGCTCGCGGTGCAGCAAAACCTGGAGCTATACCGAGCCCAAATGTCACGGGCCTATGACAAGATAACCCGTCTCCGCGCTTTCAAGAAAGGTGAATTGGTGTTAGTCCTCAAAAGACCGATTATCCCCAATCGACATGCCAAGGGAAAATTCGAGCCAAACTGGGAAGGACCATACGTTATCGAGAAAGTGTTTGACGGAGGATCCTACCAACTAATAAGTGCCGAGGGAGAAAGGCCCATGCCACCCATCAATGGCCGATATCTCAAGAAATACTACACGTGAATACTCCAAGTCGCAGGCGAATTAAGCATATCAGCCCTACGGTCTGGATCATACATCCTGCAAAACCGTATACAATCCACGGGCGTGAATGACCCCTATCTCTCCCAAATCCTGCCGGTGAGACTACTTTTAAAGTCCCACCAGCAGCAAAAAAAAGAAATAAAAAAGATAAAGAAAAAAAAAGAAAGATATAAAAAGAAAGAAATAAAAAGAAATAAACGGTATGTCCACAAGCAAAACGGGCACGGATGAAAACCCGAAAGGGCACCGTGAGTAAAAACAGCAGGACTACCGGCGAGTCTGTGAAAACCCGAAAGGGCGCAAACTCGTGAAAAGAGATGAAATACACTCGCAAAGTCCTCTCGACCTTGTGAGGAGAAAACCCTGCGTGAGACCCTTACGACTCACAAAGGAGCAACACACTTAGGAATTCTCACGATTCCTAAGGAGAAAATACACCTGCGGGATCCTTACGACTTGTAGGGAGAAAATACTTTTATGGGACCCTCACGGCCTATAAAATTGAAAAGCCTTAGGTGATAGGGACCCAAACCTGTCTCCTAAGCCATCGTTCCCCAACGGGCAACGGCAAATGATGAGTCGCTCCTGGCATTTCGCTTCAGTGTTAACGGTGCTGATGCCGACCAAAAACCCAAATCCCAAGTCCTCCCAAGGCAAATGATGAGTTGCTCCTGACATTATTCCAGTGCAGCAATACTGATGCCAAACGAGATCCAAATTCCAAGTCCCCAAACGGCGAATGATGAGTCGCTCCTGGTACCACATTCCAGTGCAGCGATGCAGACGCCAACCAAAATCCAATTTCTCAAAATTCTCCCAGCCCTACGGTTGATCCCCAAGTTGACTACCGTATACAATCCACAGGCTCAAATAATTCTCGTCATACCCATGCCCCACCACAATTACCAGTTACGCGGCTGGTCTCCGCCTTTGGAATTATGCTCCATTGAGAAGACCCACTCATGTGTCCTCACGATACATGAGGAGAACAAACCTTTGTGGGATCCTTATGACTCATAAAGGAAAAACACACTTAGGAGTCCTCACGACTCCTAAGGAGAAAATACACCTGCGGGATCCTTACGACTCATAGGGAGAAAATGCTTTTATGGGACCCTCACGGCCCATAAAATTGAAAAGCCTTAGGTGATAGGGATTTAAACATGTCTCCTAAGCCATCGCTCCCCCAACAAGAATAAGCAAATGATGAATTGCTCCTGGCACATGTGCTTCAGTGTTAGCAACGCTGATGCCTACCCTAACCCCAAAATCCTAAGCTCCAATCCAATAGACCCCTAAGTCTTTAAACTAGGAACAGATGACCCCTAAGTCGTTAAACTGGGAACATATGACCCCTAAGTCGTTAAACTGGGAACGAGGGAAATCTCCTCATGGCAGATGATGATTCGCTCCTGGTACCATATTCCAGTGCAGTGATGCTGATGCCAAACCAAAATCAAAATCCCCAAATCCTGACAAATGATGATTCGCTCCTGGTACCATATTCCAGCGTAGCGATGCTGATGTCAACCCAAATCACATTAAGTCAGCAAAACAACCAATGACCTCCCTGGCAGAATCAAATTCCACCTCGGAAACAAGTCAACTTCATCCCTGACGCCGCAAGAAGCGGGGCAAGTCAAATCCAGAATCGACCGTCCACGTCGCTAAAATGGCAGAACCGACCGTCTACGTCGCTAAAATGGCGGCATCGACCGTTCAAGTCGTAAAAAGGGCAGCAACGACCGTCCAAGTCGCAAAAAGGGCAGAACCGACCGTCCACGTCGCTAAAAGGGCAGCAACGACCGTCCAAGTCGCAAAAAGGGCAGAACCGACCGTCCAAGTCGCAAAAATGGCAGTGTCGACCGTCCACGTCGCTAAAATGGCAGTATCGACCGTCCAAGTCGCAAATAGGGCAGCAACGACCGTCCAAGTCGCAAAAAGGGCAGAATCGACCGTCCACGTCGCTAAAAGGGCAGCAACGACCGTCCAAGTCGCAAAAAGGGCAGAACCGACCGTCCAAGTCGCAAAAATGGCAGCACCGACCGTCCACGTCGCTAAAATGGCAGCACCGACCGTCCACGTCGTTAAAATGGTAGCATCGACTGTCCACGTCGCTAAAAGGGCAGCAACGACCGTCCACGTCGCTAAAAGGGCAGCAGCGACTGTCCAAGTCGCTAAAATGGCAGCACCGACCGTCCAAGTCGCAAAAAGGGCAGCATCGACCATCCACGTCGCAAAAAAGACAGCACCGACCATCCAAGTCGCAAAAAGGGAAGCATCGACCGTCCAAGTCGCTAAAAGGGCAGCATCGACCGTCCAAGTCGCAAAAAGGGCAGCATTGACCGTCCATGTCGTAAAAAGGGCAGCGCAGGATTCCTACAAAGCGGGAACCAGATCACTCCGGGCCAGGGAAACGTCTATCACGGACACTCCGTCTCGGAGACATGTCAAGCAACGACCGTCCATGTCGTAAAAAGGGCAGTGCCAACTTCCCAAAAAGCAGGAACCGAATCAAGTCGCCTCCATGTGAAAGAAGATCCATCAATTTCATGCACACGACCCACATATGTGGTGTGCATTTATTGATGGGGGGCAATTTGTTGGGGTAAAAATTTACACCCCGGTTGACCAAGTCAAAATCAAAGTCAACCCTAAGCCAAGTGGGCCCAAGCCCAGATCCAGTGGGCCCATGCCGGATCGAGTCCGAACATGAAGCGGCCGGCCTCCCTCCATGCTAAGATAAAAATTTTGTAATAAATAATTTTGTTGCATTTCATTTATTTTATTTTATAGATAAATGTAAGAAAAATAGGCATAAAGCCAAATTTTTGTAAAGCCCATGGCTTATGTGCAAAAAGAAATGGCACATGAGCCATGGGATAGGCAAAATGCCATTTTGTGAAGCCCAAGGGGCTATGTGTAAAGTGTATAGCCTATAAAGGCAAAGATAATGAAAATATCTCACAACTTTTTCTCTCTCCAAAAAATTTTAGATCTGAGATCTTTTCTCCTTCTTCAAGGTTCCAAAACCTTCTCTCTTTTTTTGTGAATTAAATCAAGAGTTTTAATCTCCCTTTTCCAAAACTAAATAGTTTTTCACCACAAAACCCACGAAAGGAACTTGGATCTGTCTTTAGGTCTAAAAAAGGAGAGATTTTAAAAAATCTCATATCTCTTGATCTTCAAGATCCATCCAACAGAAGAGGAAGAAGAACCCCCTTCATTAACCCAAAGCATCTTAAGAGTTTGACTCCACCCTATTTTCTCTTTAGAGAATTTCCGGGGCTAAAAGCCCCCTTTTCCTCACCGACGCACCTGCGCTCGAGCGCAAAGCGCCCACGTGCCGACACGTGGCGCGCTTGCGCTCCAGCGCTCTGCGCCCGAGCGCAAAGCGCCCACGTGCCGACACGTGGCGCGCTTGCCCTCAAGCGCCCAGCGCCCACGTGCCGACACGTGGCGCGCTTGCGCTCCAGCACTCTGCGTTCGAGCGCAAAGCGCCCACGTGCCGACACGTGGCGCGCTTGCTCTCAAGCGCCCAGCGCCCACGTGCCGACACGTGGCGCGCTTGTGCTCCAGCACTCTGCGCTCGAGCGCAAAGCGCCCACGTGCCGACACGTGGCGTGCTTGCGCTCAAGCGCCTAGGCGCTGCCCCACGCATCCTTTGGATGTCTTTTTCCCCCTTTATTTATATATACATGTATATATATACATATGTATACATATGTACACATACACATACTCCACGACACTGTCCCTGTTAGAAAAAAATTTCTAACAGGACGCTGCCTCGCTCCCCGCAAGAGGGCTGCTAGCCCCCTTGACCCCCAGCCCGCTATCCAGGTAGCGGGCTCCCCGTAAAATCTCTGCGTGGCTCCCGATATATCCAAACCCTCCTTCCAAAACAAAACACACGTACACTGCGCATTGAGTTCGCATGACCAGTTTAACCCGTTAATCGGAGGTTCCCTCGCCCCAAAGACGAGGGGTAATTAACGGCAGCTTAGTCCGCGGCTGCCGGAGATTCGGATCCCCATAATCATTAAACCCCGGCCTACCCTAGGCAGGGGGAATCTGTAGTACGCCTGACAAGCGCGCGCGTATTCCCATCTCAATAGGGTGACGAAAAAACACCCTACAAAGTGATCTATGGATACAATTATATATATTCTAAATGAAATGGATGCAAACGGGTATTCGAAAAGTTACAAACTATAAAATGGTACTATGAGATGTACAAATAAACACTATGTGAAATAAATATTGGTATGGATGCAGTTTAATGTAATTTACTATGTAACAAGATTATTTTCATGATCTAGATCTAAAATGATATAAACGGAACATCGAAACGTTAAAATGAAATATGGGGCACTAGATTTAAACAACAGGTATAATATGTATTTAAATAAGTATATAATAATTTAAATAGCATGTAGCAAGATTAACTTGCCTGATCGGATCTCAAAGCGGTACGTGCGACACGTCGGATGTCGGGAAAACGTCGCGAAGTGTCCACGCGAGCACAGAACAGAACCAGGTAAGGCAAGAACACAACCGCGCTGTCAGGGAACATCATCAGGATCGCCCGGATCAACAGCGACGGGCATGACTCCGTCGATCACCGGAAAACGTGAATCAAGAAAAGAAATAGAAGGAGAGAAGAAGGAGAAGAAGAAAAAAAAGAAGGTTGGGATCCTCCGGGTTCTCTGGGGCAGAGAAAAAGGCGAGGGGGTGTCGTCGACGATGGGCCATCGACGGCAAGGTGTAGGCGGGGATTTTCCGGCGAGGCAATGGATCAAGATTCTTGGTTTCATGTAGTCAGTTTCTGTGCAGGGTTCCTGCTGAGTTTGAGAGTGTAGGAGAGAGGAGAAGTAGATGGAGACGGTGATGAGTGAAGTCGACGAGGTCGACGGGACAGGCGAGGTCGTAGGCCAAGGCAATGGCCGCGGGGAGTTGCAGCGTTTCCACAGGGAAAGCTCGGGTGCACAGGGTTCGTCGGGGTGTTTGCAGGGAGGAGGAGAGGAGGTTGTGGTGATGGGGATGGCGAGGCTGGTCGGCAATGGGTCAGCGACGTGAGGGCGCCGGAAAGGGTTGGGTTGCAGGTTATGGGTTCTTGATGTTGGGATCGGGGTTCTGTGCACGGAGGAGTTGGGGATGGTAGTGCTCAGGGAGAGGAGGCGGTGGCGAGATGGAGTCGACGAAGTGAGGTCGTCGGGGATGAGGGGATGACGGCGAGGCAGGCGACGATGGGTGCAGGGTGCAGGCTCGGGAGAGGGAGGTGAGGTTGAGGCGGTGGTCGAGGAGGAGAGGAGAAGGGGGTGGTGATGATGATGGGGTGAGGGAGTCGGCGGTGGCAAGAGGCGAGCGCGAGGCGAGGCTAGGGCCAGGTTTTCTCGTCGGCGCGGACGAGGAAGAAGGAGAGAGAGAGGCGTGAGTTTCAAAATAAAAATAAAAATAGGGTTTTAATATTTATATACATGCAGAGAGAGAGAGAGAGAAAATCAACGAGAGGAGAGAGGCAGAGAGAGAGACTGTTGAGAATGAGAGAGAATGAGAGATAGAGAGAGACCGAGATGAGAGAGAGAGGGAGGAATGAACAGGAAGGAGATAGAATTTTGGAATGTAGTGGGGAGAGAGAAAGAGATAGAGAAAGATAAGAAAGAAAGAAAAAGAGAGAAAGAGAGAGAAAAAGGTAGGCCTGGGTTGTTAAGGAGTTAGGAAAAATAAGATTTAAAAAAATTTAAAAAGAATTTTGTTAGTTACGTAAATTTAATCTGTCGATATATTTAAATTAATTAATTAATTTGAATTTTGGCGGGATACAAAAATATTCCAAAACATGCCCGGGTCGGGTCTAAAATTTCAGATTTATAATACGAAAAATATATGCGACTTCCAAATTTCAAAACGAAAGCTCGGGTAACTAAAATGCATACCCCCAAGAACGGATGCACGTACGTGTGCATAGCCATCCAAATACGTCCGTTTCACTGAACGGGACGAGAACAAGATACACGGATGCTACCACGGGGTTAGGGGTATCATGCAAGCCATGAAATGCAATTTTAACTTATTTTACATGACTTAAAATATTGTACGGTAAAAGATGCCATGCCAGATAAATGCCAGTGTGCAGTATTCATGTGCACGTGTCTATGTAACAAGTCAGGGTAATTCATAAATATGAATCAAACAGGTTCAAGCAAGCGGGTCGGATCGAATGCAAAGTTAAATGTAAAATACCATTCGCACCCAAAATATGATAAATCAAGAAAATACCATAGATAAGTAAATACGGGAACTGAAAATGGTATAAATGAACTAGGTTGTTACAAAGACCGGCAGACAAGCTGGATCAAGGTGACCTCAAGAAGCTAAAGAAGAAGGTAGAAGACCGAAAGACACGAATATTTTGGTATAACGCTTCTATCACAGTAGATAACATCTTTGCAGTTTGCTAGTTTCATATTTAGTTTCGATTCTAGATAGTTGTTTCTAACGCCAAGTTTTTAAATACCAAAATTTTTCGTTCCACAACGGCCGCGGTCGACGGCCAGGACGCTAGGAACCCCAACATGGTATCAGAGCTACCCAAACATTAGAAACTAACAGGAGACGATGCATTAGTTTCAAAATTGAAAATTTCCGATTTCAAAACCCACTCTCTATTATGAAATTTTTTTGGTGTCTAAAATTTTTTTAAACAAGTGCAGAGACTTAGTCTAGACATGTATGTGACACACGATGAAAATAAGAGCATTCCATCAAAATTTGGCCGGCCATTTTGCCAAAATTCCTGATACTGCCTTTTTACTATTCACCAGTGCACCTTGTTTTCATACAGGGTCTGGGGTTTTGAGAATTGGTATTTTTGGTCTTGTTTGATTTCTCCAGATTTCAGTTAGTGTTGTCTTTACTTTGGAGGAAACTTGGAAAGTTTCAAAACTTGAAATCTTGCATCGTTGATATCTGTGATGTGGTGTATGTGTTTTTCAAACGTCGTCTATTTGCTATATGTCATTTAGACAGGGTTGCTCGTATTTGCTTATACTGCTGCAATATTGATATCTCTGATGGTATGTTCGGATTGTCGTAATGGATAGCTTCTAGTGCAATGGTGCTTATACAGTTTAGATTCATTTATGTATTCATTATTGCAGGGCGAGCGTCCGACATGTGGACTGTTGTTTCCACCAGTTTGTATATCTTTTATTGGGGCACGACCGGGTTGAGGTTGATGTCACCATTGTAAATATGCTTTTCTTTTCTATACTAGGATTACCCAGCGGAGGAGTGCTCGAATAGCCAGATTCTAGAGGACAACAGGCCCGCATCTCATGGCGTTGAGACGGAAGGAGCCTTACTCTAGAATTGGTGGGCTATTCGCCGCACTCGTAAAGGGTATAGGATGATCCACGGAGGTATGCTCAAGTTATCGGATTCCGTGAAGTGCTGGATGGCCCATTCACTTTGTTGATTGGGGTTGCCTCACTTCTGGGATTGGCGGGTAACTTGCCGCACTCGTAGGGGTCTTGGTTATATATTGCATAGTCTATCCACACGACCGAGGAACGTCGGGTTTCATTTGCAGCTCAAATGAAACCCGGGGCTCTAAGATTATCCATTATTCTGTGTTGCTTATCGCTTTTCTGTGATGTTGCTCATATCATGCCTGGGACGAATATTATATATATTTATATATACCAGTAGATGTTGTATATGTTTTGTATCCGCGCTAGTCCAGTCCCCACTCTGCCGTTAGTTAAGTAACCTGACGGTGCATGAAGGGGCCCCATGGCGAATGCGGATGGCATATACGTACATTGTATTTTCGTTCTTTTCTGGTGTGATATGGATTAATTGATGGGACTATGTTAATTTTGATTAATGCAAGGAAAAAAATGAACCTAAATGAGGTTGTTGGAACCAATTTTTGAAAACTGTTATTACAGACGTTTCTTTTTGCTTTACACAGCGGTATTCGGTTATGAATATCCAGTACCTTATTCGACGAGGCAAGAGCCGAGATCCCTTTATGGGGAGTGATCTCTAGGGCAAAATTTTGCGTCATTGTAATAACTTCACTATAGTCGATTCTTTTGCTTTGCATCGTGGTATTCAGTTAAGAATATGCTGCATCTCACTCGACGAGGAAAGAGCCTAGATCCCTCATAGGGAGTGACCTCTTTAGCAAAAGTTACGCAACTATATATTTGTAAAACTACTCGGATTCTTTCAACGATATCAAGTTCATTACGTTAAAGGTTTTTCGCCAAAAACCAGCCGTAGCTCTCCGTTATTTCCTACGAGTAGTACTTAGTATTCATGTTGCGTTTGTCGACTGTGTCAAGGCGTAGTGTGCGGTAGCTAAGCGGTGCTTGTTTGTAGTATGCGGTGCGATTGATTAGGACAGTCGTGCGGTCTTATTGACTGTGTCAAGGGCAGCCATTCTGAACGAAATATACCTCCGATGCAGAGGTTGATTCCAAGTCAAAACATAATTCCGCCAAAGAAGGCAGATACTCCGAAGCGAAGCATGATTTCGACACGGGATACACTCTGAGACGAAACATGATTCCGGCGCATAAGTCAATTCCTAGGAGAAGCATAATTCCGTCGGTAAAAGCAAGTACTCAGAAGCGAAGCATGATTTCGACACGGGGTACACTTTGAGACGAAGCATGATTTCACCACAGAGGTCGTTGGTTGACTTAATTATGAGTCGGAGCATAATTCCGACGGGGAGGTCGTTGGTTGACTTGATTCCGAGTCGGAGCATTATACCGAGGGGGTCGTTGGTTGACTTGATTCCGAGTCGAAGAATAATTCCGACGGGGAGGTCGTTGGTTGACTTGATTTCGAGTCGAAGCATGATTCATGAAATTATGGGAAAACATGAAATTCTTATTAACTGCATATTCAAATTACCTTTAAATTCTCTTTTCCACTTAAAGATATCTCATATCTTTGACTATGGCTCCATTAAGCACTGCAGACTGTTGGAAATAGTCAACAGTAAGATATTTCTCAGATTAGTTAGAATCTGTTTGTAACAAAATCTGTTAGAATCTGTTTGTAACAGAATTTGTTTGTAACTTCCTTATTTTATTGTTTTCCTCATATCTTCCTATGCTCATGTAACAAGGCTATAAAAAGTGCATCTTTGTATACTGCATTTTATGTGAAAGAAAGTTCAATTCGCTTATATGGTATCAGAGCGGTAAAACTTTCTCCAAAAATAAAAAATCACATTTTTCCTCAATCAAAAGAAATCCCAGTTCATTTTTTCCAGCCATAATGCCCTCCACCACAGAGACTGAAGTATCCTCCGTGTATCAACCAACATACAGGTCTGGAACTCAAGGGGATTGGAACATCAGTCAGAGTCCTTTACAAATATAGGCTTTGCAGATCGAGTCCGATGGTTCTCAGGAGTCAAGAATCAACTCAGGATCGCCTCCATTCACAAAGGAACAACTGGAGCACCTGTACAAGTTCTTTAACTCCACAGCAGACCCATCAACACAACCCTCCTGTTCTTTAGCCCAAATCGGTAACAATCACCCTATCTCTTTTTCATGTATCAATCAACTTTTTTGGATTCTTGACTTTGGAGCAACTGATCACATGACCAGTTGCTTCACATTATTTTCAACTTACACACCCTGTGCAGGAAACAAAAGGGTCAAAATTGCAGATGGTTCGTATTCTGCCATAGCCGGCCAAGGAACCATCATCTTCTTCCTTAACCCTTCTTAATGTTTTACATATTCCAAAGCTTTCCTGCAATCTGATTTCCATTATAAAGCTAACTCAAGACCTTAAGTGTCAAGTTAAATTCATGCCCTCTCATTGTGAAATTCAAGTTCTGGACTCGGGGACGATGATTGGCAATGCTAGGGCCAGTGAAGGTCTCTACTTACTTGAAGAAGGATCGCATCTCAATAAGTCTGCATCTAATTTGTGTTCTCAGTCCATGTTTGTTTCTCATGACAATGAATTAATTATGTTATATTTTCGTCTAGGTCATCCTAGTTTCCATTATATGCAGTATTTGTTTCCAAAGTTGTTTCGGAATAAAAATCCTTCTCAATTTCAATGTGAAGTATGTGCTTTTGTTAAATACAAAAGGGCAATTTATCCACCTCGACCCTATAAACCTTCAGCACCGTTTGCCTTAATCCATAGTGACATTTGGGGACCATCCCATGTTTTATCTGTCTTCGAAAAAAAATGATTTGTTTCGTTTATTGATGATCATACTAGAGTCCTTTGGGTGTTTTTGCTAAAGAAGAAATCAGAAGTTGAACAAGTTTTCAAAACCTTTTATGCCATGGTTGAAACACAGTTTAACACAAATTCAGAATTTTCGAAGTGACAATGGACAAGAATTTTTTAACGAAACCTTGGGAGATTTTTTTGCAAAGAAAGGCATCATTCACCAAAGTTCTTGTATTAACACACCGCAACAAAACGGTGTGGCTGAAAGAAAAAATAAACACATTCTTGAAATTGTAGGGCACTATTATTCACCAACTATGTTCCAAAAACATTATGGAATGAAGCAATTTTAACAGCAACCTATCTTATTAATAGAATGCTCTCGAAAATTCTCAATTTTAAAAAACCTGTTGCCTTGTTAAAATCTCTTTACCCTCAAAGCCGCCTTGCAATCTCGGATCTGCCGTTGAAAATTTTTGGTTGTACCGTGTTTGTTCACGATCACAACCCCACTAGGGGTAAACTTGATCTTCGAAAAAATGTGTATTTATTGGCTACGCCAGCCACGAATCAAAGAGGGTATAAATGCTTTGATCTTTTATCAAATAAAATATTTATCACAATGGATGTGTTGTTTTTTGAAAATAAATCTTTTTTTAAGCCTCCCCTTCAGGGGAAACAAATAGTGAAGACTCGGTTTCCATAAAAAATAGTCTTCCAAAAATACCCAACTTAATCCCATATACAAATTCACAAGATCTAGATTTTTTAAATCAAGACATTTTAGACCAGTCTTTTGAACACCTGGCAAACCAAAACAGTGAAAATTCACTGGACACTCAAAAAAAGGTCCTTGAAAACTCAGAAAATATATCTGTTGAAAACTCGGTTTCTTTATTAGAAAATCCGGAAAAATCCCATAAAAATAGGAACACACCACCGACTCCTAAAATAACTTGCTCCGTGGATTTAAATCCACCAGAAGCTGATGTGAAAATTAAAACTTACAAAAGGAAACAACGTGAAACAAGTCTAGAAAAAACATAACAAGAGCATTTAATTGAGATAGATCATTCTCCAGAAGTAGAGGCCGACTCTGTCCAGCCCCACCAAGAATCCGACTCGAGAACAGAACCGGATCACAATGAGCTGGATCTTCCCATAGCTCTCCGAAAGTCCACAAGGTCATGTACTAGTCGTCCCTTGTATTCAATGTCAAAATTTGTGTCCTCAAATAATCTCTCACCCAGTTTTTCAGCCTTTACCTCTAATGTGTCTGCTGTGGAGATTCCAAAAAGTGTACAGGATGCTCTGAGAAAGACGATTTTCGAGGAGATGAATGCACTTGAGAAAAATCAGACTTGGAACATGCAGGAGCTGCCGAGAGGAAAGAAGACTATAGGATGCAAATGGGTATTCACACCAAAGTTTCGTGCAGATGGAACCCTAGAACGATATAAGGCGAGGCTCGTTGCTAAAGGGTTCACTCAAACATACAGGATCGACTACACGGAGACTTTTGCACCTGTGGCTAAGCTAAACACGATCCGGATCTTGCTGTCAGTTGTAGTAAATCTCGATTGGCGACTTCAACAACTAGATGTGAAGAACACGTTTTTGAATGGAGATCTGGACGAAGAAGTGTACATGGAACTTCCGTCGGGGTTTGAAAAAGGGTTCGGCTCCAAAGTGTGCAGATTGAAAAGATCACTTTACGATCTTAAACAATCTCCACGAGTTTGGTTCGAACGTTTCCATCAGTTTGTGAAGGGGCAAGGATACAATCAGGCTCAGGCAGATCACACCATGTTCTACAGAGTCTCCAGACATGGAAAAATTGCAATACTAATTGTTTACGTTGACGACATCATTGTTACAGGAGATGACAAGGAAGAGGTCAACCAGTTAAAAGGAAGTCTCGCCAAGGAGTTCAAAGTAAAAGACTTGGGAGAATTGAAGTATTTCTTGGGTATGGAAATTGCTCGAAATAAGAAAGGCATTGTCGTGTCTCAACGGAAGTAGGTTCTCGATCTTCTCAAAGAAATAGGGATGACAAACTGCAAACCTGCGGAGACACCAATAGATCCGAATAAAAAGCTCGGAGAATTTACACAGAGCCCGCCAGTGGACATTCCACAATACCAGAGGTTAGTGGGAAAATTGATCTGTCTCTCACACACACGTCCCGATATCACCTTTGCAGTGAGTATGATAAGCCAATTTATGCACTCACCTCAAGAAGAGCACCTTGATGCAGCATATAGAGTTTTGAAGTATTTAAAGGGCGCACCAGGAAGAGGTTTATTCTTCAAAAAAGGTGAGACTCGCAGCGTCGAAGTATTCACTGACGCGGATTGGACAGGTTCCATCGTAGACAGGAAGTCAACTTCAGGGTATTATACGTACGTGTGGGGCGATCTAGTTACATGGCAGAGCAAGAAACAAAGTGTCGTGGCAAGGAGTGGTGCGGAGGCAGAATTTCGAGCCATGGCCAACGGTATTTATGAAGTTCTGTGGGTTCAACGGGTACTATAGGAAATAAAGCAGCCTATAACTCAGCCACTAAAACTATACTGCGACAACAAAGCTGCCATCAGCATAGCACACAACCCCGTACAGCATGACAGAACGAAGCATATTGAAGTCGACCGCCACTTCATCAAGGAAAAACTGGATGCCGGTACCATCTGTATCCCCTACATTCTGACAAAAGAACAAACTGCAGATATCTTTACAAAGGGACTATTCAAAGCAGTGTTCGAGAGACTCATAAGTAAGTTGGGCATGATGGACATCTACGCACCAACTTGAGGGGGAATGTTGGAAATAGTCAACAGTAAGATATTTCTCAGATTAGTGAGAATATGTTTGTAACAAAATCTGTTAGAATCTGTTTGTAACAGAATTTGTTTGTAACTTCCTTATTTTATTGTTTTCCTCATATCTTCCTATACTCGTGTAACAAGGCTATAAAAAATGCCTCTTTGTATACTGAATTTTATGTGAAAAAAAGTTCAATTCGCTTATACAGACCAATTTACCTTCACATCCTTGTCATCAGAGGGAAAGGCAGCATGACATTACATTATGATTTATGTTATGTTAGTGATGGCATGTAACCTTTCCAATTTTCATCAGCAATGAGTAGAATAGACTATTGATAAACAAATACTTGAATAACTGATAAAACTTTTTGTTAGTTTGAGTTTTGTATGGATACCTATAAGCATGGTTCAACAAAGCACTGTACCTGCCAATCCTTCCACCTATAAAGCCAGCCCAAGTAATTAGGTATTAAAAAAGAACACATTGAAGGGTGAAGCCAGTACAATCTATAATTTTAAACAGAACATCAACACCGAAGATGCCTGAACAATACTTCAAAGACAGTAATCTACTCTTTTGTAGAAATTAAAGTTCAAGAAACAATATATAGTTAAATACTACCAACAATTTTCCGAAAGCTTAAGACTCTAGAGACCCCGTTGAAGGCACAAAGAATAGCTATGCTGACTTTGGTAAGAAACCCAGCAGCCTATAAAGAAGCATACCTAGGATACAATGTCTCTTTTTCCAGCCAATGATCTTGGAGCAAGTTGGTATTAACATACATGTGTGAGCGCGCATGCGCGTCATTTCTTCCATTAAGTGAAACAGTATTAACCAAGAAAAGCATCAATCATTGGTGAAGATATGGAGTAAAGTATTATACAATAATAAAAAATAAAAAATAAAAAAATATGTTCAAGAAGCATTGGCGCCAGGTGACCAGAAGTCAGAGACGAGAAGGTTACATAGATATGATAAATAGGGGATGACTACATCTTAAAAATCTTTAAAAAGTCATCTGCAAGTAGGCAAAATATATATGATAATGAACAATAAGCACAATACATTACCTTCTCTCATACTTCTCAACTGGAAAATTTCAGAAAAATAGTTGAAGTCAGAAGCAAAGCCGCAAAAAAGTCAAACTGAATCAATGACAAAGTCTCAAAATTCATATATCTGGGTTACTCTACAAAAATAATACAAATATTACATGGTACATCTCAAGATACACAAGATGCTTAAAGTTTGGGGGGTATACCTGAAATTTCTATGGCTTAAACAGGTTATCCTCTCAAATATCGCTTGAATCACTTCTCAGTCACCCAGCTATATATCCTGCATACATTTGGTATTATAACAAATAGGTATATAGCATTTAAATTTTACATATCGAAAGAGTTTCGGATAAATTACTTGATCAAGGTAAGCACTCCAACAATCCATTCCCTATCAGCTCTCCACCACTTATGAACTTGATGATGCCGTCTGTGATATGAACTAGATGTGCTTTTGCAAGGAAAACTTAGAATAGCACAGTTATCTCAAATTGAATTCTCTTTTTTTCCCGCATACTTGGGGGGAGGGGGGGGGGGTCTCATATTCTGTAACTGAAATGGACAAAAAAACTACCCATTCTATCTTAGGATTCTTGTGTTTACTACAAGTGTCTTGCATATTTCCATAATTCACCCGAGCTTGAATTGTGGCACATACTTCGGAATGTTGTAGCTGCTAATTAACTTAATAAGAAGCTGTAGAAAATAGAAAGTGTTCGATTTACACTTACCAAACATATACTATGAAAAGAAAGCCTATATAGAGACCTAGTACTATTCTGAAACAAAGAAATAAAGCCTTCTGCTGCATCTAGTCTCAGACCCCATTGACACTTTGTTGATAATTTTATCCAGCTATCTTTGGGTTTTTCATATAAATATATCATGCCGAATAAGAGATTAATTTTTTTTAAAGAAGCAATTTTTATCAGACTACAAGATGTTGAGCACTGAGATGTTTAAAACTATAGAGATATGTAAGCACATTTTTAAACTACAGGCATGTGCTTATGTTTAATATTTTATAACATTGCCATGAGATTAATTTTTTTCCTCCAGATATTAGGCACATGTGAGTAGACTATAAATAAGGATGCAACACTATGTAGCTTATTTGATGCTTAAGAAGCGCCAAGCCCTATGTATGCACTGTTTGAAGAAATCCGAAGAAAAACACATGATAAAGGTCAGCCTAGCAAGACCAAGAATTGAGCTTATGTTCGGCGTTAAGACATTACTTATTCGATCGTTCCATATACATGGATGACGAATCGATGATACATGCACAGTTTAACATACACGAAACATGATATGTTTTCACATATTCTGACAGCTTTGGCTGCCAGCATTAAGCATAATAGATAGAGCGATTTTGTTACAGGCAGCACCCTCAAAGATAGTACCGGGGGCAAAGAACTCTTATAGGGGTTCATAGATAGATCACCTTCAAACTCATTTTCCGCTAAATGAAACAGTATCTTTTATCTTCAGTACCACCCTGTTAAACATTGGACAGTAACATACCTGCACATCCTTGTAATTAGAGAAAAGGCACCATCCCCTTGCATTATGTGATGTTAGTAATGCTATGTAAGGCTTGAAATGGTTAGAATAAAGTACAAATACAAACAACTGATAAAACTTTCAATTGGTTGAGTATTGTACAGAATTGTTCCTCCATAAACAGAGTGAATGCTATATTGCGAAAGCTATATAAGACACTATACCAGCTCATCTTCCACATATAACGCAAGTCCAGTTACTGGATCATAGAGAAAGGTATACAAAACACTTTACTAGCTTATCCTTCCACTTATAGAGCTAGCCCAATTAGTGTGTATCAGATACATGAATACATCAGAGGCCGGAGCATGTGCAATCAAAAATATGAAGAAAATCAGTCTACAGTGTAAAGGAGTAAACACCGATTAATTCTTAGCAACTAAACTTTATAGTTGACAGCAATCAGCTTGTTAAATGATACCAACATTATTCAGAAATCCTGAGACTATTCCAAGGTTACGGAAAGATAGTCGTGACAAGAAAACCCAGTATATCCTAAAAAGGTGTCAGTGTTAGTAACTAAGCTAGCTTTCTATTACTCTTTCTCCAACCAATTTTCTGGGAGCACGGAGCAAGTTAGCATTAAGATGCATGTGTATGTCTGTACATCCTTTCCATTAACAGAAACAATATCAACTAAGAATAGACCTAGTTCATATATGATGATATCAAGTATTGGCAAAGTTATAAAAACATGTACAGTCAAGTACTGGCATTAGGTGATCTGATATCAAAAGTCTGACATAAGAAGGCTTTAAAGACGTGATAATAGGAGATGGCAACATCTAACCATTTTATAAGATGTGTATGCAAGTAGACAAAAGATTTATATTGATGAACAATTAGCAAAATACATGATAAAAGTTGGTTTTGATACCTAAACTAAAACAATTCCATCTTCGAAGTTCAAATCCTCAACATAACTAGTACATTATTTTGACACCTAGGTAAATTCAACTTTCTTCCCATTAAGAAACGGGGTAAATGGTACCATTTTATGCAAGATTGACATAATTAAGAGACAATACAATCCATTGCCCTGAATATAGACAAAAATGATATTCGTATGGTTCATCAGGGAAAGGTGGACCATCAATCGATTTCATGGAGCCCAAGTCAAACACCTTCGATGCTACTGGAGGATCAATCATAGCATCGATATAATAGACACAGTTGCTGTTGCAACCCATATTTGTTGCTGGCAATGACAATGAACCTGCTTCGTCGAAAAAGAGCGCACGATCGCCCAGGCTTTCCACCCTCACCCATGTCTTCCCAGAAAGATTAGCCCTAAACACCCGGAACCCCTCAATGATACGGTAGTCGGAAGTATCGTGCAATGCCTCGACGAGCAAAAGGTCCCCATTAGATTCCACCAAGTGGTGGCTCAGTTTCCACTTTCCATCCTTTCCAAGCTGGCTACAGTCCATATCCAATTCCTGCACTTCAGGGGCAGGGAAAACGGGGTCAACGACAAAGAGCCTCCCGGTAATGAAGTAAAACTTTCCGCCACAATACAGGGATTCACAAAAGACTCCAGAATAGGCACATGGCAATCGGTCTTTGGGGAAGCACAATAAGGCCCATTTATCGTGGTCGCTCACTCGGCAGAAACAGATGTTCTCGTGCGACTGGTCTGCAAGGAGAACAGCACAGTCAGGATCCAGAGGCGGGACGCTCCAAGACTCGCTTTAGATAATCCGGGCAAGAGAGGTGGGAGCTGGATTTGGGCGCCGAGGGAGATGGGATTGAGTAGAGATACCGATTTCACAGATCTATAGTCGTCATTGGTCATGAGAAGCCAGTCATGAGAGGAGCCTACGCATCTCATGTCGGGAGCATCGGTGGGGGGAGGAAGATGATAGAGTTTGCCATCGGAGAAGGAGTCGCAAATGATGGGATCTTTTGTATAGCCTATAGGGGCGATAAGGCAAGGGAAGGGATAAGCCATTGGAGGCGAATAAGGGGAGTGACGCAAGCGATGGCTTTACTGGATGGAGAGCCATTTTGTGCACACAGCAGCGAATCGGATGCAATCGACAAGGGGAAGGCGCTCTAAGAAGAGCTCTGTGAGTGGGCTTGGGAGATCAAGCCATGGCGCCGTGGGTGTTTCTTTCTCTGTTGTTGTTTTGGGAGTCTTCTCTACTTCCTCCGTTCTCGAATTAAGGGTTTTCAATTTAGGGCTAGGGTTTTAGAATCCTTAGAATCGAATTTGGAAATAGAAAACAAAACCTTGATTACAACGTTTGCAAACTGACCTCGGCGGTGTTGATGGTGGATCGTCAGTCGGTGAAGATGATGGGAGGAGGACGGTAACGACGGCGCTCCTTCGAGATGTCTGATCTGAGATGTGTCTTCTGGTACACATGAAGGAGGACGAGCCAATTTACCTCAATCTGGTGCAGGGATTGCTACTGAGGGAGGGCCAAATGAAGAGCTTCACTTTATTGTGGACATGGATCAAACGCTTGGCGGGCAACAGGTTGCAAATGGAAAGATAACTCCTCTACCCGCCACCAGGGGGCGCACAGCAGGGATCTCGTCCATGGGCAATGACCTGGCAGTTTGCTGAGGTGGCAGGCATCTATTGGCTCTACTACTAGCAACGCACGAGCAAATTCAAGCCAGCTGTTAATTTCTTTTATTGCAAAAATGAAAATGAAAATGTATTAATAAGAGAGGGGAGAGAGAGAGAGAGAGAGAGAGAGAGCGCTAATCTTTTGTACTGAAAGTTGATGTACAGGGTCAGGGCCCTTCAACCCCTTTTTTCCCCATCAAATATCCTCTCCCCTTCTCTCAATCCTCCCTTGTGATTGCTCTCTCTCTCTCTCCCCCCCAGCTCCCCCAGCTCCCCTCAGCTTTCTTCTCAATTTCTTCTTGCTTGTATCTAGCAAATGTCAATGAAAATGAGGAATGGAAAGGTAATTGGTGACGATATCCAACCTGGGCATCATCTTCGAATCGCCCCATCACGCGAATGCTGGGTTTTTGTTTTCTGATCAGGTCCCTTGAATAAGGCCTGTTTCCATACTAGTCCCTGACGCCTCACTATCTGTTTTAAGGTACAGTCGATATAAAATAAGTTGAGGAAACCTAGTGTCAAAAAACTCCCAGCAGGTTTTACCACTGACAAAAAATTCTCCGAGCAGTTTTCGCTGAACCTTGATCCCAAAGCGGTCGTCAGCAGCCCCTTAAAAGTTATCAGCTATATCTAATTAGCTCATATGCAATTGCATAGATCTCGCAAGCGACTGCATACATATCGTATAAAAAGTTACATATAGCATGGAACTTTACTGATACCACAGGCGGTTTTTTTTTGACAGCTGAGAGATAGAAAACTTCGAACAATTTCTAAACAGCTTGGCGGGGATGTGTGCCTGCTTATATCTTTATCTCCCAAACTGCCGTGGAATTTTCGGTGGGGAGGGCTTTCAGTCTTAGAGCCCATTTTGATGACAATAAAAGCCGAAAATATTCTTGGAATAACTTCAAAAAAAAAGACATATAAGAAGTACTGAAAGTCAGTTCTGGGGTTTGATTGCTTGTTTTTTGAAGGAAAAAATAACTAGGGGCAACTTGCACTTCTTGTATGAGTGAAAGAGGAAAAAAAAATTAATTTATATGAGCCATATTTCTTCATACTCACTTGTGCTAAGAGGTAGTGATATAAAAACTGTTTGTTGCCACGCTCCTTATGCTTCATACTCACTTCCGGCCTCTGAAAACGAGGGAAAGAAAATTTTAGAAGCAACCATGCAGCATAGGATCTATATCATCATTTGGAAGAAACTTCCAAACACTTTTTCCATCAAAACAAACACTTGAAGTGCCGGAAGTAGCTTCCAAACACTTTACTTCCATGGTCCTTCGTGTCAAACAAACATGCCGTTAGAGAAAATAAATTTTTCCTTACCTACTAAAAGAGAGATATAATACCTAGTTCCGAGTATACCGTAAACGTATTTTTATAAATAATTTCCCCAAATTTTCTACTTAATTTTCTATAACCTAATTTATAAACCTTTACCCTAATTAAACCCTGACCTTTTATTTTTTATTTTCCTAATTCTTTCTACCCTAGCCCAGCCATAAACCCAAAACCCGGCCTTTTCCTTTTCTTTTCTTTTCTTTGAACCCGACCCGACCCGCATGCTTGAAACCCGTCTTGGTTCTTGATTACGGTTTATTCCTGCTAGTTCTGAGAATCCATGCACTTGCATGTTCTATATACCTGTATCATATATCTGGCATCTGCATATATTTTTAATAATACAATATAATCAAATAATATATTTTAAAAATACCTAACATGACCTGCATCATGCCCCTGACCCTATGGTTGCATCCGTACATTGTGTTCTCGTCTCGTTCAGTGAATCGTACTCGTTTGGATCGCTGCGTGTATATACGTGTATCCGTTCTTGGGGGTATCCATTTTCTTTAACTGGACATCTTTTTTTGATTTTGGTTGACACGTATATTATTCGTATTTTCAAACCATAATTTTAGACCCGATCCGGACATATTTTGAACTATTTTTGTATTAGCCAGAAATCTCAAATATATATATAATATTCTTCATATATCTTATACTGTTGATATATTATATATATTTTTCTAAATGTTTTTTATCCCAATCCTAATAAAACACACCCTCACTCTGTCTCTCGCTACCCGTTATTTATTTACTCCTTTTCTTTTCTAAACCCCTAACCCACGTTCTTCTTCCTCGACCTTACCTCGCCTCGCTCTCATCATCATCTCCTCCTCCTCCCAACTCCGCGACCACCATCATCCCGAGCACCCTG
The DNA here is from genome assembly GCA_030015575.1 of Agapanthus africanus. NCBI lineage: Eukaryota > Viridiplantae > Streptophyta > Magnoliopsida > Asparagales > Amaryllidaceae > Agapanthus > Agapanthus africanus. The sequence goes on from JASDDO010000019.1 coordinate 1,007,340,320, forward strand.
CAACCGCGCTTGCAACGAACCTCCCACCTTCTCCCCGTCCCCGTCGTCGCCTCCACCCCCGACCTCGCCTCCTCTCCGACACCGCAACCGCCACCTCTCCATCACCTCCTCTCCTGTGCAATCTCTTCCCTGCGACCTCAAACCCAACAGCCCTCATCTCGTCCTGCACCTCTTCGCCGTCGAGCTCTTCACCACGTCGCTGCATCCCGATCCCCGACCTCTCCTCCTTGACCTCATCTCCTCACTTCCTACTCCCCAAATCCCGAGCCTCCTCGCTGCACAGAGCCGTGCCCGAGAACCCATTGCATGCACCCTCTGGTCGCAAGACCTCGCCGGAGATCCGACCCTCGCGACGTCGCCCCCTTGTCGCCTTCTCTGACCCAGAGCCTTGAACCCCACAACCTCCATCGTTGTAGCCATCCCCGAAGACAACAACAGCCGCCACCCACCATCATTGTCATCTCCTCTCACTATCTTCGAGAACTCCAAACACCGTCGCGACCTCATCTTTCTTACTGCAGCCTAGCCCAACTCTTTCTCAAACCATCATCGTCGCTATCTCTCCTTCACCATCTCGCAACACTGCAACCCTCGACTCCACAACCGAGCCGCCTTACCATCGATCCTAGCCTCCTTCAAACCCAATATGCCCCAATGTCATCGCCGCCTTCACCTCGCTGTCGCCTTGCTTGCATCCCATTTTCGAAGCTCCTTCACCTGTGTTTCCTTCAACTACAGCCCTCACTGCCGATCGCCTTCGAACCCATCAAACCCCAACATCAACTGCAACAGCCGAGTGCAAACACCGGCTACCATTACCATCGACCACGGCGCCGAACCCCTAGGTCGCGCCAGCACCTCCAGCTCCTTGCCCCTGGGACCTATCCTTGGGTTGGGGATACTCCTGCGGTGGTTGGCGCTCACACTTGGACTGACGATAGCTTTAGCGACCTGGACAGTGAGACTAATGGGTTTAGTGACATGGACATGCATTGATTACTGATTCGATATACCTGCTTTATTGTTTACCTGCACCGGTTACTTCGTGCTCATGTTATCACTTCACGTTACTGTTTCATGTCATCTTGCACGTGTTTATATATGTATTTATATATATTACTATTGTGTCGCTCTGACGACCTGGATATGCATGCTCAGAGTAAGAAGTGGACAGCTCGGATCAGGATCTGTAGAACCTCGAGGATATTGCGCACATCTAGATCAGCGATGCCGGCGCTATCTTCTATTGATCCCTGTCTGTTTAGTTTTATATCTGTTTTGATAGATTTAGTGACTGCATTTCTCATTACCTGTGCACTGATTACTGATTGCCACATAATACTAGAAACTGAAATGTGACTACGGCAGGATATTTCCTCGACCGCAGGAGCATGGCTGGCCTTGCCAGCCCTCGTATTCCATATTTTGGGAAGCGGGGCGTGACATGGTTTTGTGTTCTGTCATGACTCACCCCCAATACAGAGAGTATTGTCCGCTCTGGCTGAAACCGCATGTTTTGTCCTTCGGGGCGAACTGGACTCGACGAGGGGCCACTTCCCAAGAGGTCACCCATCCCAGAACTTCCCTAGCTCAAGCACGCTTAACCACGGAGTTCTCAAGCTCCTGTAGTGCCGGTTCACTTAAAAAACGGCTCTGTATTGAAGAGCGGTATCATTCCATTTATATTACAAATCTGTCATCTTTCAGAATGTATTCCGAAGATTCCTCGTTGTTTTATAATGGGTATACCGGATAATACCTAGTGTATTACATTCTCCCCCACTTAGAACAATGGTTCATCCTCGAACCACATACCTATTATTGAGGAACTAGCTCTAATACCATTCTGTCACGACCCACTCCCAATACAGAGAGTATTGTCCGCTCTGGCCGAAACCGCACGGTTTTGTCCTTCGGGACGAACTGGACCCGACCAGGGGCCACTTCTTAGGAGGCCACCCATCCCAGAACTTTCCTGGCTCAATCACGCTTAACTACGGAGTTCTCAAGCTTCTGTAGTGCTGGTTGACTTAAAAGGCGCCTCTGTATTGAAGAGCGGTATCATTCCATTTATAGCACAGATATGTCCTCTTTCAGAATGTATTCCGAACATTCCCCATTGTTTTGCAGTGGCCCTCCATGCTTATCTGGTATAAATGGATATACCGGATAACACCTGGGGTATTACAAGAGAGATGCTAATATTTGTTGGAATCTTACGGCATACGGGCCCTCATTTGAATTTTTCCCCAAACTAACCTTGATTTTAAAAATAATCCCCAAATTAAGACCGGGCCAAAATCATTTTCAAGAACAGACCTCCGCAAGCTATGCAGGATGTGTGCTCACGGAGACGTTATAACAAATTTTTCTTTGGGATGAAAACGCTGTTTCTAATAGTGTTTTCATATATCTTGGCTGAAATCTTTTATTCTGTAGTTTAAGATATGTATAAGTTTAACTTGTTATTGATTTATTATCTTAAAAGACTTAAGAAATTAATATATTATCTTTAGAATATTTTGCATTGAGTATTTTTATTTGTTGAGTTTATTGATAAACATAAATCCATGTTGTATTAGTTTAAGAAATAACAAATTTGAAATTTATGTTCATCAACAAACTCAACAAATAAAAGATACCCAAAATAATTTAAAAATCATATATTAACTTCTGAAATCTTTTCGGATAATAAATCAATAACAAATTAAACTAATGCAATTATAGATATATCTTAAAACACAGAATAAAAAATTTCAGCCAATATATACGACAAACCAAAACACTGTTTCGAATAACGTTTTCATCCCAAACGCCGTTTCTGATAGCGTTTTCTGTTTTACTATAATTCTCTTCTCGACTCCACATCCTACGTGGCTCATGGATATTCTTGAAAATGGCTTTGGACTTTTGTGAACCATTTTTGAAATTAGGGCCAATTCGGCAAAAAAACGCCGGATCCGGATCTTATTAATTATATCGCGACTCATACACCCCGCAGGCTCAAAAAACATTCAGCCAATCAGACAGCTGTTAGATGAAAAAATACCATCGCACGCCTCGTAGCCTCGTGCTCCTCCGTCACACCCCCCAGGGTTAGTAAACGCCCGCCATTAAAAAATGAATGAATGAATGAGCATAACCCTCAAACAAATACTATAAGAAAAAATATCGATCCAAATCTCTCTCTGTCATCTTCCTCCAAGTTGGGAAATTTTGTTACTCTCTCTCTCTCTCTCTCTCTCTCCTCTTCTCCCTCTCTCTAATTTGGAATCAAACTCAGATAGAGATGCAACAGCAGCAGCAGAGGGGTTCTGATTCTCATCTTTTATCCTTCTCATGAAGAAGAGGCCACGTCGTCCTAGGGTTCCTGCAATGAACAAGTAAGCACCTTTTGTTTCTTTTCCCCCTGTTTTCAATCTGAAAACCAGCAGTTTTGAATTTCGATAGTAATTGCATCTACAGGTTGCTATTAGGTTTTAAGAAATCTGATGTTGCTTTACTTGATTACTCTGTGAGTTTTTATTTTACTGGATCTCTATTGGAATTTTTTTATGGATCCCAATTTCAATACTTTGATACAAGAATCCATACAAACGTTAAAATTTTTAGAGCCTGTGAATTCATCTAATCTATCCATAAGTTACACAACCCAAAAGCACCAAATCGAATCACGTTCCAAACCGAATTGTAAATGCGAGGTATCGAATAACCGCAAATGTATACAGCACAATATGTTGACTTTCGAATCCCTCAACCCTCATCATATCGTCGGAGTTTCCATGCAGTGGCTACGACATTAACATGGTATCAGCAACCCGGCTTTGTCAAAGAGACAACACCACTGCACAAAAGCTTGGTCTTGGCCTAGACGTTCAACCTACATGGGCATGTTAAAATGTAAAATATATTTTCCCAATGTTCTTCATAACTTCATAGCTTTGGTGTAGTGGTGGAGGTATTTATTGCTAAGCATTGACCAATAGCTCTATAACCAATTTTGATCTTCTTTAACATGTATTTGGTTGTTACTATACCAAGCCGAGATGTCCAATGGAGAATTTTGCCACAAGGAAACTTTATCTGTGAATTGAAGCGGCAACCTCAATCCATATGTAGATTCTAGAATCCAATAGGAACAGTGACTATGTAAGGTTGATAACAACGACGAAAGTTTAGAAACTTTGTTCATACCATAGCTAGCTTTGTTTCCTTAAAACACTTAATGTATTAAAAAGTCGTGGCAAATCCTAACTCCGTCATGACTCTATGGGAACTATGACTAGTTACCGATGACAACTTAAATAACAAATTGATTACGAAAGAAACACGTTCCGTTTGGTTTTAATTTAAAAAAATAAAGAACCCCAGTCCTGAACCAGCTTAAGATTCAATCTGACGAGGAAGTTTGGTCAAAAAGAAACCTTACCGATGACCTTAAATTATTCTTAGTAATAATGATCATCTGATGTTCAACTTAAAGTTAGGGAGCCTAATCTACAAAGGTATATCATATGTTATCCAACAACCTTGCAGTTCAGCTATTGAACATTAAGCATCAACTATTGCTGAGGACATAAAACTACGGGACCAGAGCATCATGGACACTGGTTGATTATTTAGTACGGTTTGTACTTGAATGAGGGATATTGGATTTTGTTCTGAATTCCAATAAATAAACTGCCTCTGCTAATGTGACAGGTTTTTGTCATTAAGCTTTTTTCCTGCATTAAATGGCTCATTTATTGTCGTTGACAACACTTCAAGTATACATCTGTCAGATCGAGGATGATATTCGGGATATCCATATCCCTTCTGCTCATCAACTTGGCTTCTATAATGGAACGTGCCGATGAAAATCTGCTCCCATCCGTTTATCGTGAAGTCAGTGAAGCCTTCAATGCCGGGCCCACCGATCTTGGGTATCTCACTTTCATCAGAAACTTTGTCCAGGCATTATCATCTCCATTAGCCGGTGTACTTGCCCTTCAATATGACCGTCCCTCGGTTCTCGCAATGGGCACCGCATGCTGGGCTTTATCAACAGCCGCAGTCGGTGCAAGCCATCATTTTAATCAAGTCGCTTTCTGGAGAGCAGTAAATGGATTCGGACTCGCCATTGTTATACCCGCTCTACAGTCGTTCATTGCTGATAGTTATAAGGATGGTTCACGTGGTGCTGGGTTTGGATTCTTGAACCTTGTTGGATCCATTGGGGGTATAGGAGGCGGTGTTCTGGCTACAATTATGGCTGGACATCAGTATTGGGATATTCCGGGGTGGAGATGTGCTTTTATCATGATGGCGGTGTTGAGTTTGCTGATTGGGTTTCTTGTATATATGTTTGTTGTTGAACCCGGAAGACCCTCGATTGGGGCGCATGGCTCTGATGATGACTTTGAGAGGTAGTTAATTATTCTGCCAGCTTGCATGTTCCTTATTGTCATACTTCATTATATCATGTAGGATGCATGCTTATGTTTTAAAACAGAATAGTAAGCCTTTAGGCAAGAAAACACTTCCCATGATTAATTAATACGAATGCAGATTTAATTAGGTGGATAACTTCTCTTTCTTTCGATTGGGTTTATGGGGGAAAAATTATACGGAGAGGGATATATAGAATATTGCTTTTACTGATGAAGCTTTATAAATATTCCATTTAGGACCTTAAATATAATCTTCAGTTTATATAAAATTGTTGAATTAATTATTTTTCAGCTACCTGCAATTAGTATTTCCTTATATGCTCTTTGATACAAAGCAAGTAAATGCAATTGTCATTCTTTATAAGAACTGGAATAATTTTGTTTTGTGTATGTAATCTAATTTATGAAACCAGTTCTTACAAACTGTTCCACGTTTCCCACCTTAAATATGCAATCTTTGAACTCTTCAAATTGTTCACCTCGTAATATTATAGTCTCGATTAGAAATTTGTCATTGGATGAGCTTTCTGGCTACACGATTTGGTGGAAGTAATAGGAGTGATTTGTGGATCAAATGCAGTATGCAGCATTCAAGAGATTCCAATAGTGACTCATGAGTCATCTAGTTCTCTGCATATACGCTTGTAGCAAAACCAATAAATGCATCGCCTTTATATTTTATGGTCTGCATCTGGAAGTTTACAAACATGACGATTTCGGAAAATAGTTTTTTCCCCCTTGTTTACTTGTGACTATGAGAAACCATTACAAAGATTAGTATCATGCGCGTGCGATGCACGCATGAGCATTAACCAGTTTTTTAACATTCACAAAACCTGTTAAAAGAATTTATGTCATGGCGGGCTTCAGCTGCTGATTTATTTCCTATTCTTTTTCCTCCAAGGACCAGCTTAATAAGAAAAGGGACAGCAGCGCCACCTGTTTGGAGCGAATCTTGGTCCGCGATGAGAGCCGTAATGAAAGTGAAAACATTTCAGATCATTGCCCTTCAGGGCATTGTTGGTACACTTCCATGGACTTCCATGGTGTTTTTCACCATGTGGTTTGAACTAATCGGTAAGATTATTCTGTCAAGAATTTCATTTGACATCTCAACCCACATGTAACCCTAGTTTTACTTCAAAATGACGTAGGCTAGATTGCAGGAAAACTCCCTCAGTTCTGTCCATATGAAGGATGACACCCTCTCATTTGAATGGCTGCCCTGAATCATGTTTTTTTTTTAATTTCCAAAACACCCTAGACTTTGTGCCGTTTTTCTGCCACTTTTATACGCGGACATTCCGTATATTTATATATTTATACTTCCAGGAAGAGGTAATTGTAGCAATTAGTAAGTTACATAAAAGAGTAAAAATTAACGTTTGATACAGCAGAAGTTTGAATTGTATCTTATGAAAAGATGGTTTGGCATCCTGCTATATGGTCAAAATGAGCATATCAACTCCTAGATTTTCATTGTAATACATGGCAAACAGTTGTTAATCCTTCAATTTGTTTAATTCAGGTTTCGACAACAAGAGCTCAGCTGCCCTAAACAGCCTATTCGCGATTGGATGTGCTTCAGGCTCGTTTCTTGGTGGAGTGCTAGCTGATCGAATGTCACGATACTACCCTGATACAGGCAGAATAATGTGTGCCCAATTTAGTGCATTCATGGGCATCCCTTTCTCATATTTTCTCCTCACCTCGATTCCCCAGTCCACCGATAACCGGTCAGCCTTCGGTTTCACTCTCTTCTTCATGGGCCTGACAATAAGTTGGTGCGCCACTTGTGCAAATAACCCCATGTTCGCTGAGGTCGTGCCACCTAAGCACCGAACAATGATTTATGCATTTGATCGTGCATTTGAAGGCTCGTTTGCATCGTTTGCAGCTCCCGCTGTCGGGATGATTACGGAAAAGATCTATGGTTATGATTCGAAGTCTGCGAGCTTACTGCATGGTTCGGCTCCTGAGGCGTTGGCGCTTTCGAGGGGGCTGCTGACTATGATGATAGTACCTTTCGGGCTGTGCACCTTGTTTTATAGCCCTTTGTATTTTGTGTTTAGGCAGGACCGGGATAATGCTAGGACGGGTAGTATAAAGGAGCAGGCATTGATTTGAAGACGGCTGGGTTTCTTCTGATTCTTGTTGTTGCTGTTGTTTACATGATCTCTGAATTTTCGCGTTTTTTTATGCTGTGACGGATAGTTGTATGGTTTATCAGACAGGATGTACAGATTTTTGGAAGGCGAATCTCATTTCCCTTAACGGTTTCGGGCGATAATATCCTGTTGATGTTGGGCATAATTTTTGTTTGCATGGTTCATACATGTCTCCGTAACAAATTTTGTCGGTGTTTATTTACTTGATGAAAGATTTTGTGTTCTTTAAGGTCTGGGTTGATCAGGCCAATGCCCGTGGTAACTTCTGGCCTCTGCAGATTTCATTTTGTGTGATTAAATCTTAGAAGTGAGATCAGTTTCACGCTAATTAGTTTTACGGGATCATAAATACAAGACAAATCAACAAGTTCAATGTCTTTATTTATAATAAAAGAATTCAACCTATTTACCTTATGATGGTATTTCTTGCAACATATAAGACAAATTGTATAATTTAGAGTATTCAAATTAAAGATTTCTTTCGGAAAATATCTTTCTTTCTTGTATATTCCATTTATTCGTTTTCTTATCTAAATAACAATATTTCAATGTTAATTTTGGATAAGTTACACTGGCCATAATCAAATTAATCATTTAACATTGTTATGGTTTCATGAGATTTGGAGGCTAAGCTCTAGAAATCGTAAGCAAGCCCCGTTTGGCAATCTAACTAGAGTTTCCTTACGGTTTCAAAAAGTTCCGATGCCTTGAAACCCAGTCTTTTAAAATTCCAAAAACACTGAGGTTTCGTAAAGTTTTAAAGGACCGTCAAGCACGACCTTTCTTTTATAGTATACATTGGTTTCAATACCATAAAATGGCCTTAAACTTAAGGAAATCTCATTTTCATGAAGCGGTGTAACCGAGTCAAGCTTGAATGACCTGACCACCATCCAAGCTTGGTTCGGCTTATCTTAGGCTTGCTTTAGCTCTGCTCGAGTCTGTTAGTGTATATGCTCTAGAGGCCATTACTGTATCATACTAGTTTGTATATTACTTAATGGATGCTTGGGATATTCACCTTGTATATACAATCTTGCTCAAAATAGTAGTATGCTACTTGGTTTGTTTCTACTTCAATGTGTACATGTGTTTATTTTTGTATATCGCCTATACACATTAGTAGAGCCCTTAGGATCTTTGCTTGATTACCAGCGATGTGATGGCCGTCACACTAGTGGGGCTGGGTAATCTATAAGCACATCCTTATGCAGGTCCCTGGTCGCAGGACTATCGAGACAGGGCATCGATACTCCGGAGTAGACCAGCGCATGCGCTTCTCATCCCAGTGTGGGAGACGGTCTGTCCCACAGCCGTCAGTACGTCGTACTTGAGATAGTATGCGGGTGCTCGTTAGGTTACGGGTACACTGGACAGGACTCGTCGGGAACTGACTAGTTGGTATTATACCTATCGTCAGTTATCAGTTTCCAGGTGACATGAGTACAGCTTAGTCCGCTGACTTGACACTGTCACTTCGCCTCAAGTGTGTTCCCACTGTACTTTGATCACTACCCTACCACGGCTCAAAGGAGTCGTGCAAACAGGTAGTGGTTGGGTGCAGTCCCGAAGCACTTGGAGGCAGTGACGGTTAGACAGGATTCGTCTCTCCCGGTATTGGGGGTTGACATCACGCTGTGTCTAGGAGAGCCATTACACGAGTAGTCCCTGGCCAGGGCAAACGAGATATACTGGTAGGTTTCCAGTGTTATCTCAGGGTGTTTTGGGCTTCGCTCCGGCACGACTTGTACCGCTATTGGGGGACTGACGTATACCACCCCCTAGGCCCGCCATGCGATGTATCAGACGAACAGACCGGACTGTACGGAGAATGTCACACTCAGGCTCAGTAGGAGTTCAGATGGGTTTCGCCTCGTCCGTCTTCTTGTCGGCATTACCTGGGGACCGTTACGCACAGCTAGTGCCGCTTGCGGTCTGTGGTTAAACCCACTGCCAGCGTAGTGTCGAGTCTTTAGAGTCCCACACAGAAAGCTTTTCGCCTTTAGGCAAAAGAGTAGAGGTCGCATGGTATTGCGACAGGTCGCATGGTTTTGCGACGGGGTTCGGTCACATCCGTGCACTTGTGCACGTACAGTGTCCGGACAGTTTACACTAGCGGGCTTTGGTTTAAGCCAGATCCTAGTGTACCTTATGGGATTGGATTTATCCAATTTGCATTCGTGTTCCTCGGAACGCGGATGCGGGTGTGTATGCACAGTTGACAGGGAGGCAGAGGCAGCGGATTCTCATTAGGGTTGTTGACAGTTGACCGTTGACTATTTGACTTTATGCTCAACTCTAATGAGAATATGATATGTGATTAACTATTATATTAATTAAGTATTATGGTGATATGGTTGTTGACTTGTTGACTTTTGTTGACTTGTTGACCGGTTGACTAGGCTTGACTAGTTGACCATCATGATAACCATAGCCATCATTTCATGGCAAAGACTTTTGTTTACTTGCTCATTTGTGTAAAATGAGTGCATGAAATGATATGGTTGTGGTTGCTTCAAACCATCACATAAGACTTTTTTTTGATATGATGAGTTATGATCACTTTGGATTATGAGAGGGTGAAAGACAAAAGAGAGCCTCATTCTTTCTTGCTCACTCTCTCTCTTGTTCTTGAGCTCTCCTCTTGCTCTCACCCTCAACCTCTTCCTCCCTCTCTTGATTCTATGGTTCTATTGTCTCATGAGTTGAGAATCAAGAACCATAGATAAAATCCCATTCTATTTCTTCTCTACTCATTCTAGTTCACTAGGTTTAGCAAACCAAGTGAACTAGTTTCTTCAAAGAACGAAGAAGGAGCTAAAGGTTGGAGCTTTCAGGTGGATCTATCTTCGGCGTACGGAGACGACGAGAAGAAGCCATCGGACCACCATCGGAGCTTTGAAGACGAAGGAGTTCAAGGCAAGCAAGGTATAACCCCCTAACCGAGTAGCTAAAACTCATAGTTAGGATGTTAGATAGATGTTTAACCGAGATCCGGGTTTTAGGTCCATGTTACCATCTTTAAGAAAATCGTTTTTTACCAAATTCCGCATTCCCGAAAGTACCGGGAGAGGTAGCATGGACTTACAGTGGTATCAGAGCCAGGTTAAACTCTATCTAGCATGTTAGCAAGTAACTAGAAGATCGATCAACGAAAAAGTCCCGAAACTAACCCCAAAAATTTTGCAGTTTCTGTCGATTTTTCCACTGTTCAAAAGTTGATTATTTTAACACCTAAAATCGGCTCAGGCTTTTCTGTGAACACCCACCAAAATTGGTCCCACTATCGAGTCAAAGCGCCGCGGATCCGCGGCCGAGTTGACTCGGCCGTGGTCCCTTTTTGGTGCAGTGTTCTTCTGGGGGTATTTTAGGATTTTTGGAATATATATTTTCTGCCCAGATTTTCCAGAACGAAAATTTTATTTTGGGGTCCCGAAAATCCGTATTTTTTGATCGAACTTCTAAAAGACTTGAGCTAACGGGTTTTTCTGTAATGTGATATTTGTATTGAACGTCTGCTAATCGCTATATGTCGATTAGTGGGGGTTATACAAATCTGTGATCTGTAATGTGCTGGAATGTGTATATGAATGTGTTGGATTGTCGCGGGTGAATAGCCGGGGGTTGTGAGACGAGAGTTTTCTTTTCTTTCAATTCATGTAAATTTGTAAATTGATATAATAATTATTTGTATGGCCGCACAACCGGGTCGGGGTTGTAGCCGTCATTGTATAATTTTTTTTTACTGTTTTTGCTCCTAGGATAGACCCATGGAGGGGGTGCACAAACTACCGGGTATGCCGAAGTGTCGAGTGGCCTACTCATGGAGATGAGGGAGGTTGCTACGCTTCGGGTGCTTGGCGGGTAGCTTGCCGCACCCGTAGGGGTCTTGGGTGGGGTTTTGGCTATTCACTGCGACCGTGTAATTTGTTTTTCGTTACAGGCTCGTGCGAATTACAGATTCCTAGTATATCCAATGTATTCATCTGTGATCTGAAATGTTTTATCATTGCAGTATATCTATATATGATATTATTTAGGCGTTGCTTATGTTTTACAGACGCGCTAGCCCAGCCCCCGCTCTGTCGTTAGTTAAGTAACCTAACGGGTAATGACGGGGCCCCGTGGCGAATGCGAATGGCATAAGCGTACGTCATATTTTGGTTGTTTTCTGCAATGGTAGGATTAAATGATGGGACGCATTAAAAGAACTAATGCAAGAATATCACGCATTAAAAGAACTAATGCAAGATAATAAACCAAGTTAAAGTCGTTGGAACACTTTCGAAAAACCACTCGGTTCTTTTCAAAACAACTTTTAAATGCGGAGCTTGAGCCACTCCTTTTAAAAGCTATCTCGTTCCATCGACCAAATCAAGTTCACTACGTTCACGGTTTTGCCAAAACCATCCGTAGCCCTCCGTCGTTTCACATGAATAGTCAATAGTATTCAAGCTGTGTTTGTTGGCCAAAGTCAAGGCACAGTGATTGGTAGCTATTGGGTGTTCATGTGCAGCATAGATAGATGCGTTGGTTTGGAACAGTCGTACTGCCTTGTTGGCCAAAGTCAAGGGTAGGTGCGGGTGGATTCAAATTAACCTGGAGAACGATGGGCAGAACTTGACATGTGACTTATGATTTGTTGGCCAAAGTCAAGGTCATAAGAGCATAGGGCAAAAATTCACATCGGGAGTTTCATAAGTACTGAAACTTGCTAGATTTGCATACCATTTGGAGTGTGATGATTCGGGTAGGATTCCTTCAGTTTCGTCACGCAATGATATTTGGATCCCGATCCTACTGTGAGTATATGCTACTCCTCGGGAAATTTCTCACTAATCGATCAATGCTATAAACCTAGTAGGTGCCTAGAAAGGTGTTAGCGGGGCTACGCCCCCAGGGAAAAGAGGTTCTCTAATTAAGGAACTTCGCGAAAGCGTTGGAAAACCTCCCTCGAAGTACCGACACCGGCCTGGCTGAACGGTTAAGCAAGTATTGTGCGGTGGGATTGATCCCGGCTAATTCTTCCTTTATGGTTTGAGGAGGGATTCGAGAAACAGTGGGAGCCATCCTGTTTAGACAAACTAAAAACCACTCTAAACTTGCAAGAGCATCATGCTGAGTGTTTCTTCTTCTCTCTCCTAATTGCAGCGACCAAATCGACATGACTGGACTTAAGTTACTCCTAGATAAAAACAAACTGACAGGGTCAAACTACCAAGATTGGCTCAGGAATGTCAAGATAGCAATCACTTACGACAAGCTGGGGTATCTTCTTACCACCAAAGCTCCCCCTGTCCCTGGTCCAACTTCCAGTGTCGCGGATAAGGAAATCCGTAAGACTTGGGAGATTGATAGCGCGAAGGCCAAATGCCTCCTGCTTGCCTCGATGGACAACGAACATCAGAGGAGGCATGAGAATATGGACATGGAATCCATATTGCTTCATACAAAAGAACTGTATGGAGAGCAATCTCGTATCGCAAGATACGAAGCGTCGAAGAAGTTATTTTCGACAAGAATGGCCGTCGGATCATCAGTAGCCGAGCACGTGCTAAAGATGATCGGCTACATTGAGGAGCTCGCTGACCTAGGGATCACATTGGAGAGTGAGCTATATACGGATATAGTTCTCCAGTCCCTTCCTTCCACTTACGCCCAGTTTATACTGAACTTCAACTTACAAGAAAAAGAGGTTGAACTTTCAGAGCTCCTCAACATGCTGAGGAGCGCAGAGGGCACCCTACAGAAAGGTAGGGAAACATCCACTTTGTTTGTAGGAGGATCATCTTCTTCTAGGTCCAAGGCGAAAGCTAAGGGAAAGAAGAAGAAGGCCCCCGCCAAACCAAGGGGCGGTGTTAGTAAAGTGGATACGAAGGGAAAAGGTAAAGCAACAAAGATAGCGGGGAAGCTTGTGGATAAGGAAGAATGCTTCTATTGTCATAAGAAAGGACACTGGAAGAATGATTGCAGGGCCTGGAAGGCCAGAACACAGGAATTGAAGCAGGTTGCAGCTTCAGCTTCAGGTGTGTATGTTATTGAAAACTGTCTTTCAATAAACTCTACTTCCTGGGTATTGGATACCGGATCAGGATCTCATATCTGTAATTCTTTGCAGGCGTTGAGAAACCGTAGGGTTTTGAAGGCAGGTGACATGACCCTCAGAGTTGCGAACGGAGCTAGCATGGATGCTAAAGCCGTGGGGGACTATCACCTGGGAATGTCAGATGGACATGTTTTGGTTTTGCGTAATTGCTTTTTTGTACCCAACGCAACTTGTAATATCATTTCTGTATCTTTAGTTTCTAAAGAAGGTTATGAATTTACGTTTGTAAGTAATGTTGTAAACATTCACCTTAATCAAGTTTTGATTGGGTCAGGTACATTGAGTAATGGTATATACGTGTTAAACCAACCACAGATTTTTAATGTCCAGAATACACACAAAAGAAAGTCTCCAGAAATAAATCAGACTTTCTTATGGCATTGTAGATTGGGTCACATCAATGAGAGAAGGTTGACTAAGTTGCATACAGAAGGATATTTGAATGCGTTCGAATATCAATCATATGCCACTTGTCAATCTTGTCTCAAAGGAAAGATGACAAAGACTCCGTTTACTGGACATGGAGTAAGAGCGAGCGAGCTCTTGGGACTCGTACACAGTGACGTGTGCGGTCCAATGTCTACACATGCCCGAAGCGGACATTCTTACTTCATTACTTTTACGGATGACTTCTCAAGGTACGATTATGTCTTCTTGATGAAACATAAGTCCGAGGCCTTTGGAAAATTCCAGGAGTATAAGAATGAAGTAGAGAAACAGACCGGCAAAAGTATTAAGATTCTAAGATCGGATCGAGGTGGAGAATACTTAAGTGCCGAGTTCCTGGACTATTTAAAAGAGAACGGAATTCTCTCTCAGCTTACTCCTCCGTACACCCCGCAACATAACGGTGTATCGGAGAGACGGAACCGCACCCTATTGGATATGGTGCGGTCCATGATGAGTAACGCTGAGTTACCGCGATCATTCTGGGGATATGCGCTAGAATCAGCAGCATACCTTCTGAACCGAGTTCCTACTAAGACCGTGCCTACTACACCATATGAGATGTGGTGTGAGAAGAGACCCTATCTTAAACACATTAAGACATGGGGATGTCCAGCTTTTGTCAAAAAGCAGCATGCGGACAAGCTCGATGCACGCTCGGTACAGTGCAAGTTTGTGGGGTATCCGAAGAACTCCAAAGGATATTTCTTCTACTGTGAAGAGGAACAAAAAGTTCTTGTTTCTCGTCATGCCTACTTCTTGGAAACTAAGTTTTTGGAAACCCAGATAAGTGGGAGCACAGTAGAACTGGAAGAAATTCCAGAACCACGGACTATTACTGAAAGTTTAGTGGAACCAGAGGGTTTGGAAGAACAGGACATTCCTATGCCGCTCCGCAGGAGTAGTAGGCAGACTCATCCGCCCGAGAGATACTACGGTTTTCTCATAGACGGGGATAGAGAGGATTGCATCATAGATTATGATGAGCCTACTAGCTTCCAGCAGGCCGTTCAGAGCGTTGACTCAGTGAAATGGCTGGATGCAATGCGGACCGAAATGGAGTCCATGTACACCAACAAGGTATGGACGTTGGACATTGCTCCAGACGGGGTAAAACCCGTAGGATGCAAGTGGATCTTCAAAAGGAAGATTGGTGTAGATGGACAGGTTGAGACCTATAAAGCTAGGCTGGTAGCAAAAGGTTTCCGTCAAAGACCTGGCTTGGACTACGACGAAACCTTTTCTCCAGTAGCCATGCTGAAATCCATTCGGATCCTTCTTGCCATTGCTGCCTTCCACGATTATGAGATCTGGCAAATGGACGTAAAGACAGCTTTTCTAAATGGAAATTTAGAGGAGTGTGTCTATATGGACCAGCCAGAGGGTTTCATTCAGAGTGGGAGCAGCGGAAAGGTGTGCAAGTTGCTTAAGTCCATCTATGGACTAAAGCAGGCATCGCGGAGTTGGAACATCTGCTTTGATGAGACGGTCAAAGAATTTGGCTTTATCAAAAATCCAGATGAACCATGCATCTATAGTAGATTTGTAGCGAGAACTGTAGTATTCCTCGTTTTATACGTGGATGACATTCTCTTAATAGGAAATGACATTCCTATGCTACAATCTGTCAAGGGGTTCTTGTCACACAGGTTCTCCATGAAAGACCTGGGTGATGCCTCGTACATTCTGGGTATCCGGATCTACCGTGACAGATCCAAGAGGATATTAGGACTTTCTCAGTCCAGGTACATCGACACCATACTGAAGAGATTCAGTATGGAAGATTCCAAGCGCGGTAACCTACCGGCTTGTCACGGGATCACCCTCTCTAAAGAGATGTCTCCCAAGACTGATTTGGAGAGGGATCGCATGTCTATTATACCCTACGCTTCTGCGGTAGGCTCTATAATGTATGCGATGTTGTGTACCAGACCGGATGTAGCTTATGCACTGAGTGTGGTAAGCCGGTATCAGTCAAACCCTGGGGAGAAACACTGGATAGCGGTAAAGAACATTCTCAAGTACCTGAGAAGGACTAAGGAGATGTTCTTGGTGTATGGCGGAAAAGACCTCCAGATCGAGGCCTTTGCTAACTCCAGCTTCCAGAGTGACAAGGATGATTCCAAGTCCATGTCGGGTTTTGTCTTTACCCTCAATGGAGGGGCGGTGTGTTGGAAGAGTTCCAAACAAGAAACCGTTGCAGACTCGACGATGGAAGCGGAATACATCGCTGCATCTGATGCCGCAAAAGAAGCTGTCTGGATGAGGAAGTTCTTGAAAGAACTTCAGGTGGTTCCGTCCATTGTTGATCCAATACCTCTGTATTGCGACAACAACGGGGCTATAGCTTTAGCGAAGGAACCCAGGTCCCATCAGAAATCCAGGCACATCTTAAGGCGGTATCACCTGATCAGGGAGATCGTAGATCGCCAGGAGATCGAGGTTCGGAGAGTCGCTTCAGAAGATAACACTGCTGATCCATTCACCAAGGCCCTGCCCCAGACTCAGTTCGAGCGGCTGATCGAGATGATAGGTCTTCGATACGCCAGTACATGGCCTTAGTGCAAGTGGGAGATTGTTAGTATATATGCCCTAGAGGCCATTACTGTATCATACTAGTTTGTATATTACTTAATGGATGCTTGGGATATTCACCTTGTATATACAATCTTGCTCAAAATAGTAGTATGCTACTTGGTTTGTTTCTACTTCAATGTGTACATGTGTTTATTTTTGTATATCGCCTATACACATTAGTAGAGCCCTTAGGATCTTTGCTTGATTACCAGCGATGTGATGGCCGTCACACTAGTGGGGCTGGGTAATCTATAAGCACATCCTTATGCAGGTCCCTGGTCGCAGGACTATCGAGACAGGGCATCGATACTCCGGAGTAGACCAGCGCATGCGCTTCTCATCCCAGTGTGGGAGACGGTCTGTCCCACAGCCGTCAGTACGTCGTACTTGAGATAGTATGCGGGTGCTCGTTAGGTTACGGGTACACTGGACAGGACTCGTCGGGAACTGACTAGTTGGTATTATACCTATCGTCAGTTATCAGTTCCCAGGTGACATGAGTACAGCTTAGTCCGCTGACTTGACACTGTCACTTCGCCTCAAGTGTGTTCCCACTGTACTTTGATCACTACCCTACCACGGCTCAAAGGAGTCGTGCAAACAGGTAGTGGTTGGGTGCAGTCCCGAAGCACTTGGAGGCAGTGACGGTTAGACAGGATTCGTCTCTCCCGGTATTGGGGGTTGACATCGCGCTGTGTCTAGGAGAGCCATTACACGAGTAGTCCCTGGCCAGGGCAAACGAGATATACTGGTAGGTTTCCAGTGTTATCTCAGGGTGTTTTGGGCTTCGCTCCGGCACGACTTGTACCGCTATTGGGGGACTGACGTATACCACCCCCTAGGCCCGCCATGCGATGTATCAGACGAACAGACCGGACTGTACGGAGAATGTCACACTCAGGCTCAGTAGGAGTTCAGATGGGTTTCGCCTCGTCCGTCTTCTTGTCGGCATTACCTGGGGACCGTTATGCACAGCTAGTGCCGCTTGCGGTCTGTGGTTAAACCCACTGCCAGCGTAGTGTCGAGTCTTTAGAGTCCCACACAGAAAGCTTTTCGCCTTTAGGCAAAAGAGTAGAGGTCGCATGGTATTGCGACAGGTCGCATGGTTTTGCGACGGGGTTCGGTCACATCCGTGCACTTGTGCACGTACAGTGTCCGGACAGTTTACACTAGCGGGCTTTGGTTTAAGCCAGATCCTAGTGTACCTTATGGGATTGGATTTATCCAGTTTGCATTCGTGTTCCTCGGAACGCGGATGCGGGTGTGTATGCACAGTTGACAGGGAGGCAGAGGCAGCGGATTCTCATTAGGGTTGTTGACAGTTGACCGTTGACTATTTGACTTTATGCTCAACCCTAATGAGAATATGATATGTGATTAACTATTATATTAATTAAGTATTATGGTGATATGGTTGTTGACTTGTTGACTTTTGTTGACTTGTTGACTTTTGTTGACTGGTTGACCGGTTGACTAGGCTTGACTAGTTGACCATCATGATAACCATAGCCATCATTTCATGGCAAAGACTTTTGTTTACTTGCTCATTTGTGTAAAATGAGTGCATGAAATGATATGGTTGTGGTTGCTTCAAACCATCACATAAGACTTTTTTTGATATGATGAGTTATGATCACTTTGGATTATGAGAGGGTGAAAGACAAAAGAGAGCCTCATTCTTTCTTGCTCACTCTCTCTCTTGTTCTTGAGCTCTCCTCTTGCTCTCACCCTCAACCTCTTCCTCCCTCTCTTGATTCTATGGTTCTATTGTCTCATGAGTTGAGAATCAAGAACCATAGATAAAATCCCATTCTATTTCTTCTCTACTCATTCTAGTTCACTAGGTTTAGCAAACCAAGTGAACTAGTTTCTTCAAAGAACGAAGAAGGAGCTAAAGGTTGGAGCTTTCAGGTGGATCTATCTTCGGCGTACGGAGACGACGAGAAGAAGCCATCGGACCACCATCGGAGCTTTGAAGACGAAGGAGTTCAAGGCAAGCAAGGTATAACCCCCTAACCGAGTAGCTAAAACTCATAGTTAGGATGTTAGATGGATGTTTAACCAAGATCCGGGTTTTAGGTCCATGTTACCATCTTTAAGAAAATCGTTTTTTACCAAATTCCGCATTCCCGAAAGTACCGGGAGAGATAGCATGGACTTACAGAGTCTGTCTTGAGCTGAGCCAGTCCAACTCATTTCTAGCTCGTGATCTTGCCGAGCCTTAAATGAGCCCAAATCGCGCGCTTGGTTACATCTTCTTTTAGTCGATCTTTGAAAAGAAAACGATAAAGAGTTGTTTAGTGGAGGCTGAGGATGGGCCAATAGCCGTTATAGGGGCTTGAGAAGAAAACCTGAAGATATTTTGTGAGGAGGTTGACGACTAAGTTTCTTAGCTTGAAAGAGAAACTAACATGTGAACAACAACCGTGTGCTAGAGCCTAGGAGGCGGAACTTTGGGATATGGAAAGATAAAAACAGCTAGAGCATAGAATGGGCGTATTCACCTCTGCTTAATTTTATATTCATCCCTTCAATTGAATAAGTGTTTTGGGAGCTGCATAAAATATGCTATATACTGCATATTATTTCGTTTCATTTTCAAATCGTGTAACCAAGCGGAAATCGAGTTAATATTTGAATGAGACCGGCTGAGCTCGAGCTCGGCTCGTTTAATAAACGAGAAACGAGCCAAGCTTTTCAGCTTATATTCGGTTCATTAATAAATGAACCGATTTTGAATGATGTGATAGTCAGTCGAACTCTAATTGACCCCAGCTGGCCCGTTCAATTGGGAGCCCTGGCGCCAAAATGCATACATGCAAAAACTCAGTTTTATTGCTCCAGCCCATTTTGATCCCAGGTTATGGCGCATTTGTAGCTGGCCCACCACCGCTTAAGTGAACCAATAGAAACAGACGCCACGATCCATCTGAGCTCACGCGAGCCGCACGTGACCACCTTGACCTCGTGCTTTCTCCACTCAGTCTCTCTCTTAACCCCAGTCTTCTTCCTCCTCGATTCTCCCAACTTCCAAAAACCCTAGCAATGGCGAAGCAGCATTTCTTCGCCCTCATCTATCTCCTCTCTCTTCTCCCCATACTATGCTCCTCCTTCAACGCCGACAGTCCCAGCGACCGCCGCATCCTCGTCCTTGTCGAAGATCTCTCCCTCCAGTCATCCCACTCCATCTTCTTCAAATCCCTCATATCCCGCGGCTTCAATATCGAGTTCAAGCTCGCCGACGACCCCAAGCTCTCCCTCCAGCGCTACGGCCAGTTCTTATACGATGGCCTCATCCTCTTCTCCCCTTCCATCACTCGTAACACTCTCTCGATCCTCTCCCCCTTTCGAAAATTTGACCTAAAATGAGATTTTTTTAATTGAACGTTTTGAGTTGGTTTAGGGTTCGGAGGATCCGTGGATCATGCCGCAGTTCTTGATTTCGTGGATGCGGGCCGGGATCTGATTCTGGCGGCAGACCCATCGGCGTCGGAGTTGATTAAGGGGATTGCGGCGGAGTGCGGGGCTGATTTTGACGAGGTCGGTGGAGATTTTGGTGGCTGGTTGTTTTTATCCTTTTGTAATTGCTGTTGATTTTTGATTGATGATCTGGATTTAGGATTCGGATGCGATGGTAATCGATCACCTTGGCTATGCGGTGTCTGCGACTGAAGTGGATCACACGTTGATTGCAAGCGATGATTTTATCAAGTCTGATGTGATTTTGGGAGAGAAGAAGATCAAGGTGAGAATTTGATGTTTTCTTATTGAACTTATATTGCTACTAGGTTCATGTTATATGGATTACTTATTGCATAAAAGAAAAGAAGCCTTGTATGAAAACCTGATTGCTGGACAAATCTATGCCATTAATATCAAATATGACTAATTGCTTCCTGTTGCATACCATTTCTTTCAATGTCTACATCTCTACCTCCATCTGACTGTCCCTTTGCATTGAGCTCAACTTTTTTTTATCTGGAGTGCATCATCATATCTTACTTACCAATTTACCTCATCCTCTCAGCTTGTTTATCAATTTTACATTGCATCATCCCAACTGTATTGTTTGTTTGGAAGGTAATGGGTTCTAAGTAATATGATTGAGATGGTTGCTATTATGCACATAACCATGGAGACTTGGTGAAGTGCAAAATGGTTAGTTTTTTTGGAGGCCAATTATGTTTTGGTTGACAGTTGAAATGAATGACTTTGGCAAAAATAATCTGCACTAAAAACTACTTGAAATGAATGGCTTTGGCTGTATGACCTCTTGTCGAGTGCTGGATGTTGAGTTCTACTATCATTTTCCCCCCTCCACATGTGTGGATGCCAGAAGCTGAATAAATGCCAATGTTTCTTTTGATGTGTACACATAGTTATAAGTAGAGCAATCCTTTCTTCCGTTCCACCTGTATAAATCATATATATGCAAACTATTCATAATCTAGATTTAGATTTAACTGTTGATAGCTTTCATAGAAGGTAACGAGAATATGAAATTTGATAAGCATAAAGATGGTTTTCTATTGGAGTAAACATTGGTTTGGTAGAACTTGTTTTTCATGGGGGCATATCAAGTCTGTCTGATACATAATGAAGACTTGAGATTGTTGGCGGTTGGGGAGTGGGACCGGGGTACATTGGCTCCACTTCTAGTAAAACCTGTGATATACAATAAATCTAGAAGAAGTTTGAGTTAAGAAGCATGCGAATGAATTCTGAGCTATGTGTATCTAGTTGAATAGAGGGCTTGAATTGCTAAAAACCATGATGATAGTGATGGTTTGTTGCACTTTCTTAAACTTCTAAGTTCTAAGTTGTTTGTCAAATGCGGCCTTTCTCAGTTTAATAATTAGGTTTGTTTAGACAGATGCCCCAAAATTCTCTGCTAAATCGATATACTTCCCATTATTTTTTGATATTCCCGTCACTTAAAAATCTTTAAAATTTTCCAAATACCCCCTACGGCCACAACCATTATGTGGTTAAGATAAATTGAACGTTTAAAAAACCGGACACGCCTTCCCCTCTTTCTACAATTAACCACCATATACTCAAATTCCTTCTCCCATTCCTTCTTTCTCTAATCCTCTCTTCTCTCATAAAATATTTGACTGACTTGGGTGCTTTCATAGTCCTCCATGAAGATCAGCGAAAGATTAAAAATATGCATGCCTACAATGTTTGCAATTTCTCACTATCTCCCTTTTGAAGTTTCCCTCACAAAATTGCGGTTTTTACTTAGGGCTTGTTGACTTCGGTGGATAAAGGTGTGTAAACTTCACATGTTGCGTCCATATGATGAGTTCTAATGGAGATTAGAGTTTTTTCGACTTTGGTTGAGAAATAGTGTTGCTTCAATCTCTGATAATTTTTAATGGAGATTTGAGTTTTCCTCACATTTTGGGGGGGGGGGGTATAACAAGCCTTTATCCCAAAATTTTAAGGCCAGTATATGAATCCGTTTCTTTCATTCTGTTCTATTGAGGGCCGTCTTCTCGGTTAAATTAACAATAGGAAACCGCACTTTTTTTATCATTGCATGGGGTGGCACCGATGCAATGCGTAGCTGTAGGGACGTCCGAACAAAATTTCTTTAATATTCATTTCATAAGATCCGATTATGCTTTACACTGGTTGTCGGCTACCTGACACATCCCTTCTCCTTTATTCTGGCTTGGTACAGGAAATGAAAGAATAAGACATTCAAGCAGAGCATTGGCGGAGTTGAAGAATGGGGGGTATAGTACTAAAATCCTTATAATTGATACTTAGCACATGCTATGCCCTTGTTGACTTCCTCTTACAGTGCGCTTGGTAGGACGTATCTAGATGGCAATTCTAGATTCCCATTAAAAATTACCATGCTTGTTTTGTGTAAAAAATATTCCGGGAATATATAGGATTACCATGGTAATCATACGACCCTCTTTCATAGGAGTCCTATTTCCTCAAAAATTGGTGTCTATCTTAGATTACCATGAAATATTTTCACCTAACACAAGATGTGCCATAACCATCGGCTGCCGGCCGGCCCCGCCGCCGGTCGGTCGTCACCCGTTGGCTGTTCGCGCCCGTCACCTGCTCGCGTCCCGCTGCCTGTCGGCCGCCGTTCGTCCGATAGGCCGTCGACGGTTGCATATATATATTATTGGGATGATTAAAATATACCAAACACGTTAATGCAAGATTTCTTGGAATCAGACGCCCGGTCATCAGATTCCTGATAATTTTCCATTCCATGTACCAAGCGCAACCTTAATAAAGGGATTATGTATGCTATAAACAGTCATGAGTCAACATCTCTTCTTTTTATTCAGTGAAAAGTCATACAAAACTCATTTTCTGTTACACATGATTGCCAATGCATCAGAAATTCCACATGATTTCCAATGCATCAGTTTAAACTCCATTCTTTTGTTGAATGCTAGTTATGTTGTAACTATTTCATGATCAAATCAGCCGCCAGTTTGGCTTCTCATAAAATTGACCTTCACAACCAAACTGCATATTGTTTCTTGAGATCTACATGATTTAATGAAAATGTACTGTATAGAAACTGTTACTTCCTAAGCATATGACTATTTTAAGTTTAATATTTCCTATGATCGTTACTAATCAACTCTTTTTGCAGGCTCCTGTACTATTTAGAGGAATTGGCCATTCAATAAACCCTGCTAATAGCTTGGTAATGTCATCTATGTACATGCCTAATTCCTTGATGACAACTTATCCTCTTTGATCTTTCCTTCACAATATTTATGACATTTTGCAGATTTTGAAAGCTCTATCTGCCTCCCCTTCAGCATATTCAGCGAACCCAAAGACCAAGCTTTTGAGGAGTCCTCCTCTCACAGGCTCTGCAATATCATTGGTTTCCATTGTGCAGGTTGTGGAATGTTCTGTTTTTTCTCTATGATTTACTATTCTATGCTAGTTACGCTAATTTACTGTGATATTTCAAATATATGCTGTACCCTGTTCTGTTTGATGATTAATGTTCTGCTAATCTGAATCTCTGTTCTCTGGGTTAGAACTATAGGAAGTTAAAAATTCCAACTTAATACTATTCTAACCATATTATGCTATGATGCAGGAATTGTATGCAGCTGGTTGTCATGATTTATCCCAGTTTGATTTATGACATTTGAAATCAGTAGATCATTTTAGAAGTGCATAATTGGACATCTGCTTGAATTTTGTGCATCTTCTGATTTCAAAATTTTTCGTGTAATTTATATAAGCAGACCTGACTGAGTTCACCAAGGTATATTTCTTTTTTTTATGAAGTAACCTTTGGATTTTTCACTTAACTGATTAAATCCAACACCGGGGATCCTTTATCATTTATCTATGGGAGAAGCTTTATTTCGGCCTTCATACTGTATTACTGTCTGAGAATCAAATTTCAACTTTTGGCCAAGGTAATTGTGACAACATTTTAGGCATTTTTATTGAATAAAAATTAAATGCTATATGCTGCAGAGTGGAGCCCATGCAACTCTTTACCAAGGATCCTAAAGAAAATATTTGACAAAAATTACAATCAGCCAACTAACCGACGTCAATGGTCGACTCATATCTATTACTTCAAACTGCCATTAATGTTATAGCCATCTGGGAACTTTATATATCGCAGATTAAGATTTTTTTGTTTGAAGTTAAATGCTAGAAAAACTTATTAACTTTCATAGTCCACTTAATCTGGAATGAATTATTCTTTCATACTAGTCATGTCACCTGCGATGAACCTTACCGTGTTGACTTTCATTAGATTAATGTCTAAATCTTAAACTATGTTAAATAGTTTAAATGAGTAGCTGGTTCAAATTAATTTCTCTGCTTTGATACACAGCTGTTGGTTTCTTCGATAAAGGATTTTGGAGTGTAGATTTATACCCTCACATCTCTATTTTCTTTATTACCGTTGAAGATATCTTGTCATGTTGACAAAGAGTTTGACCTATCCTGCAGGCAAGAAATAACGCTCGAGTCTTGATTTCTGGCTCTTTGGACCTATTTAGCAATCGGTATATAATTATTTTAAAGTTATCTTTTGTTTTCTTTGATATCTATCGTCTTTCTTATAATATTCTTCCCTTGAATTTTTCAGATTTTTAAGATCGGGTGTGCAGAAGGTTGGAAGCTCAACCAAGTGAGTAAAAACATTCGTTGATCTATCTACTATATTGTGTGCTTCTATATCGAATGTTACAATGTTTCAAGGAAATGTTAAAACATCAATTATCTTTTTCAGCAGCTAGTTATCTTTTGTAGAATATTTGTTACATTTCCAAAGAAGGTACAAGGAAGGTGTAATAATTTTCTTTCCCTGAAAATGTGAATGGTTACTATAGCTAATTCTCACCCGGGCCGTCGAATAGTATGCTGCTGTTTTCATCTGAGATGGTGGAGATGCATTCACTTTAAGATAATTCAGCACCAAGGTCTCATGTGCATATTTTAGAGTGTTATTAAACCTCTGATTAGCTTGGCATTCTGTAATGGTGATCAAGCTTATAAATTCGTCATTCTTCACGCACATATACATTCACATACACTAACATCCATACATATCTAAAAGTCATCATCAAACACTAACTTTGCCCTAATGGTATCTTCGTTTATTGAGGATTTCAACTAAGTGGAATCTAACACACTTGAAGATGCATGCAACTTTTAAATAGAAGACCATTACCATCTCTAAAATGATAGTAAGATCATGGAATTCAGTCGACAAAAGTTGTGTAACAAAGATTCTCTTATAGCAGAATTGGATGCGGTGATTGTTTGTACACGAGAAATTGCAATAGATTTTGGCATTCATACTGGAAATGAATATAGATTTATCCAAATTCATATGGGGATGATAATGAGTATAACTGAAATAAATAATTAAAATCTTTTTCAATTTGCAGCCTTCTAGATCATAAAGCCACGATTCAAGTTATCGGAGGTTCGAGGTTTCGTCCGAAACCACCGATACGTGATTGTTTCGTATAGGTTTCGGTGGAGACCAATACGACACCAACCATACAATATCGTTTCGGCCGAAACTTGGAATAACTATTTTTTGTCGTTTTTGCTATCATCATGATTATTATATTCTTCATCGTTAGATCTGAGGAGTTTTTATGGTGAGTAGTCGCTATTTGCTTGTCAAAGACGGTTGATCTTGACTATTGAGAGAGCTACAAGAAAAAAGAAAACCCATCGAGCTGACAGAGATAGAGGGGGAGATGTGAGAAACCATACGCTTTTCAATATATTTTGCATTTGGTCTTGTCTTGGCTGGATTTTTTAATACTAAGATCATTGTCTTGTGATATACAACCATAAATTTAATATATCTACATATATGTATGTATGCAGTGGCGGAACCAAGAATTTGGGCAAGTGGGGGCACAAAAATATTCCAACTCGTACAAACTTCAACCAACTATTATGTAAAACCATCATACAAAATTTAGCCAAAACAACAAAGTTTTAAACTAATATGATCATATATCTAAATAATATTGTTTACAATAACTTTTTTCATATTTTCATATCTTGAAAACGGTTCAAGATAGCTTCATTATCGATTGTATCAAATCTCCCCCCCCCTCCCCTCTCGCTGTAACCAAACAATCATTCATCCAATCATCTTCCATTCGGTTATGTACAGAACTTTTGACAATCTTCATCGTGGAAAATGCTCTTTCCACTGTGGTGGCCGGAGGGCATGAGAAGAGGAAGACGTCGACGTGAACTCTGAATCTCCGATTAGTTCTCAACGGCAAACTTCAAGTGGGTTTGAAAGTCGGGTCGGCATTGAGGGCGAGGACTGAGGTGGGCATCTCAAGATCTCAAGGTTAAAGCGACTCAAGATCGAGGACTCAAGAGCGGTTGTCGCTGCAAGTCTGGCGGTAGCTTGAAGAGGAGTTGTTTTTTTTAGGGATTTGGAGAAAAAGGTTTAGAGTTGGGATTTGGAGAAAAAGGTTTAGAGTTGGGATTTGGAGAAAAAGGTTTAGAGTTGGGATTTGGGAAGTGGGCTTACTGGCTTTGGGAACATTTTTTTTATTTGTTTGTTAAGTAGGCAGTAGGGGGAATGAAGCACAGTAGTAGTTTTTTTTGTTTTGTAGAATAAATTGAGTGGGGCACGTGCCCCTACAGCCCACTATGTGGGTCCGCCCATGTATGTATGTATTACCGTCTAAACCGAAACCGAAACGTGAACCGAGATGAGCAAAACAACCGAAACCCACCGAAACAAATAAAATTTTGAGAGACCGAAACCGAAACCGAGTTCTCGAACCTTTTTATCAACCCTCACATGCATGCATATTCACACGCATGCAACAATATGCATATGTCCATGCATACATATTTACATAAATCCATATGCATATGCATGTGTGTAATGATTTATTATGCTTAATTGCAATTAAGGAATAAAGATGCATCCTTTTGTCCAACCTCAAACTTTTCCCGGCCTATTTTGTGCCTTGTAAAGCTCTTAATTCAAAAATTGACCTATGGATCCTATGCTGTTGCAGACATGAGAAGTCTGGTAATGAACAATTCGTGACTGAGATTAGCAAATGGGTCTTCCACGAGAGGGGCCATCTTAAGGTGAAACTGCATATTATACACTTTCTGATGATCAATTCTTTCCTTGTTCAATTTACAGTTATCGTTTTACAGTTATCGGTTTTCCTAGAAAGATAGATATGTTAGAAAAGCAGTAGAATTAATGGGGTTCTTAAATTATTCTGTTATCAGCTTTGAATTTAATATGAACTTTTTTATAGTTATTATTTTTTTTTTGTTGTAGGCCGTCAATGTCAGCCATCGCAAGGTTGGAGAAATAGACGAACCTGCAATGTATCGAATCAATGATGATCTGGTAATTGCTTACTATAATTGGCAACAGATATAATCAGGAAGTTTATGTGGCAAAAGGCGCTAAACAAAAGTTGGTTTTGTTAAATTTTTCTCACACTTGAAATCTGGTTGAAGGAATACTCTGTTGAGATCTATGAATGGTCTGGGACGACCTGGAAGCCATATGTATCAGATGACGTCCAAGTCCAGTTTTACATGATGAGTCCTTATGTTCTGAAAACAATGTCTAATGACAAGAAGGTATATCTGCAACTTCTGTATTTGTGAGTGAGATGTTGCAACTGCTCTTTAGCCTCGTATACTAGTCTCAATGAATTCTTGTGGCAGGGTCTTTATTCTACATCACTTACTGTTCCTGATGTTTATGGCGTTTTCCAATTCAAAGTGGAGTACCAAAGGCTTGGATACACAAGCCTTTCTCTTTCGAAGCAGGTACTGCATGCTTTGCATCAATAGGATAAAGCCATGAAGTGCAAACACATTTCATCCATAAATGCAAATATGATGTACTTTCAATAAGTAATAACATACGAAACATAACTATGGAGCATTGTTTCTGCTGTAAAACTTCCCTCTAACGTGGTTGATCACTGGTTTTATTCTTGTGAGGTTTGTGACTAAAAAAATACTTTACATTAATTTGAATTTTCTGCTCGCATTTTTTATTCTAATCTCAACAGTATGAATCTGGATGACCCTCATATATACCATTTTCAAAAAGCGCAAAATGAAAGTATTTGATATTAGTTCTGAATTTTAGAGATAAATAGTTTGTTATTTCAAGGTCTTAAACCTTCTGCATACCACTTTCCAGAAAATGCAAAATAAAGAAATAGGATGTTTGCTGTTAATTTGAAATGAAATAGTTCAGTATATCAAAAGATCAGACCTTCCATCATTAATCATCCTTTGTTTTTCATGTTGAGTTCACCTCCAAGACTATTAACCCTGGACATCCTCGTTTCTTCATTTACTTTTTTGCTGCTGCTTATCATTGTTATATTCTATTCAGCTCTATTCAAATTATTGTTAATGCTATTGAAATTGTGTTTTGTTTAGTACTGTGTCCAAATTGTGGCCAATGCAGATTCCAGTGCGGCCATTCAGACACAATGAGTATGAGAGATTCATCACAGCAGCCTACCCATACTACGCATCATCATTTTCAATGGTAAGTTTTTTGTTTGGCTTATTTCCTGAAAACTCCCAACAAGTTTGGGTTATTTTAACAAAACTCCCATTACCTTTAAAACTATTAAGAAACTACCAAACTTAATGTTGACACGTTAGCACCATTTGTGCCACGTCAACTAAGTTGCCACGTCAGCAGTTTAAAACCCCCCCCAAATACCTGTCATCTAATCCTAAACCTAATTTTTTTAATTAAAAAACCTAACCTCTTCCTCACCGGCACCACTCTCTCCTCGTCTCTCTATATCATCTATTCCTCCTCCTCTACAACTACCACCCATCTTCTTCTTCTTCCCCACCATCACCCCCATCCCCCTTTGCCGCCTCCATCCTCCTTTGCTGCCGACCCAGATCCTTTCCTCCTCCTTCGACGACCCCAACCCCTCCCCCGACCAAGCTCGCATCCCTCCGACCACTACCATGCTTCTTCTTCTTCACCGCCCTCATCCCTCTTTGCTACCTGTCCTCGACCCCCCTCCTCTGACCCCACCCCTCAACCTCACCTCACCTTCCTCACCTCCCCTTAGACCACCAAGGTTGTACGGAGACACAGACACGATACGATGTGACACGGCGATACGACAAAATCCTAAGGTATAGGATATGGGGACACAGATATATATAATTATAAGAAAGATGGTACTATAACTTTCAATATATTCAGCAAAAAATCAACAATTCAAAAAAGTTCCACTGAGATTATGTTTTTTCTCGCCCTTAATTGAAAAAATATTGAAAAAATAAGGTCTCTGTTATTACGGGAATCGCTTTTTGTGTCGTAGCTACACTTAAACGAGTTTGCCACGTCTCTGATATATGTCCAAATCCAAAACCGTCTTGTTTTGAAGCGGGACGGGAAATTCCTTGTCGGATACGTGTCGTGCAAGTGTCGTGTCGTGCAAGTGTCGGCACGAATCCGTGTCCGACACGACAACCAAAAAAACATGTCTGTGCAATCTAGCCGACCACCACCGGCTCCCCTTTAAAAAATATTAATTATGATGTTAATTATATTGAATTAATATTTAAATTTAATTTATAATTAACTAATTATATTTTGAGAAGGGCAAAATGGTCATTTAAACTATAACGTTGACAAACATTGACGGTCAAATCATGATAATTTCTTGATAGTTTTAAAGTTAATTGGAGTTTTGTTAAAATGGCCCAAACCTGTTGGAAGTTTTCAGTAAATAAGCGTTGGGCTTATTTTCTTTTCACACCTAATGCGTTGGCATCACAATTATAATTCAAAATTTGTGCTTGCAAATTTGTGTTTATGGAAAACCTTTTAAATAGATTTCTCCTTGCATTTACAGATGTCTGGGTTTTTCATGTTCACAATTGCCTATCTGTATCACAAGTAGACCATGTTGATCTCGAGAATTTTAGCCCTGGGCACGAGCACCAAGCATGTTTCAAAGAGATTCAGGAATATAATTTTTAGATGGAGTTCGTTCACAATCATATCATTACCTACTCGCCCTTATTCTGTAGTTTTCGCGTTTATGGCCATCAAATTTTTGTCAACTGAATGGTATATGAACTGTAGTGATCGGTGGACTTTCAGTTAGTTTACGGGCTTCCATAATTTCTTTAGATGGGTTTTACCCCCAAATGCTATAATGTTTTAAGCTTAAAGCAGCAGCTGTAATGAGATGGGCGGCAAAGAAAAAAAAACTTGGATAAGTATTACATTAATAGTTCTCCTTGTGCTTCGTCTTTAGCTTTTGAATAAAGTTACGGGTGTTTTTCAATTTAAAATATATTTAAATTGGTGTGCCACAATATATTATGAGTTTATGAGATATTTTTTAATAAAGGGATGTATATCATGGAACCGTATAAGGGCCTGTTTGGTTGGATTGTGAAAAATGCTTTTAACAAAAGTGCTATTGAAGAAACCTCTCAAGGTAAAATGTGCTTTTTGATTTGAAAAGCTGTTTGGTTTAAAAAATAGGCAGGAGTTGCAGAAGTGCCATTGACATTTTAAATGATCATAAAAGGTTTAAATGATTATAAAAGACTTCATTTTGCTTAATATTTAAGAGAAATCAGTTAAAGAAAACACCATTTTTTTAATTTACAATTTATTTTCTAAAGATTCATAAAAATGAAAAGATCTGCATAAAAATATCTGCAGAAAAATATTTGAGATCCATCCTCTCGATTTATGAATTCTTCTTCGAAGTGAGAGGTTTCAATCGCCTGATGCATGAAGCTAAAAAATTGTATCTCATTGATCAATCGATGATCGTGTTGAGCTCGGGGGCTCGATCGGTTAGGGTTCTTCGTTATCATTATCTTTTAGGGCTTCAATTGCTTAGGGTTTCGAACTGGGGAGATGATGATGAGAGAAATTAAGCGAAAGGGTTGGACTGAGATGATATGACGAACAGATGATAGAAATAAAAAAAAATTACGAAGCCTTTTTCCAAAAGCTTAATTTTTTAGCTTCTGAAAAAGGAAAATTTTCTTCTTTTATGTTTGGGAGCTCAAAACGCTCCAACCAAACCAAACGGGCCCTAGATATGCAACCTTTGCATCAAAACAAGAATTGTAAGCCTAAAATTACTAGGAGATGCTAAATTTTAGGTTAATAAATTAAGATTGTAATTCGTAATAATTTGGTGCTGTCTTCACTGGATGTGGATGTGCAAAGTGCAATGTTTTTGTGAGTCATACATCACTATAGTTCAGGATCTAACATGATCATGACAAGTGAGTATCATTATATTAGATAAGATTCTCATTTTCTGCATATAACTAAGAACCCAAGAATATATCCTTTGATTTGTCTTAAACAGATGATATTATTTGCAATGTAAACTATTGCTTGCATCAATATGAGCCAAATTTCTATACTGAATAATGACAGGTGCTATTAGAATATATTATTGGTTTGCTTATGTCACAGATAATGCAAAGACTTATCTCTTGCCAAATGAAGATCAGGGGATTTTGAGTAGATAAACATTTACGACAATGACGTAGAACGACAATGACGTAGAACGATGCGAATATGTTATGCTTGTCATTGGTAAGTGCATTGTTATTCATTTTAAAGTTTTCCTCCAAGCCAATTGAAGGACGTTTTGCCCAATATTTTTTTTGTCCCGATACCATTGCACTAAAATAAATATTCCGGATACCAATTTAAAAGATTCACCATATCCTTGTTAAGATTGGGTTCACACAGATCGATTCAGATCAAACCCGACCCGATAAACACTCCTGGCATTGCATTACATCACAAGCCCCCTGTCCTCAACAAACACTCAACAAGATTAGAAGATATCGCCCAAATCAGCAACCAATTCAAGAAAAAGAATAAAGATCTCACCAAGCAGAGGGATGTGCAACCACCAACACAAATGCCCTGAATCACGTGCAGCGACACTAAAATTCACAGTGGGCCCCAGCCCAATCAATATATGTTTGATGAGAGGAGATGAATCATTCACAACCAACTAAACAAAATTTCAGCATCAAACCACTGTCCATTTTGGCTCATGCAATCAAACCTCTTTGATGTTACATATTTTGTGACTTAATTGCGTGACACATTTTGGTTGGTTTCCCTTGGGGCTTGTCATAAAATATTGTGCTGTGTCACTGTGTGATTGTTCATCTTAGCTTATATGCAGAGACCGTCATATAATGTCTCATGTCAGCGGTCATTATTGTTGCAGCAGCAGTTGTCTTGATTTTTCACACTTTGCATTATGATGCTCTTTGGTCATTACTAAAATTCGTGGAATTTTTGTAATTTTTTTTATCTTTTAATTTTCTTTTTATCTTCTGATTGAGATATATTTTCTTTGAGACTATGGATGAAATTTATTTTCACGGAACTTGTGTGAACCATAAGTTCATAACGTTAGACGTTCGTCTTAACTCACACATATACTTAAGAGACATAAAAACCTCACATAGAACGAGATAGTATTGATGCGATAGTTCTCCTCTTCAGCGTAATAAGCTTTAATTACCGTATAACTAACTTCTTTTTGTCAAAGCCTTTACACAATTTAATGAATATCCAGCCTTTAAGATAAAAAGAATACAGAAGAAATTGTTAGATAATAATATTTATTGAAACCAATGATTAAAAGATATTCATAAATTTATATATTTTACTTTATATCTTGCGGTCGGTCATGATATCATTATGGGAAAACATTTATCTTGTTACTTTTCCTTAGGAATAAAAGTTTCACGCTCTTAAAAAACGATTGAGTTGGGGCAGATAAATGATTATAAAACTTTACCAGATTTTCTTTTACCCGATGACTTGCCTAACATCCCATTTAATTTTTCCTTGGATGAAAAAGATTTTTTAAAATAAGTTGATAGATATGTTTCAAGAGAACAAGACATATTGCAGGCTTTAAATAGGATATGTTACATCTCATGACTGATCTCATCTCAATTCTGGCCCTGTTCCATCTTTTAAAATTGAAGAAGAGCTGAAGAAATTGAAAAGCTCAAGAAAATATTAATGGATCATAAATAGTTTGGGGTTACAATTAGCAGATGAACTTTCACTATCAAATCTAATTAAACAAGACAAATATAGCAAGTGCATTTCTGCATATTTCTTTGAAATTTTTATTTACTTCTGCAAATGGAGAGAATCAACTAATAGACCTTTAACCTTTTGTCTTTGCATTGTTTCAAAGTAATACTAATTTTAAGCAACTATCAAAAAGTAAAGGCTCAAAATGAAAGTTAACCAAGCAACCTTAGTCGCAAATTTAGTGATGATAGTTAATTTAGGAAGAGAGAAAAATAAGCAGAAAACATCCCTCACAATCACATCTGTTTTCTTAACCCTTTGCTGACATATAAAGTGGATTTATTTCTGTCTTTAGTCTATGTATTTCATAGGTAAAGTGGATTTATTTCTGTCTATGGCTTTATCATTGCTAGCTGATCAATAAAGATTTAGAGGGGGAAAAAAGCATGGCTATTGCAACAAGGCTTTACTTTGCAAAGCAAGTGTATGTATTTTATTTGATTCAAGTGTAAGAATTTGAAATTCCATCAAAATAGCAAACCAAATGTACAAATATATAATTTGGCTCATCTATAAAATTAAATAATTTCTATAATTTGCAAGCATCGTAAGAACCTATGTCAATGAAGATAGGACCCAATCAGCTTATAATCTAAATCCTAAATATAAGATTTTCACTAACTCGCAATCTCTTTCATGCATCCTTCTTTCTTAACAAACCCCTTCCTTTTCCCTTAATTAGGAAACAAAACAAAGAATATTTGAACAAAATGAATACTAATTATAGGCTATGATGCCTATTAGGAAACCACACAAATGAATGCGACACCAAATGCTTCGACTCATAAACCAATCTTTAATTATATATTTTGTGAATATAAGCAAAATTCAACAATTCTAATTTTGGGTAAAGATCTTAACCAATAAATTCTCATGGTGTTGAAACTTTTCAAATCAAACAATTAGAAGGGAAGTCAGTATCTTGATTGTCAAGAAACATGGTACTATCCAACAAATACCATGCTTAAAGCCCTAATCCTTATTATAATATCTCTCTTTTAATCCTACCCTCAAAATTACATTGGCAGGAAAAACATCGGACATTATTCAATCAACCTTCATTTTGCATGCAAGAGCAAAAATGGTATCAAAAACCCTAACTCATACGGCTTACCGTGCATTTAAAAAAGATAATATTTCGACATAAAAAAGACAATAACATGTTAAAATATAAAAACACTTCATTCAATAAGCACCAAAGGGCTAAAGAGCCATAACTCAAGTGGCAAAAACGCTCTCTCATTAGGTTAGAGATGCTGGGTTCGAATTCCCCATTTGCAGATGGAGAAATTTCCAACAGACCTGGGCATCAAATAATAAAAAAAAAACACCCCAAATGCTGACATGCTGCTGCAAAAAGAAAGAAAGATAGACAGAAAAGGTAAAAACACCAAAGTTTTTGACACAACCGTTTGTCTTAAGATTCTAGCATTAACAAATCTTAAAAAACTTGACTCGGTTCTTGTGTTCATTGTAATCTTGAATCAAGTAAAAATAAAAAAAAAACAAAATAAAAAAAAACCAAAAAAACCCAAAGAGGTACTTTTTCTTGTATTTCCGGTTTCCCATTAGTGAAGAAAGCACAACAACAACTGAGCCTTTTATCCCAAGCATATGGGGTAGGCTACATGAACCAACATGAGAATCACGCCGGGTCCAGCACATGAATCCTCTGTCTCCACTCACTTCTATCGAACAATATACTTTCATTGAGTCCTTTGGCAACCATATCGTTTCGTATCACCTCCATCCATGTTTCTTCGGTTTCCCTTTTGCCCTTTTGCCATTACCCATATCGAGAGTATCTATTCGTCGAACCGGTGCTTCCATAGGTCTGCGTCGCACATGACCAAACCATCTAAGCCGGTTTTCCCGCATCTTCTCCTCCACGGGTGCTACACCAACTTTTGCACGAGTATCCTCATTTCGCATCTTGTCTTTTCTAGTGTTACCGCACATCCAACGAAGCATGCGCATCTCCACTACGTGCATCTTCTGTGTATGATACTTCTTAGGAGCCCAGCATTCTGTACCATATAATAAGGCAGGCCGAATAGCGCTCCGATAAAACTTTCCTTTCAATTTTAACGGAAAGTTACGATCACACAAAATCCCTGTTGCACTCCTCCATTTCAACCAACCAGCTTGGATCCTTTGATTAACATCACTATCGATCTCCCCATTCCTTTGGATGATGGAACCTAGATATCTAAACTGGTCGCTCGGTGATATCTCTTGCCCTTCCAATGTTATACCAATATGGTTTTGACTTCTCTGGCTACTAAATTTGCAGTGCATATATGCTGTCTTGGACCTGCTCAATCTGAATCCCCGAGATTCCAATGTTTGTCTCCATAATTCCAATTTGGCATTAACCCCTGCTTTCGTCTCATTTACTAGAACAATATCATCAGCGAATAGCATACACCAAGGGACCTCATCTTGGATAGTTCTAGTAAGCTCATCCATCACGATGGTAAACAGGAAAGGACTTAATGCAGATTCTTGATATAAACCAATAGTAATCGGAAAATCACTTGTTAAGCCACCGCAAGTTCTGACATTTGCCACTACTCCGTCGTACATATCCTTGATTATGTCAATATACTTGACGGGGACCCCCTTTTTCATCATTGTCCCCCATAATACCTCTCTAGGTACCTTGTCGTACGCTTTTTCTAAATCAATAAATATCATATGCAAATCTCTTCTCCTCTCTCGAAAGCGCTCGACAAGTTGACGAAGCAAATGAATCGCCTCTGTCGTCGATCGTCCAGGCATGAACCCAAATTGGTTCTCTGTTATCTTAATATCCTTCCTTAGCCTGTGTTCAATCACTCTCTCCCAAAGTTTCATGGTGTGACACATTAGTTTTATTCCACGGTAGTTTGAGCAACTTTGAATGTCACCCTTATTCTTGTAGATAGGTACAAGGATACTTTTCCTCCATTCATTTGGCATCTTTTTTGTCTGCCAAATCTTATTAAACAGATCTGTCAGCCATTTAACGCCTATTTCTCCTAAGCATCTCCAAATCTCGATAGGAATCCCGTCAGGACCAACCGCTTTTCTTAAACCCATTCTGTTCAAAGCTTCTTTAACCTCAGTAAGTCTTATTTTACGCATGAAATCACGATTTATATCTTGAGATTGAATGACAAGTCCATCCAAATTCTTAGTAAAGCTCTCATTGAACAATTTGTCAAAATAATCTCTCCATTTTTCCTTGATATCCTCATCTCGAACTAAATCCTTCTGATTTTCATTTTTGACACACTTCACCGCACATAAGTCTCTAGTCTTCCTTTCCCGCATTCGAGCAATCCGGTATATATCATTTGCAGCCTCTTTAGTGTCTAATTTCTCGTACACCTCCTTGTAGACCTTAGATTTAGCTTCCCGAACAGCTTTCTTAACTTCCTTTTTAGCCATTTTGTACTTCTCAAATCTCTCCACATCTCTACTTTTCTTCAAATCTTTATAAGAATCTCTTTTAATTTTAATAGCAGCCTTTACATCTTCATTCCACCATGATATGTCCTTAGATGGTGGAGCACCACCTCTCGACTCACCAAGTAGATCTCTAGCTACTTTCTTGATACAACTAGCCATTTTGTTCCATGTTTTGTCTGGATCATCTTCCGACTGCCAATCCGCTTCTTGTACTACACGATCTATAAAAGCCTTTTGATTACCTTCTTTCAATCGCCACCATTTAATTTTAGGCTCTACCTTACGTCTAATCTTCCTAGGTTCTCTTCTAAATCGAAAATCTAGAACTAAAAGTCTATGTTGAGTAGTTACACTCTCACCTGGCACTACCTTACAGTCGATACAACAACCTCTATCTATTCTTCTCGTCAGAAAAAGTCTATTTGACTAGCATTTGATCCGCTCCTAAAAGTGATAAGGTGAGACTCTCTTTTCCTAAACCAGGTGTTTGCTAAGATCAAGTCATAAGATAAAACAAAATCTAGAATCGAGTCACCTACTTCATTCCTTTGTCCGAAACCAAACCTCCATGGATAGTATCAAACCCACTACGACTAGTACCTACATGTCCATTAAGATCACCACCAATAAATAACTTCTCTCCACTAGGTATACTTTGCACCACCTCGTCTAAATCCTCCCAGAATAGACGCTTACTAGCGTCATCAAGACCTATCTGTGGTGCATAAGCACTAATAACATTAAAGATCTCTCCACCTAGAATAAGCTTAACCAGTAAAATTCTATCACCTTTTCTCCTAATCTCAACTACATCCTCAAGCAACCGTCTATTTATGATTATACCTACCCCATTACGATTTTTATCTCTACCCGTATACCAAAGCTTATAACCCCAAGGCTCTATGACTCTACTCTTTTCACCTACCCACTTAGTTTCTTGCAAACACATAATACCAACTCTCCTCCTAATCATCACCTCCACTAATTCTATTAGTCTACCCGTAAGGGAACCTATGTTCCAGGAAGCTAGACGGATCGTATGAAACCCTTGCTTATTTGTCACTACACCCGGGGTCCGATGTAGCGCGCCGTCTCTGGACGACGACCCTTGCTTATTTGTCACTACACCCGGGGTCCGATGTAGCGCGCCGTCTGTAGACGACGACCCTTGCTTATTTGTCACTACACCCGGGGTCCAATGTAGCGCGCCGTCTCTGGACGACGACCCTTGCTTATTTGTCACTACACCCGGGGTCCGATGTAGCGCGCCGCATCTGGACGACGACCAAGCCCTTGCATATTTAACACTACACCCAGGATCCGATGTAGCGCGTCGCTGAGTAGGGGACACCCCAACGATATTCTTATTATGGTTCATGTCATAGAATGTGACAAAGTTTTACGTTGGCTGTCACAAGCCTACCACAATCCTCACCCTTTCTCATCCGGACTTGGGACCGGCAACGGTGGGTTTTTTTGGAGCCAATCTCTAATGAAAACAACCCTAAATTTTATTGGAGCCAATCTCTAATGAAAACTACGAAAGTAAGACCGAATAAAATGTGGATGAAGGAAATATGAAATGATATGGATGCCTAAGGCCTTAATGAAAGTATATTGTTCGATAGGAGTGAGTGGAGACGACGGGTCTATATGCTTGACCCGTTGTGATTCTTATGTTGGTTCATGTAGCCTATACCTCGTATGCTTGGATAAAGTCTCGTGTAATCTCTAATAACAACTTATAACATCAATTAAAGGGCCCTGCCAAACTCACCAAAATTAAAATTGTTGCCCAGTCAGTCCAACCTTTCAGTGAAACTCACATCACATGCTCCAAAACTTCAAACCAACAACAGTTGAACAACCTAACAATCTAACCATCTAACTCTATTTAAATGGATAATTAACCTTAATAAAGGGTACTAAATTAAAGACTTAATTAATCCTCCCCTAAACCCAAATAAACAACTGACCCCGCAATAGAGAAAACCAATCAAATCTTTCCTAAAAACAATAGCAAGAGTACATATTTGGTTCCCACGATCTCCTAACTTTATCAACCACAAAACTCTCAAGTACTTTAGGCTAAATTGTCAAAACCTCCCAAGCAGGATTTACCACTGACATCGAAACAGTTGTAAAAAACCCATAGAAAATTTTCATACACATAAGTTGTTGGGGATTTTCCGCTAGGTATGGAAGGAAGACGAGTAAGAATAAAAACACGTAACATCAATATTTAATATGGTTCAACCAACGGCCTACATCTACGGGGCAAACATGAGAATCTCTTTATTAATGATCAAGAATACCGATGCATTTTATATTCTCTCTCATCTCTCTTCACATCTCAACGCTCATACAAACACAAAAACCACTCTTGGTAAATCCTCCACCTTCACATGTGGATGACTACCCTTCGACTCTGGCTTCTTCTCTTCATACAAACACAAAGACTATTCTTCTAGTGCTCTACTTTCATCTGTGAATTACTAACCTTTGCCTTTGACTTCGTTTTCTTCATACAAACACAAAGACCACTCTTCTGCTGCTCCACC
Source organism: Agapanthus africanus (assembly GCA_030015575.1). Classification (NCBI taxonomy): domain Eukaryota; kingdom Viridiplantae; phylum Streptophyta; class Magnoliopsida; order Asparagales; family Amaryllidaceae; genus Agapanthus; species Agapanthus africanus. The sequence continues at coordinate 1,007,379,721 of JASDDO010000019.1, forward strand.
TTCATCTGTGGATCACTACCCTTCGTCTTCTCTTCTTTTTCTTTATATTTGCCCACTTTTCTCTGATGAGACCCTTCCTTATTTATAGCATAAAATAATAGAATTCCTACTCCAATTAAGATCTCATTAAATTTTCAAAAAAAAATCTTCAAATATCTCATCACAAATCTTCAAATAAATCTCTAAAATAATTTTCAAATAAATCTTCAAATATTTCTCCAACAAACTTTTCTAAAATATGCCAGAACTTGTCAACAGACGTCTGAAGCACAAATGCTCATATCTGACCACGCTCTCGATTTCTCAATTCTTCTTCTTTAGACGTCCGAGAGACATATTTTCAGACGTCTGGCCGCTTTCTGTAATTCTAGAATTTGCACTTCAGACATCTGAAGCACTATGACTCAGACGTCTGACGCACAAGATTGTTGAATACAAGTCAATTTCATAACAATCTCCACCATGACTTTTACTCAACAAACTGTCTTCTATCTTCTATTCACAACGCTTTACGACCGTTTCTTTTTCTTTTCAAAGCTCCAACTTGATCTGAACTTTTTCCATGCCATTTTCTGATTACTGCCGCAAAAACCTTAACCTTCTTCCTTGGGTCTTTTAAACCTACACTTTTGAAATTACAATCTAAGAAGATGGGGACCGAACACAATCGTTGTCATCCATAGTAAACTTAGACTGCAGAATTGAAAATCCTTCGATTCCTTACGCTTTGATATCAATTGTTGGGGATTTTCCGCTTGGCATGGTAGGAAGATGAATAAGAATAAAAACATGCAATACCAATATTTAACGTGGTTCGACCAACGGCCAACATCCACAGGGAGAATCTCTTCATTAATGATCAAGAATATCAGTATATTTTATATTCTCTCTTATATCTCTTCACATTTCAACGCTCATGCAATCACTACTATTGGTAAATCCCTCCATTTTCATCTGTGGATGACTATCTTTTGCCTCTGTCATCGGCTCTTCATACAAACACAAAGACTACTTTTCTAGTTGTCACGTCCCGCTTCCCAAGATACGTAAACTACGACACATGACAGAGCCAACCATGCTACCTATAGATAGGAATCATCCCTTCACAGTCACATTACGGCTGTCTATCGGATATCAAAAACAGAAAAGAATATAATCTTAGCCAGTACATGTCTATTTTCCGTGGTAAATAAAATCAAGAAATGCATAAAGCGGAAACGAATCAAGACCCAATAAACAATATCTGAATCATGTCCCAATATGAGCTCACATCAATAAAATAAAACTACGAAAATAAACTAAACTAAATATCTCTAAATACACGATCAATTCCTCATTGCTCGGTTTGATTGCTAAAGTACTTTTGATCAGCCTACGATAAAGGTAAAGTAACCGGGCCATGCAAAACCCAGACGTCAGTACGTCATAATACCAAATAACAGTGATAACCAGGATATAACGATATAAGTAAACAATATAACTGAGTAACATAGATATGAAACAGTGAGGTATGTGTATGTAGGTGATTTGTGATGTGTAACCTAAAACCGTGCTTCTAGATTATCTATTCTAAAAGTTTTTGAAATCAATTAATATAATACTCATCGTAACCCAACAGTATATATCCCGTTCATTCCCCACTGGACTACGGTAACAGTATTTATTTCGTAACGCCAAGAAAAACGACAAACAAGTAATTATTCCATAACTTACGGAAAAACGGTAAATAAGTAATGATTATTCCGTAACACCCGGAAAAACGGCAAACAAGTAATTATTCTGTAACGCCCGAAAAAACGGCAAACAAATAATAATATCCTCTTGAGTTACGTTTCGGTTACATTCTTAATTTCCAATTTTCCTCCAGATTTGTGTTCAAATCAGGTATTGCCAATATAGATCTAATGCCAACACAGGATCAAACAGATACAGGTTTTGTCTATGCAAACAACAAGTTACGTCCGTCAGGACAACAAGTTAGGATTGTCGGAATCAGTAATAATATCCAAGTAACAAGTCTGGTAATGTATTGTGAACATGTCATGTAATGTATATTACCGAAAATAGATACCAAATGTGAAACTGTAATCAATATCGGAATACGACTAATGCCACAATGCATATGTATCTATCTGTAATAACCGTTATACGTCCATTACCATGTATGATGCAATGTAGATAACATATTGAACTAATATAGTAGTATGATAACATTGTGACGTTCTGGCATTCAACTAGATAAGCTATTATCAGTACGGATACAAACGGATACTATAAAACCGTAAATCGGTAATATTTGCTGAATATTAAAACACATGCACTATTATTTATTAAATAGATATTGATATAATAATATTAACAGAGATAATATATTCAATCCGATTAATAACTATAAGAGTGGTATTGATTAACCATACACAAGAAAGTTCTGTTCAGAAATTCAGTGTCGCCCTGATTTGTAAAATAGTTTAAAAATAACAAACGTTCTCCAAAAGGGACGTGTCATATACCAAAACAAATCTAATTCAAAAGTTTTCATTTTTATAAGTTAAAGTATTTCAGATTGGTCCTACAAAAAGTTATGAACGTTCGAAATTGAAAGTTTGCTGCCGGAATTTCTCTGGACAGCAGTTCAGAGGTATTTTCATTTACAGTTTACGTTATTTAAACAATTTATTTTGCAAGTAAATATTTCACAGGGTTATAGTAATCTGAGTTAGTTTCCTAACGAACTAAAGAACGTATGTTAATAATTTTTCTATGATTTATAATGAATTTTATAAGGTAAGGTGTGCAGTAAATTTTAGATTTGTCGTATCCGCTTTGCGACGACATTTCATGTGTAAACTATAATATTTTCAAAATATATTTTGTATAATGTTATAAAATGTATATTATAAACTAATTAATGATAATAATAAGAAATATTACGACAATATATATATATTTATAGATATAATTATAGCATGTCGCAAGTTGTAAACTTGCATACATTATATATTATAAAACTGATTAACAATAAATAATTACGGTGTACAAATTATATAAATATAGCTGTATGATGATGATAATAATAATAGTATGACAATATATAAGTAAATTACATAAAATATAGTATGCAGCAAGTTGTAAACTTGTCTCGAAACAAACGCGATGAACGGAAGCAACATGACGTTATACAAATCAACACCAAGTTTTGATGGCTCGGTTAAGATTCTAAGATGCGGCTGGAGATGCGTCGGCGAGAATGGGTGTAGGCTTGAAGAACGAAGAAGTGGAATATATAAATTGATGAGGGAGAGATATGTTATGTGGGGAGAGAGAGGTTTTGTGTTTAATATAAATATATATAATATAGTTTAAATTAAGTTATAAATATATATTAGTTTTAATATATATAGATAATATCAAACTACAACCAATCTCCACCAAAATCTCATTAAAAATATATTTTGGAAAATAATTCACATATGTAAACTTCTCAACCATAATATAAGAATATATTTTAAATAACTCATACCCCTAATTTAAGATTTAAAAAGATTCTAAAAATATATCTAGATTTAGTAAATATTTGATATTAGATATCTTGAGATTTAAACGTAAAAAATAAAAGCAAAATAAGATACGGAATGGCAACCATATGATGACAGTTAATAAAATATAACTTATTCTTAACTTGTGGTTATTAAAAGATATATAATGATCTAGATATATGATATATAATGTAATGACTCTATTTTAATGTAAATTTTTTTCTTAAAGTTAATGTATTGAATGGAGTATTTGCAAGCCTGAGTATACTTTAAGTATTATTTTGTTTGAAAAACAACAAGAAACGACTTGTAAAGCCTTGCACTGCTGTGACGTAGCCCATGTATTCGAATCCCATCAGCCACATATTATTTTTATGACTTTTCTTTTAAAATTTTTTGGAAGCCCAAAAGTTTACACGCGCAATACATGTAAAAATGAAAAGTCACTGAAAATAAACATATAGAAAATGTCATATGAACAGATAGGGACACGTGGCACCAATCCAAACCCCAACCCACTCCAAAAGACCGGTGAAGATTTCAATAAGGCCAGCGTTGCCGGTTTGAACCGTCGGGAATGCTCCCAAAATTTGAACCCTAGTCCTTTGGCCTAGCCCCACTACTCCTCTTCTGTTTGTTTTTACTGCAATTAAACAGAGAATTAAAAATAAGCTTTTAATCCAAATCTTAATGCATTTTAATTCTTTTTTTTAATTCTTAAAACCCTAATTCCACCCTATAAATATAACCCCATACCCCAGCCCTCTCCATTCTAAAACCTATTGTTCAAAATCCTCAAAATTTTCCAAGTCAAAGAAGAGTACAAGCGGAGTTAGCCCAATGTCAAGTTTCGGCGACGATTCGAGACGATTCCGGCGACCCCGTAACTCCACGAAACATCCAAATCCTTTCTCAACCTCCCCTCTCTCATTTCATCTAGTAAGTGTTGGGTTATGGCAGCGTCCCAGCTATCAAAACGTAGCAAAATGCGGAACAAAAATTTACTAAACTGGCGCTACCATTACCCGATACCCGAATCTACCCTAAACCCTAAACTAGCAAGCATGTAAAGAAGTTAGAATAGTTATACCTAGTTGATTTGTGTCCTTCGGTCTTCATTCCAAGCTCCTAGTGGTCGTCTGGATCGAGTTTGGTTGCCGGTCTTCCTCCATCTACGATGATCCACCTAAGGGAAACGGTGTAAGCTTCAGCCTCACGAAACGAGGCAACCGACACTCCAAGGTTGCTAGAAATGGAGAGTGGAGGTGTAGGATTATCTCACTAATGTTTTTCTCTCATCAAAATGCTCCAAGAGCAACCATAGAAAATGAAGAGGATGTCAAGAAACCATGACATGAGCAACTAAAGAAATGGCTAAGTCTTTTTGTGTGTGAGAGTGAGAGAGTGATCAAGCAAGCAAAGAAAATAAGCAAGCCCCAAGCCAAGAAGTGGCTGCCCTCTCCCTCTCTCTCTCTCCAAAAAATGCACACAAAATATCTTTTTCCAATTTTCCAATAAACAATGCCATGCCCATACCTTTCAACATACCTCAAGCCATGCTCATGCCATCTCACCCCCTCCAACTCTTTTCCCTAAATGATTTTCTAAAAAGGAAAATCAAATAATGAGGTGTCACATCTTCTAGAAATAATTCCGTATAAATGCGGAATGCAACCCGGTATACGTATCGAAATACATATACGCGTATTCGTATAAAAATACAAATAGCCAAGAGAGAAAATGAATAGTGAAAAATAATACTAGAATATAAATACATATATAAATTATTAAATCAAAACCTGATTTAATAATTCGGCTTAATCCTAAGCCGCTAGTATTATCAACCGTCCGATTAAAGTCTGTGCAGCCTGTACATATATTTAATCAGACACATGTATGTATCAACATACGTCATCTATACCATATCGCCTGAACCGTGAAAACCCTCTGTGTGGGACTCTAAAGACTCGTCAATACGCTGGCAGTGGGTTTAATCACAAGCACGTCAGCGGCACTAGCTGTACGTAACGGCTACCCAGGTATTGAGCGAAAGGAAGGCCGACGAGCAAACTCATCCAAACCCCTACTGAGCCTGACAGTGACAATATCCGTACAGTCCGGTCTGTTTGTCTAAGAGTATCGCATATCGAATTTAGGGGGGTGGATAAAGTCAGACCCCTAACAACGCGATAATTTGTGTCGGTATGAAATCCATCACTTCCTGAGAAACTATCGATCCTGAATCGGTAATTCTCGTATACCCCGGCCGAGAATTTCTGGTGATGGCCACCCGTGCACAGCACGACATCAACCCCCAATACCGGGAGAGGCGAATGCTCGACGATCCGCTCACTGCCTCCATGTGGCTCGGGACTGTACCCAACTAAAACCTGTTTGCACGACTCCTTTGAGCCGTGGTAAGGTAGTAATCAAAGCACAGTGGGAATTCACACGAGACAAATGACAATCTCAAGCCGACATACTATCCTGTACACATGTCACCAGGGAACTGCTATCTAACAATAGGTATAATACCAACTAGTATGTTCCCGGCGAGTCCGTCCAGTGTACTCATGACTCAATGAGCACCTGTATACTATCTTAGGTGAACAACCGACACCAATGGCTTGTGAGAGCGGCCACCGCCCCTCGTCAGGGTCTGGATAAGTATACACCAGTTTACATTGGAGATGTCCAGTCTCAATACTCCCACGTCTAGGGACATTTAAGGATGTGCTTATAAACCCCCAGCTCCCACGTATATGATCGCCATCATAATACTGGTAGTCAAGAAAGAATCCAATGGGCTCTATCAACTTATATATGATGATAAAGCCAAACCAGATAGTATACTATCATCTCGAGTAAGACTGTTCTATCGATATAGGTCCTTCCTCAATCATCATAATCACCAGCCTGCGACTATGATAATTGCCTTAAGGGCACTATAACCAACAATCTCCCACTTGCACTTAAGGCCAATTATTGCGATGTCGCATACTCACAGCCCGTGTGATACCGAACACCCAACTTCTCTACTAATCAGTCCCACAAAGCCTGTTTGTGAAACTAATGTGTTCGAGAAATAGCCTCAGTGAGTGGATCCGCTCCAATGTTTCTTTCTATATCTTAACTTCACGGAGAAAGCTATCTCCCGAAATGAGCGATACCTGTCTTGGAATTTGTCTGGATATCTGATGGGACACAGTTCACAAATGAACTCCAAATCCAGCAAATTTCCTAGACTGTATCATCCACTGAATTTAATCAGTATCATGCGCCATGCTTTTCCTCAGTATCTGCTTGGACCACCTGTCCAACATACTGTCCCTCAGAAGAGAGAAAAACTATAACTCAGACAGCCACTCTGTTATCCAGGTCATCTTGAAACCCTGAAATGATAACCGTCTCCAGAAAGAGGCTGTCGTTACCATATCCCTAGAACATCCTTTATGTTCATAAGCTGCTTCCCAATATTTCTCCAGGATTGGATTAATATATGTTTATTGCAGCTAGTGCAAAAACAACATCTGGTGTGGTACTTGACATTTCATGATTAACTCAATCGCCTAAGCAAGTGATATGCTAATCATGCAGATCCCTCTCCGCTTCAGTCTGTAAGACACCTTTAGAGAGGGTGACTCCATTACCTGCAGGTACACCACCATGCCAGGAGTCGTCCATTCTAAAACACTTTAGAATAGTGTCAAGTACCCAAATTGGGACACTTCCCAAATTTAGATCTAAAACTATAGATCCAGTAACCAGAAAACCTGATATTTTATCCATGTCCTATGTGGAGAAACCACTGTGTGACAACCACAGTATAACTGATCATAGTATAAGAATTTCAATTTCTATAAAGTGCATGTCATCCCAAATATCAGGATATCACACCTTACTACCTTCTTACCGTATCCATCTCCTATTCTGATGAAGTCAAAGCCTATGACCGTCACATCAAAAATAGATGATCTATTTCCGCTATTCCTGCTTTAGTCTATAAATGGACATAAGCTACTTTCCCACTATGCTTCCTCTGCTCCCACTGACTACAACAATCCTCTGACAGAGTCATATAGACGCGCACTTCTAAAACTAGTTTAGAACGACGCTATACTCATCCTACTGCCGGGTCTTATAGTCTAGAACAACAACAATGGTAAGTCTGGATAAACAAGAACCTCCGTGTCACCGTCTCTGAGAAGACTGAAGTACCTCTCAGGTGCCTGAGGTTACCCACCAAATCTGCGGAGTGGCTAATGAAATGTCAAATTCAATTGAATCCTTAGATTCTATTAAATTTTCAGTAATCGTTTGTGGTTCTGGAATCACTTCCAGTTCTACCATACTCTCACTTCTGTTTTCTGAAAAAATCCATTTTACTAAAACTGTGGCGAGTCAAGAACAATATCAGTATTGATCTTCCTGATAGTAGAAAGTTAACTCTCGTCAAAGCCCGGGATAACCCACAAACCGCCATTACTGAAATGTGCCTTGAGTTTGTCCAGATTCTGGTTTTAAGTATCAGCCGGACAACTCCCTATATCTTAACATCGTTAAGATACAAATTGATTCTATATACCATGTAGAAACAAAGGCGCTAATTTAATTGGAACTAGATTCAAAATCATGCAGCTGTCTCCAGTGCATATCGACCAAATGGAATGATGCCAATTAGTATTACTCAATTAGGAGTACATACATATATGAGTAACCCGAAAGAGAAGCAAGTTCTCAAAAACATTACTATCAACGGAATACCAAATACAAGTATCTTCATTTTCGACTACTTCGAAGAATCCTGATACTTCTAACAAATGGTTCTCTACTTTATTTTTATATCTATAACTTCTCAATATCTGGACCTTGTATTTCAACGAAATACTTGTCCAGAACTAGAGAAGTCATAAGTAAACAAAATATAGTACGAGTACCAATCCTTTTGTCCTAATGGACACTGGACGACATACAATACTTTGTATAAGTCCACTGAGTTTAACGACTCTAACCCTGTGCATCGTAGGTTGAAAACTGTACTATGGTTAAGAAGAATTATACCGCTGTTAAATGCACCTTACCTAACCATCAACTGATATAGGTAAATGTCACAGACATAATTTCAAAAAGTTATATCTCACTTTATAAAATAAACGTACAGATATATCAGTTTGAAATTGGTGCATAACAACGGATATTCAAAACCAAATATTTGCCGTCAGGCAAAACCCAGGTGATTTTCTCAAATATCACCAATTACAAAGAATTCCGATATAATGAGGATATAATCACCTAATTCCCAATACCTTACTCCCACTCACCATCTGTGACACTATACAGATGTGAGAAGCTGATCTGGTAAATACATACCCTGGAGCTAGAATCTAATCAGGAAATCAGTTTTCAATTAACAACGTACAGTGAAATTGAAACATGAAAATGTTTCGAAGGGGTAACCGGGTATTCCAAGTAATGTCTCTTCCACTATCCTTATTCATGACTGTAACCGTATACTTCCATGCCCTCACTCCAATCCCTTTATTATGTCTTTACTTATTACCTTCTTTACACCTTCTTTAGGCTAATTGATTTTCTTACTTCCCTACCCTTCAGCACCAGCCTAAGGTTTGGAAGAAGACTATCCAATAGGCGTAATAGGTGTACACTCCTTATGTCAGGAGCCCTCGCAACCTGAGAGAAGGTAATGGGAAAAGACATCCGAATAATCCTATTCTATTTCTCCTGAACCGGAAACCATCCTCGAATCTGGAATGAATTTCTTCGAGTTCGTATGTAACTATACGATGGCATGTCCGAGTATTATGGACATTCGTAGTGATACGAAGTATTCTGGAGAAATCCAAAGTGGATGTGGGAGTGGCAGAGGTATACACGGTTTTGTCGTGAATGACAGCAGTCGCAATTTTCTTTGCCGTTATTCTAATCCCTTTATAAGTGTTTACTTATTACCTTCTGTATACCACCTTTATGCTAATTGGTTTTTTTCCTTCTCTACCCTTCGGCACCAGCCTAAGGTTTGGAAGAAGACTATCCAATAAGCTCAATAAGTATACCCTCTCCTAATCCTTGGAGCCCTCACAACCTGAGAGAAGGTAAAGAGAAAAGACAACTGAATAATCTTATTCTATCTCTCCAGAACCAGAATCCATCCTCAAATCTGGAACAAGTTCTTTCGAGTTCGTATGTAACTATATGATGGATTTATCCAATAGGAGTGGATGTTCGTAGTGATACGAGATGTTCTAGAGAAATGCAAAGGTGATATAAAAGTGGCAATGATATATGCGACACCGTGACATTCCAAAATCCAAAGTGTTTTAAGAAGGTTCGGTTAACTTGGTTCATAAGTTTTAGTCAAGGGCGGGTCATGGTCGCTGCCAGAAAGAGAGAGAGAGAGAGAGAGAGAGAGAGAGAGAGAAAAGAAATACTCTGCGTGCACTCTAACATATATCAGAATGGTTAATCACTTTATCTAATCAGGATGGCTCCCACTATTTTCTCAAATTCTCCTCCAAACCCAAAAGGAGAATTAGTAGGGATCATCTAAAATCACCCGAGAAGTAATCCTACGCATTAGTAGTGAGAATCGGGATCCAACTATCATCGCATAATAATTTGATGGAAGCCACTCAAGTTATCACACTCCACAAGGTATGCGCATGCCTGGCAAGTTTCCTGTATGTTTAAAACTCACGATATGATTTTTATCCCATGCTCTTATGACTTTGACGTAGGCCAACAAATCATAAGTCACATGTTAAGTTCTACCCGTCATTGTCCAGGTTAATTTGAACCCACCCGTACATACCCTTGACGCAGGCCAACAAAGTAGTACGACTGTCCCAAACCAATGCATCTATCTATGCAACAGAAAAGTAAAAAATAGCTACCATCCACTATGCCTTGAAGTAGGCCAACAAACATAGCATGAATACTAAGTGCTACCTGTTTGAAATGACGGAGGGCTACGAATGGTTTTTGGCGAAAAACCTTTAATGTAATAAACTTGATATCGTTGAAAGAAGCTAATAGCTTTTATAAATATATAGTTGCGAAAACCTTTGCTAAAGAGGTCACTCCCGGTGAAGGGATCTCGGCTCTTTCCTCGTCGAATGAGGTGGAGGATATTCCAAACTGAATACCACGATACAAAGCAAAAATAATCGACTATAGTGAAGTTATTATGTTGACGCAAACTTTTACTCAAGGGGTCACTCCCGATGAGGGGATCTCGGCCCTTGCCCCGTCGAATGAGGTGCTGGATATTCATAACCGAATACCACTGTGCAAAGCAAAAGAGTACGCCTGTAATGTCAGTTTTTAAAAATTGGTTCCAACAACATCAAATAGGTTTGTTTCCCTTGCATTGATCAGAATCAATGCAGTCCCATCAATTAACATATCACACCAGAAAAGAACGAAAAATAAAATATACGTATATGCCATCCGCATTCACCACTGGGTCCCGTCATCACCCGTTAGGTTACTTAACTAACGACAGAGCGGGGACTGGACTAGCACGGGTGCAAAACATATACAACATCTACTAGTGTGTGTGTGTATAACATTCGTCTCAGGCATGATATAAGAAACATCACAGAAACATCACAGAATGCAACACAGAATGGTGGATAATCTTGGAGCTCCGGGTTTCACTTGAGCCACAAATGAGACTCGACGTTCCCTGTCGTGTGGATAGCCTATGCAATGAAAACCTAGACCCCTATGAGCGCGGTAAGTTACCCGCCAAAACCAGAAGTGAGGCAACCCCCTTCAACAACGTGAATGGGCCACCCAGTACTTCACGGAATCCGGTAACTTGGGCATCCCTCCGTGGGTCAACCTATACCCCCCACGAGTGCGGCGAATAGCCCGCCAATTCTAGAGTAAGGTCCCCTCCGTCTTAATGCCATGAGATGCGAACCCGTTGCCCTTTAGAACCCGGCTATTCGTGCACTCCACCGTGGGGTAATCCTGCTACAGAAAAGAAAATAATATACAAAGGTGACATCGACCTCAACCCGGTCATGCCCCAAACAAATAATATACAAACAGGCAGTGACGGCAGTCCGCATGTCGGACGCTCACCCCGCAATATCAAATGTACAAATGAAACTAAACTGTACTACCATTGCACCATAGCTATCCACCATGACGATCCAACCACAACACAGAATATCAACGTGAATGTCACGTTCGCAAACCCGTCTAAAAGAACATATAGCAATTAGACGAGTTGTACCGATCGAATGACATTCACGGTCGCAGATGGTAATGCATGTACTGTAATGTTACGCCCCGCTTCCCAAAATACGGAATACGAGGGGTAGACAAGGCCAGCCATGCTCCTACGGTCAAGAAAATGTCATGCCGTAGTCACACTTCGGCTTCTAGTTTATCATGGTAAACAGTAAACGATGCGCAGGTAATGAGAAATGCAGTAACTGAAAGATACAATAATATAAACTGACCTGAAGTGGAACAAACGAAAGTAACTCGGTATAGTAAGTCAAGAAGTCTGTGATGCACGTCTAGTTCTGATCCAGGCTAAATCTTCTCCTCACACTGAGCATGCATACTCAGGTCGTCAGAGCGACACAATAGCAATATAATATATATAAAATCAAGTGGCAGTTCTAACAGTGGTAATAGATATGAACAACAGTAAATCAATGACAGCATGAATATGAATGTGCAGTAAGCAATGCAGCGGAATAGTAAATCAATATAACGATATGTCACGTATGCCACACAGTATATAAGGAATAAAAATGCCAGTATCCCTATCAGTTTCTAAGTCTCACTGTACAGGTCACTAAGCCTATCGCCAGTCCAAGTGTGAGAGTCAACCACTCGCGAGTGTCCTCCACCCAAGGGTAGAACCCAAGGGCAAAGGACCACGGGCCCAACATGTAACGAGAATATCACGGTGTATATATCACATACCCTGTATAACTTCATATAACTCCCTAAATATATAAGCCGGCATGGGACTCCCGAGATTCTGTTGAATTCACACTTAAACTACCCCACATCCCGTGGTCTACATCAAACGGTAACCATCAACCTAAATATTAATCGATCTGTGACAAGTCTGCGCGAGAACTGGAGGCAGGACCTCCATCAAGCACGTCCCGACTAATACCTAAGATAAACGGCAGTGTCTGGTGTCTTATCTGTGACACCCGTGCAACGCTTCCATAAATGTCCCATTCCACTTATAGTCACACGTACACGCATCTCACAGACGTCGACAATGCAATGAAATAATAGGATCGCTGATTGTGTACCAGTACGTATCACTTTCACTTAACCACGGATACATGAACACTGACGTACTTGCCACAATCACCACTAAAATCTAACACTGGGTAAATGCACGATGTCACTAGGTTATCACTACAATGATATGGGTATGATGTGATGCATGAACGGTATAAGAAGCACAATTAATGTGTCATAAAAACAACAGTCTATCACTTGCACGATTTATCATGAAACGTACGTATATAATTTAGCGAAACAATAAACATGTAGTAATTAGTATGTTCAGTTAACCTTCCATAGAATTTTTTTTCAAGCCAAACGGGTTCCAGGATCAATAGTTATAACCATTTCATTTTAAGCGCACGCGGCTGGAAATCCAATTTCAGAATCAGAAGTCCGTTTCGCAACGCATTTTGATCCCAGTTGGGATCGGATTTTAGCAATGCTACAGTTGGATGAATTCTAGGGTTTTCAGTAAAGTTTTCAACGCAACAAACGGATCTTCAATCGCATCTGTACGTTAGAAGTTATAATCTGTTTAATATTAACATGTCAATTCTGATTCTGCTGGGACTGTTAGGTGTCCCGATCTTTTAAATTACAGATTAAATATCAAACGGTAACGAAACAGTATGAAATCAATTGTGTTGTCTAAATAACAGTTTTATATATAATAAACAGTAGAGTTCCGCAATCTACGAGTTAAGGGAATCTTGTGGTACTCAATATGGAACAGCAACCAACAATTAGAGTCGCTCTGGACTGCAGTCCAGAGTCGCTCTGGACTGCAGTCCAGAGTCGCACTCTGATCCAAGTATCATCATAGTTTGAGCACAGGAATGTCTGGAAACTGGAATAGGGTTAAAGTTCGTCGAGTTGGCTTCGATTCGAGCCCTAGAACGCACCATTCTAGTGTGTATAGGATTTATGGTGAATTTAACGATTTTCAGGTACACTAAAATTTCAGTTTTACGGTTAAACTTGGGGTAGTTATTTTAGTCGTCAACGGTCATAATTTCCAGCGAAACTTGCACACGTTATCCATCCCTACACGGGCCAACGCAATATATCCAGTTCCGTCAAATTTGATAAAGATTTCCTAAGAGAACAAGTATCGAACGGTTGTGTTGCAATATTTAACATAAGGCAAACATGGGATATATATACGATGTTGATTTGTAACATATATAAAATAGCATGAAAGCAAGTAAAAACTTGCCTGGGGACGTCTAGGGCTGTACGGAAGCAGCAGCGACGACCGAGACGGCAAGGATCGACGATGTACGGAAAGTGCTCGATGAACAGCCAAGGCTCGAATGTTTTGCGGTGATCACGACTCGGCTCGTGGGAACGAGGTGGTTGCTGGCGGGTTCCAGTGAGGTGTTCGGGATGTGGGTTCAAGAGAGGGAAAGTGATATAGGGAGAGAGAGAGAGAAGTGTAGAGAGAGAGAGAGAAAGCAGGGGGAGAGAGAGAGTGCACAGAGAGGTTGAGTGAGAGAGAGAGGGTATAGAGAGAGGGAGACAGTGAGAAAGGGGAATCGGAAGAGAAAGTTAGAGGGAGAGATTGGGAGGGAGAGAGAGAGGGAACTCAGGGAGAGAGAGAGGTGAGAGAGTTAGATAGAGAGAGAAATAGAGTGAGAGAGAGAAAGACAGAGAGAGGCACAGAGATAGAGAGATAGAGTGAGAAGCAGTGAGAGAGAGAAACAGTGAGGAATGAGCGAGAGAGAGAGAAAATTAAGAGGGGGAGGGAGAGTGCTAGGACTGAGAGAGGGGGAGAGAGTGTTTGATGGCGACGATGATGCGGGGCGTCGACGACGAGACGAGGAGCTCGCCGGCGTCGTGGCAGGGGGCTCGGTGTACGGGTGCGTGGGTGCAGGGGAGTGAGTGCAGGTGAGGGCGCTCGGGGCAGTGGAGGAAGAGGGGAGGAGGAGTGAGCGAGGTCGACGGTGTTGTTGTCGTGGGTCGCGAGGGATGCAGTGGGTGAGATGGCTGCCGTCGTCGTCGAAGATGGTTGCAGCGGGAGTGGTTTGAGAGCGAAGGAGGGAGAAGGGAACGTGGGAAGTGAGGGAAAAGGATGGGGAGACGAGGGGTGAGCAACGCGGTTGTAACGCTCGTCGCGCGTGATGAGCGGCGACGTGGGCGCGGGCGGAGGCGGAGGAAAGCGGATCTCGCGCGCGAAAGGAGGAAAGAGCCGTTGGAGGGAAGATGAATAGGGTAGCGGGTCGGGTCGAGAAGAAGCGGGTGCGGGCGCTGAAGGCTGGGAGTGTGGGCTCGGTGATTGAGCGGGCCGGGGAAATTATTTAAAGGGTTTTAATAATTTATGTGGGCTGGGCCAAGGGAGTTTTGGAAAAATAATTGGGAATAAAAGGAGTGGGCCGGGCCGATCGAATAAAGAAATTTAAATGGAGAAGTTAAGAGGATGGCCCGGAAAAATAACAGAAAGAGGGTTAAGTATTTAGAGAGGCTGGGCTTGGGGATTTTTTGTGAAGAATTGATTTAAGAAATTGGAAGTGGGCTGGGAAAAATAAATGTTTGGGTTTTCATGAATTAAAATATAAACGGGGATGGGCTTGGATTAATAGGAAATTAAATGGGGATACAATATAGGGAGTGGGTTTTATTAAAATAATTAAGTAACGAAATTTGGTTTAAAAAGGAAAATATGGATTTTAGGCGTATAAGAAAAACTGGGTCTTACATCATACCACCCTTACAAAAATTTCGTCCTCGAAATTTAAAAGAAACAATATAATAAGCGAAGAGTTATCATATCAAACACTAATACATGTTGATTTACTTTAAATGGTTAAACAAAATCTGAAGATACTTATATATATATAAGAACCATATACGAAAGATAGGTCTAATAAGTATAATGTAGGAACACTATAAGAGCAACTACAAGTATACGAGAATATAGGTAACAATAACGAACAATAATAATCAATGCGTATTCAATAAAAATGAAACCCAAACAGGGATACATACAAGTGTATTAAAGGTAGTACGACAGAAAGATAAATATAAGGTACAATCATTTATAATAGTAATCATAGGCACGAAACCCGAAAATAAAATATCAAGAATAAAGTAGTGGAAATCTAGTCGGTAGGTTAAAACTTTTTAGGATAATGCATCGGTCAAATAGTTTCAAAATAGCTTAGAAAACTCATATAGTGAAATTAAGAAACATGGACCAAAAGCATGCGCGGTGTAGGGTTGCGCTGCTGAAAATGAAAAATAATAATAGTTGTACTTAAAATACAAAAACGGAGTAATCAATAACACGAACCAAAATAATGAAAACTAAATTTTTGAATAACATTGTCCCTATATATAATTAGGGTAAAAGGAAGAACACAACAATGTATGGGGCTAGCTAGGGTAACGATTACAAGGGAAGGTAGCTCATTCAGAAGGTCGGAGTATGGCGGTCTTATGCTGAGGATCAAAGGAATTGGGATCGGGTCAGCACAGAAAGTAAGGGTAAGCACAAAAGGAAAAGTGTAGGGGGAGGCAACAGTCGGTACAACACCCGAATCAAAATTTGAAGAGTCAGTGAATTTGGGGGTTTCACAAGAACTGTTCTCCTCCCAGAAGGATCTCAAATGGGCACAGACGAGAGATGAAGGGTGGCTCATTCCAAGGATCAGGGTGCGGTACTTTCTAATCGAAATGGGGTGAAAACCATACAATGAGTAGGGGTGGACAGTCAGGGAACTCAGCAGAAAAATCAATGGATATGGGAAATAAACAAGTATTAAGCGAACCAATAATCAAAAGATTTACGAATTCAGAAGATTTATTTCATTTAAGAAAATTGAAACAAGGCATCTCCAAAAGCGAAAAAGTGGCCCTAAACTATGCACACTTTATTTGGCCAGAAAGACAACATCAAAAAGAAATTTCGTCAGTCGCGGTTGTGGAGATTCAGCAGGTTGCGGTAGGCTCGCGTGCTCATGTAGGGGCGTCCATTTCCATATCGCCTCGCAGGTATCTCTATTGGAAGTCCTTCCACCACAGGATCTTGATCTTCTGGTCCTTCTTCCTCGGATAGAGCTTCTTCATCGAGATCCGATTCCATGTGAT
This sequence comes from Agapanthus africanus, assembly GCA_030015575.1. Taxonomy (NCBI): domain Eukaryota; kingdom Viridiplantae; phylum Streptophyta; class Magnoliopsida; order Asparagales; family Amaryllidaceae; genus Agapanthus; species Agapanthus africanus. The sequence continues at coordinate 1,007,396,634 of JASDDO010000019.1, forward strand.
CTTCTCCTTCTGGGTTTTCTTCCATGGGGTCTTCCTCCACTGGATTTTCTTCTATTGGATCTCCCTCGGGATCTTCCTCTATCGGGTCTTCTTCTATAGGGTTCTCTTCAGGATCTTCTTCTTCTTCGTCGGAATCAGCTAACAAGTTAAACCCTGGGGCGACTACTTCTTTGTCCTCTGAATCGTTGTTTCCGAAGTTGACCTGGGGACCATTGACCTCATCATCGGAACTCGTCAGTGTGTGATCTAAGGAAACGCATGACTGTGCATTCTCGTCTAGATGCGGCGCTGCTCCACGGTGGGCCATGGCCTGGAAAGAGAAGTCATGATTAGACAGTGGAATATATCAAGGAGAGCTCAGGGTATGAAATATAGGAAACTATGCGGTTGCAGGAACTGAAAGATCAAAATGAAAATACTGTGATAACGAATAGAATTTGACATAGAGAAAGCATGAGAATGATACATATATTATGATTCAAATTTTATTTCATCCAACTAAAAGTTCGACGGATACAAAGATTCAAACGGAAGGAAACATTCATAAAAACGACAATATTATTACTGAAAGTAGATAACATGAAAAATCATTCTTCGACTACTATAACATTGCATTCTCGTCGCGTGAGTTGAATCCTGCGTTTGATCCGCCTTATCGTCGAAGTCCGACTACACGGCAATCCTCACTTGGCAGGAGTGGGGAGTGTGGACGGGTTTCTTCCTTGCAGTTCTTTCCTTTCTGGACAGCCGTTGATGAGATGTTTGTTGGGACCGCATATCAGACATTTCTCTTAGGCACGGCGGCAATCCTTCTGAAGGTGTCCTGGCCTCTTACAATATCCACAGCAAGGGTTCTTCTGATGCTTCTGTTGACGCTTCATCTTCTTCTCCTTTCCTCGTCCAATAGGGATCCCTTTATGATAGGAGACTCCTGCTGGTGCCTGATTCACCTGTCTTCTCAGTCCTTCAGCCAGCAAGTCATTTGTTCGCTCCTGGGCTTCCTTTAAACCTTGCAGTACACTAAGGATCTCAACTGTCTGATTCTGAGGAGTGGATATAGACGAAGAGTCGTTGAAGGACATGATCCTGAGACAACAATATTGAGAATGATATAAGTCACAAGCTAAACGAATCAGAATATAATATGGATAGGACAAAGATTCAAGAATATCAGAGATGATGAATTTATTACAAGTGGGGAATCAACTGTATGACTTTAAGTCACTTGAATGGAGTACGGTAGTGCAATTGCAACCACGTAACCTTGTCAAGTCACCCGAAACCATAGCGAATGGATAGCTGAACACACGATATGAATATGGATCAAGGATATAAAGTTTACAATCTCGACAGAGGGATGACATAGATTGTCAAGCTATACACGGAAGACTGCAATCCCAATTTATGCAAAACCTGGCTCTGATACCAACTAAACCATGTCACGCCCCGCTTCCCAAAATACGGAATACGAGGGGTAGACAAGGCCAGCCATGCTCCTACGGTCAAGGAAATGTCCTGCCGTAGTCACACTTCGGCTTCTAGTTTATCATGGTAAACAGTAAACGATGCGCAGGTAATGAGAAATGCAGTAACTGAAAGATACAATAATATAAACTGACCTGAAGTGGAACAAACGAAAGTAACTCGGTATAGTAAGTCAAGAAGTCTGTGATGCACGTCTAGTTCTGATCCAGGCTAAATCTTCTCCTCACACTGAGCATGCATACTCAGGTCGTCAGAGCGACACAATAGCAATATAATATATATAAAATCAAGTGGCAGTTCTAACAGTGGTAATAGATATGAACAACAGTAAATCAATGACAGCATGAATATGAATGTGCAGTAAGCAATGCAGCGGAATAGTAAATCAATATAACGATATGTCACGTATGCCACACAGTATATAAGGAATAAAAATGCCAGTATCCCTATCAGTCTCTAAGTCTCACTGTACAGGTCACTAAGCCTATCGTCAGTCCAAGTGTGAGAGTCAACCACTCGCGAGTGTCCTCCACCCAAGGGTAGAACCCAAGGGCAAGGGACCACAGGCCCAACATGTAACGAGAATATCACGGTGTATATATCACATACCCTGTATAACTCCATATAACTCCCTAAATATATAAGCCGGCATGGGACTCCCGAGATTCTGTTGAATTCACACTTAAACTACCCCACACCCCGTGGTCTACATCAAACGCTAACCATTAACCTAAATATTAATCGATCCGTGACAAGTCTGCGCGAGAACTGGAGGCAGGACCTCCATCAAGCACGTCCCGACTAATACCTAAGATAAACGGCAGTGTCTGGTGTCTTATCTGTGACACCCTTGCAACGCTTCCATAAATGTCCCATTCCACTTATAGTCACACGTGCACGCATCTCACAGACGTCGACAATGCAATGAAATAATAGGATCGCTGATTGTGTACCAGTACGTATCACTTTCACTTAACCACGGATACACGAACACTGACGTACTTGCCACAATCACCACTAAAATCTAATACTGGGTAAATGCACGATGTCACTAGGTTATCACTACAATGATATGGGTATGATGTGATGCATGAACGGTATAAGAAGCACAATTAATGTGTCATAAAAACAACAGTCTATCACTTACACGATTTATCATGAAACGTACGTATATAATTTAGCGAAACAATAAACAGGTAGTAATTAGTATGTTCAGTTAACCTTCCATAGAATTTTGTTTCAAGCCAAACGGGTTCCAGGATCAATAGTTATAACCATTTCATTTTAAGTGCACGCGGCTGGAAATCCAATTTCAGAATCAGAAGTTCTTTTCGCAACGCATTTTGATCCCAGTTGGGATCGGATTTTAGCGACGCTACAGTTGGATGAATTCTAGGGTTTTCAGTAAAGTTTTCAACTCAACAAACGGATCTTCAATCGCATCTGTACGTTAGAAGTTATAATCTGTTTAATATTAACATGTCAATTCTGATTCTGCTGAGACTGTTAGGTGTCCCGATCTTTTAAATTACAGATTAAATATCAAACGGTAACGAAACAGTATGAAATCAATTGTGTTGTCTAAATAACAGTTTTATCTATAATAAACAGTGGAGTTCCGCAATCTACGAGTTAAGGGAATCTTGTGGTACTCAATATGGAACAGCAACCAACAATTAGAGTCGCTCTGGACTGCAGTCCAGAGTCGCACTCCGATCCAAGTATCATCATAGTTTGAGCACAGGAATGTCTGGAAACTAGAATAGGGTTAAAGTTCGTCGAGTTGGCTTCGATTAGAGCCCTCGAACGCACCATTCTAGTGTGTATAGGATTTATGGTGAATTTAACGGTTTTCAGGTACACTAAAATTTCAGTTTTACGGTTAAACTTGGGGTAGTTATTTTAGTCGTCAACGGTCATAATTTCCAGCGAAACTTGCACACGTTATCCATCCCTACACGGGCCAACGTAATATATCCAGTTCCGTCAAATTTGATAAAGATTTTCTAAGAGAACAAGTATCGAACAGTTGTGTTGCAATATTTAACATAAGGCAAACATGGGATATATATACGATGTTGATTTGTAACATATATAAAATAGCATGAAAGCAAGTAAAAACTTGCCTGGGGACGTCTAGGGCTGTACGGAAGCAGCAGCGAAGACCGAGACGGCAAGGATCGACGACGTACGGAAAGTGCTCGATGAACAGCCAAGGCTCGAATGTTTTGCGGTGATCACGACTCGGCTCGTGGGAACGAGGTGGTTGCTGGCGGGTTCCAGTGAGGTGTTCGGGATGTGGGTTCAAGAGAGGGAAAGTGATATAGGGAGAGAGAGAGAGAGAAGTGTAGAGAGAGAGAGAGAAAGCAGGGGGGGAGAGAGAGTGCACAGAGAGGTTGAGAGAGAGAGAGAGAGAGAGGGTATAGAGAGAGGGAGACAGTGAGAAAGGGGAATCGGAAGAGAAAGTTAGAGGGAGAGATTGGGAGGGAGAGAGAGAGGGAACTCAGGGAGAGAGAGAGGGGAGAGAGTTAGATAGAGAGAGAAATAGAGTGAGAGAGAGAAAGACAGAGAGAGGGACAGAGATAGAGAGATAGAGTGAGAAGCAGTGAGAGAGAGAAACAGTGAGGAATGAGCGAGAGAGAGAGAGAAAATTGAGAGGGGGAGGGAGAGTGCTAGGACTGAGAGAGGGGGAGAGAGTGTTTGATGGCGACGATGATGCGGGGCGTCGACAACGAGACGAGGAGCTCGCCGGCGTCGTGGCAGAGGGCTCGGTGTACGGGTGCGTGGGTGCAGGGGAGTGAGTGCAGGTGAGGGCGCTCGGGGCAGTGGAGGAAGAGGGGAGGAGGAGTGAGCGAGGTCGACGGTGTTGTTGTCGTGGGTCGCGAGGGATGCAGTGGGTGAGATGGCTGCCGTCGTCGTCGAAGATGGTTGCAGCGGGAGTGGTTTGAGAGCGAAGGAGGAAGAAGGGAACGTGGGAAGTGAGGGAAAAGGATGGGGAGACGGGGGTTGAGCAACGCGGTTGTAACGCTCGTCGCGCGTGATGAGCGGCGACGTGGGCGCGGGCGGAGGCGGAGGAAAGCGGATCTCGCGCGCGAAAGGAGGAAAGAGCCGTTGGAGGGAAGATGAATAGGGTAGCGGGTCGGGTCGAGAAGAAGCGGGTGCGGGCGCTGAAGGCTGGGAGTGTGGGCTCGGTGATTGAACGGGCCGGGGAAATTATTTAAAGGGTTTTAATAATTTATGTGGGCTGGGCCAAGGGAGTTTTGGAAAAATAATTGGGAATAAAAGGAGTGGGCCGGGCCGATCGAATAAAGAAATTTAAATGGAGAAGTTAAGGGGATGGGCCGGAAAAATAACAGAAAGAGGGTTAAGTATTTAGAGAGGCTGGGCTTGGGGATTTTTTGTGAAGAATTGATTTAAGAAATTGGAAGTGGGCTGGGAAAAATAAATGTTTGGGTTTTCATGAATTAAAATATAAAAAGGGATGGGCTTGGATTAATAGGAAATTAAATGGGGATACAATATAGGGAGTGGGTTTTATTAAAATAATTAAGTAATGAAATTTTGTTTAAAAAGGAAAATATAGATTTTAGGCGTATAAGAAAAACTGGGTCTTACATGTAAACACACAATTAAAATTTCGATCAACTAAACTTTTCCAAATTGGCCCCAAATGCAAATCCAGCACTCAAATAAATCTGAGCCAAAACCATATATCACAAAAATTATATTTTCATGAACTAGAGCCCTAGAAAAAATGCCACGCCCCACTTCCCAAAAAAGGTGAAGAGTGACGTAGTACGATCCGCAACCTAACTGTATTGAAGATGGTCTATTCAATACAGTTACGTTAAGCGTAAGAATGAATCATAGTGTGCAGGTTGTGTACAAAAATAAAACAATAAAGCGAAAACATTTATTTCTATTAACCAACTTTATTACATCCCAGAGAAAGAGCAAAGCAAACTAATTGGTTTAATTACATCAAACGAAATAAAGCCCTAAACAAGTGGTCAACAAGAAAACTAATTAATCCTCCGATGCCATGTCTGCAAAATCTTCGATAGTTGGTTCCTCGCCTAGATCTTCTTCATAAAACTCATTCCCATCTAACGGACATTCCAAAAGGGTAAAAGAGAAGGTCCGTCAGCGAGTCATACTCGGATAGGATTGCCTCATAAGAAATAGGAGTGTAAAATTGAACAGGTGTATATAAGAGTCTGATGTATGCATGCGAACGTAAAGTAGGGGTGTAAATGTTTGAAATGCACAAACTTTAGACGTTTTGAGGAGAGGTATATATGAGCATGTGTATGTTGTAAGTTGTATGTAGATAAGTAGTAAGAAGTATAGGTGAAGATAAAAGTTCGTATTAGTTTGTTAAACAAGGGTCCGGATACTCGCGATTATTCCGTTGTGGCCACGGAACAACAACTGGGGAAGTGAAATGTACCGTTTCACTTCTCGGGATCATGATCAAGTAGTAGGGGAATCCGAGTTCCGAATTATCCTTACCTAATCAAACTACCAATCCCTGTGGTTCAGTATAAAGGTTCGGACGAATTAGAGTTAGTGCGTATACTTCTAGGCATGGAATTTCCACATTGTATAGTCGTCCATATATTGGACTGTTCACTCGGAATATCGGGATCTTCATATTTGTATAGCCGTCCACACTTTGGACTGTTCACCCGAAATATCGGGATCTTCATATTTGTATAGTCGTCCACACTTTGGACTGTTCACCCGGAATATCGGGATCTTTGTAAGTATTCCATACCTAGGTCCGCGCATTCTAACCCTAACCGTATCATATTTTGTATATGTCATGTTGTCATAAACTGGAATTTAAAAGTATTGATCTCGTTTAATATGGCCTTCCACAACCACTCGTTTTAATTTCTAGAGTTTGTAAAGTATTTCGTGTCACCTTAGAGAAGGCTTAGTTAAAGAAAGAATAATAATGTTTAAATATCTTTTATTACTTCTAAGAAAAACCATGATATTTAGGATATTTATTATTTTGGAAAAACATAATGTTTTACGGAAAATATCCTTTCGATAAAAGGTTGCGGTGTTTATTTGTCACGCCCCGCTTCCCAGAGTACGCAAGATTGGGCACGTGACATAGCCAACCATGCTACCTGTGGGTAGGAAGTATCCATCCACAGTCACATTACGGTTGTAAGGATATCAAGAACAAGATAATAAACTAATCTAATACATGTCCAAATCCATAATAACAAGAATCAATAAACAATAAGTGCGGAAGCTAATGATCCAATACAATGAATAAACAGTACGTCCCATAATGCGGGCTCACATCTGGAAATGAAAAGCAATAAATAAACTAAACCCTAAGGACTCACTGTTCAGCCTGCTGGCTGAAGTACTCCTGCTCGGTCGTCGACAAAGATACGGAATCTGGGCCATGCAAAACCCAGACGTCAGCGCGTCATGATATCAAGTATATGGTATAAACATGGTAATAAGCAATGCAAGTATGAACATGAATAAAGCAGTAACAAGAAATAACAAGCAGGGTACTGTGCAATGGTGTCCAAACTGTCCTATCAGGTTTCTACTCTATAGTCTTTGAAACCAATTGATGAATCGTCGATGTAACTCAATAGTATCCCGTGCGTGCCCGGGACCACGGTCATGACCCTCGGGGCTGAATCCGAGACGTGCCGCTAAGCAGTAAAAGGTAGCAAGATGGACGAGTAGTGTCAGCATCACCACTCCGGAGCTGGCCAAGCCCGTAAGACTGATCAGAACAAGTATCGAACTGTTGAGTTACAAGTCGGTTTCACCTTTGATTTCCCCATACCCCCAAACTATGTATGTCAGGTCAGGTATTCAGTAGTCAAGGACTAATGCCAACACGAAATCAAGTAGAAGTAGGTCTGTCTGGATCGACAGCAGGAATGGTCAGGTTTGTCGGCATTAGGCATGAGATCAGGTAACAGGTCAGGTTACTTTCAACAGGTAGAGTCGATATGTACAGGGTGTTGTGTCCGGTGTATCAGTACATGTGTCAGGTGTATCAAGATCGGTCAATATGTAATGCAATCAGGTATATGCTGATAACAGGTATAGTAACGAATAATGAACAACAGCAGGAACAGTAACTAACAATATTATTCTATGTGAACACAGTGATGTTTGTATTTTCATATTAACAGGTTCAATCATCTTTAGGGTGCAATAGCCACAAGGTAAAGCAATATCCACATTTATAAATTAAGGAACTACATGAAATTATACTAAATATAATAATTGTCTCATGGGTGATTTTAACAAATGAAGTGGGGACGATCTACTTGGTTCAATTAGTTAAATGTGAATTAATAGCAGACCGGTTAATACGAGCAACGATTTCATTGATTTAAAGTTACGGATAATTGTGACTAGCAATTCTAAGTTATAAAAGGTATCGATGTTATAAATAACTGTGTGGTTGTAATATGATGATTAGGTTTGTAGCATGTTAAAGCAAGTATTCGGATACTTGCCTCTACGGTTTCGCAAACCGGAAAGTACGGATGCGACGTCGGCAGAAAACACGATATGACAGCACGGACTTCGGATCGAGTCCCAACAGAGAACAACGGGATCACACGGACCAGGGTACTTCGCTGGAGCGTCGGGTTCACAAGACGGCACGGTCGGATTCCGGCAAAATGTCATCGGTAACAAGTTAGCAACAAAGATACGATACACGCAAATACGACCAGCGAAGGGATTGTACCAAAAGGAAGCACAAGGAAAACTCACAGAGAAGAAACAGGGTGCAAACATGATGGCTCGACGGCACTGGAACGCCGGCGAGGCAGCGACGGCGAAGAACGGTGGCTGGAAAAATCCTGAGTTCGCTGGAACGAGGGTGCTGCAGCGAGTGTGAGGGTGGTAGTCGACTCTGGTGGTCGAGGGGGAAGGGAGGTGGTCGGAGGTGGCGTCGACGAGGTCGCCGGCGCATTTCTCCGGCGAACAGCGGAGGATAGGCGAGGGGTTATGGGCTCGGGTTGGTGGTCCGGCGAGGGGAGGAGGGAAACGACGACGAGGTCGGGTCGAGTAGGGTGAGAGGGTGTCGCGGGAGTCGTCGGCGACAGGAGGTGGCGTCGACGGCGAGGTCTGTGAGGGGATGGAGGCGTCGGGGTGTTGGGTGCAGGCGCAGGAGAGTGAGGAGGAAGGAGGGAGGAGGTGTGGCTGGCTCGCGGTGGCGTCGACGAGGTGGTGACGGCGACGGCGAGGTCGTGAGGAGGTCGGCGGTGAGGTCGCGATGCTAGGGTTAGGGTTTCGTGAGTATTTCTCGTGATGAAGATGAACAGGCGAGGCGGCTGCAAGGGGTTATATATATAGGAGGAGAGAGAGAGAGTTGTTAGGGGAGAGAGAGAGGATTCGATGATGATGAGAGAGAGAGACAGTAAAGAGAGAGATAGAGAGAGGCGGGGCCCACGAGAAGGCAATCCCAACCTCGCGATTGGCTGAGGGGTTTTAGATAATCCAATTAAAAAGATTTGTGGAGATTAAAACAGTTGAGGATATATATATATATTCGTATAATATATTATTTAAGATATTAAATTTAAATGGGCCCTTTTTGGCGCGAAATGAAACATTTCCAAATCGCGCCCGGGTTGCGCCCAAATGTTCCAAATTCAAATTTTAGGATTTTAAGCGGGTTCCAAATTTTGAAAAGAGGTGTTTAATGATTAAAAAGCATGCCCCCAAGTCGGACACTTGCACGCGCGCGTAGTCGTCCAAACTTGCCCGTTTAGCCAAACGGAACGGAATCTCGACACGCGGACGCTACCACGCGACTAGTGGAGACGAGTAGGCCAACATGGATACTTTTAATTTCATTTTAGGAGTTAAAATTTGTTATGTGCCAAAATGACTTAACCGGTTAAAATTTAGCAATAAACACCAGAAAATCAGGAAAATTGGAATGAGCAGTACAAAACCCTCAACTTGTAATATGAATAGTATTATTGGGCTCGGGTGTTACATTATTTGAAAATCCTTTGCAAGAGGTTTTTATTTGAAAATCTAGATTGCTCCTAATATTCTAAAAGGGCGAGTTATGAGGTCCTCAAATCGCCTCTTCACCGCCAATTGTGGCCAGGTAAGCACAAGTAAGGAAATGACGGATCCGCTCACGAATCACCGTGAGACGGGCCTTTTAAAGTTACCTTTCTCACTTGTCAAGCCTATGTACCACAAACTCTGGTTTAGATAAACGATCGATGCTTACAACCTTTCCTTTGTCCTAAATTGGTGTTATTTTAAAATTATCTTTTAAAAGATACTAAATATTCCCTTTTTAAAAAGATATCGTTATTTAAATTTAATATTTTCTTTCTTAAAAAGTTGAGAGGGTTTTAAAAATATTTGTAAGTAAAATATACGTATGCTGTATCTAAAATATTTATTTCACATATCTTTATTTCTTATAGTTATTTAAACAAATATAATATTTCAATTAAATGAGGGTATCTTGTGGAAGTAATCTATTTCGAGATCGTTTTTATAGTATGTGTATGACAGAGGTGAAATGACAATTCATGGGTTATATCAGATTCCAGGTATTATGGGTGTGCAATATACTTTTGTGTACAGAGGGAATTAAACACCGTTTTAAAAATGGGTTAACGTTATTATTATTGACGGTATAAGGAATAGGTATGCACAAATATAATAATAACTTTTTAAATAGGGTTGATGATTATAAGTTGGAACTAGGTTATTGAGAAATAAAAAGGTGACAGGAAACTGAGAGAGAGGCGGATCCTACCTTTGTTTAGACGTGGACGGTTGAAGGTGAAAAACTCCTCAAACTCCGCGTCCCAATTTTTCCTCAGCGATTGGATGGAGCCGTAGCGTCGGCGTCGTCGATACGAAGGCACCGATATTTTTTTCAGAATTTTTGGAGTTCTGGGATGAGAAATTTAGGTTTGAAGGTGCCTATTTATAGGGTTCAAATAGCAACAATAAAATCCAAAAAGTTTGTGAAAACACACGGAAAATCACGCTGGCCAATCATTTACGAATCATTCTGTTAATGATGCGCCCGCCGCCATGAATCGTGGCCGTTGGATCTGCATCCAACGGCCCAGATCGCACCGCCAGCCACCGCCGCCATGCCACGCGTCACCACGCGCCCGCGCGTGTGGGGATCACGCGCCTTCACGTGGTCCCCACCACGTGGGCGCCGTCAGCGGGTTCTGGGCCGTTGGATCTTGTGATCTAACGGTCCAGGTTAAAGGGACTTATAATTATATTATTATTTTTTTTATATAAAAATAATATTTCTGTTTATTATTTTAAAAATTGGATTTGGCTAAAAAAATTGTTAAAAATAGTTTAAAACACGGGAAAATTATTGAAAAATTTCAGAAAATATATTTTATTATTATCTTTAATATAAAAATAATTTTGGGCTAAAAACAAATAATATATCCATTTCTAAATTGTTAGCTAGTTATAATAATTATATAATATCTAGTTTATCTTTAAAAAAATTTTAATTACGAATTAATTACTTTAATTGATAATAAAAATATGTAGATTATTTTAAGGTATTATAAAATTTTATTAAAACATTTTAAGCCTATAAAAACAATAAGTAGAATTTAGAAAATTCTTTTAATCCTATTCAATGTTCAGAAAGTTATTAAAAACATTCTTTTACTCACAAAATACGTAAATAACCACTCGACTCTAGAAATTTAAAATAAAAGTTATTTTATTAGAAATCTCGACCGTTACAATCTACCCTCCTTAGAATAATTTCGTCCCCGAAATTCAGAAGGTAGGTCAAAAGGAGATCTTTAAAAAAAAATTACATAAAGGAAGTTTCAAATAAGTGAGGATATCGTTCTCTCATCTCATCTTCTCTTTCCCACGTGGATTCTCCGGGAGAGTCCTTCCTCCATATGACCCTAACCAATCTGATCGTCTTGTCTCTCAAAATATTTTCCTTCCGATCTAGGATCTCCATCGGCTATTGTTCATAGGTTAGGTCAGTCCCCACGGTGATTTCAGAATGATCCAAAACGTGACCGGGGTCGCTGACATATTTCCTCAATTGAGAGATATGAAAAACGTTGTGTACGCCTTCCAGAGAAGGGGGAAAAGCTAAACGATACGCAACCTCTCCAACTCGTTCGAGAATATCAAAAGGACCTATGAACCGTGGGCTGAGTTTTCCGCGTTTCCCAAAACGTACCATTCCCCGGTTAGGGGAAATCTTCAGAAACATGTGTTCTCCTGGTTGGAACTCTAGTGGTCTTCTCTTCGTATCTGCCCAATGCTTCTACCAATCTTGTGCTATGCGTAATTGTTCTTTGATGGTTCTTATCATCTCGAATGTCTCGACAATCATCTCGGGGCCTAAAAGTTCTCGATCCCCAACATCGTCCCAACTTAACGGTGACCTACACTTTCGTCTATACAAAGTGGCGAAAGGCGCTATGCCGATACTAGACTGGTAGCTATTGTTGTAAGCAAACTTTACCAAGTGCAGGTGATTTTCCCAAGATCCTTTAAAATCCAACATACAGGCCCGGAGCATGTCTTCAAGAATTTGAATAACCCTTTCTGATTGGCCATCAGTCTGAGGATGGTAGGCGGTACTGAAACTCAGATTCATGCCCAGACTCTCTTGTAAGCTTTGCCAAAACTGAGATCTAAAACGTGTATCTCGGTCGTACACGATGCAAATCGGTACACCATGCAATCTGATAATCTCTTCCATATACCTTTTTGCAAGGCTTTCGGTTGATTGACCCACTCGAAAAGGAATGAAATGCGCCGACTTTGTGAGTTGGTCCACAATCACCCATACAACGTCGTTTCCCTTAGAGCTGTGAGGGAGTGCGGTCACAAAATCCATAGTAATGTTTTGCCATTTCAATTCGCGTATTGGTAACGGCTGTAATAGACCCGCCGTCCTGTGGTATTCGGCTTTTACTTGTTGTCAAACAAGACATTTGGATACACTCTTGGCTATTTCCCGCTTTATCCCATACCACCAATAGTTTTGTCTGAGGTCCTTGTACATCTTTGTTCCTCCCGGATGAACAGAGTAGGGAGAATTATGTGCCTCTTTTAATAATTCCTCCCTCATCTCCCCCTTAGGTACACAGACTCTGCTTCCATATCTCAAAGAACCATCTTCATGGATGATGAAATCCGTCCGCAGATTCGTGTCCACTTGTTCTCTGATCCTTCGCAACCTCGGGTTCTCCATTTGAGCGGTCTTGATTCGTTTGACTAATGTTGAGTGAATTTGCAAATTCATGAAGGATGTAAGCATTCCGGGCATTATCAACTCGGTCTCTAGTTCATTAAAATCTTGACGATTCCTCCAATGAGTAGTTAGACTCGAAATCATGGGTTGGCGACTCAAAGCGTCCGGGACTATATTCACCTTTCCTGGATGGTATTGTAAATTTACGTCGAAATCTGCCATTAATTCCAACCATCTCCTCTGCCTCATATTGAGTTCCTTCTGGGTGAAGATATACTTCAAGCTCTTGTGATCGGTATAAATATCTACCCTCTCACCCAATAAATAGTGCCTCCAAATCTTGAGTGCGAAAACAACTGCGGCAAGTTCTAGATCGTGCGTTGGGTAGTTTCGCTCATGCACCTTTAATTGTATGGACGCATAGGCTACTACCCTACCGTGTTGGTGCAAAACGCATCCCAAGCCTTTTCCCGAGGCGTCGCAATGTATGTCAAATCCTCCAGTCCTGTCGGGAATTGTAAGAATGGGTGCAGAGGTTAAATGAGTCTTCAACTCTGTGAATGCTTCCTCGCAACCCCCGGACCATACATACGGTACATCTTTCCGAGTCAAAGTCGTCATTGGTTCCGCAATCTTGGAGAAGTTCTTAATGAAACGACGGTAATATCCAGCAAGTCCCAAAAAGCTCCTGATCTCGGTAACAGTTCTTGGTATCGGCCATATCTGAACTGCGACAATCTTGGCTGGATCCACTGAAATCCCTTCGCCTGACACCACATGTCCCAGGAATGCTACCTGTTCTAACTAAAACTCGCATTTGCTGAGCTTTGCATAAAGTTGGTGTTGTCGCAAGGTTTCGAGCACCGCACGCAAGTGTTCCACATATTCTTCTAGATTCTTAGAATACACTAGAATATCGTCGATGAAGAAAACCACAAACTTGTCTAATTGCTCGTAAAACACTTGATTCATCAAGTTCATAAAGACTGCGAGGGCATTGGTTACTCCAAAGGGCATCACTAGGAATTCATAATGTCCATATCTAGTCCTGAAAGCCGTCTTGGGTATGTCAGACGCTTTCACCTTGAGTTGATGATAGCCTGTTCGTAAATCCAACTTGGAGAACATTCGAGATCCCTCCAGCTGATCAAACAGGTCATCTATCCGCGGCAAGGGATACTTGTTCTTGATTGTTACTTTATTTAATTCTCGATAGTCGATGCACATCCGCTTAGTTCCATCCTTCTTAGATACCAAAAGAACTGGGGCACCCCAAGGTGACGAGCTGGGTCGAATGAATCCCTTATTGAGATGGTCCTCAACTTGCGCCCGAAGCTCCTTCGATTCTGCTGGCCCTATTCGGTACGGTGTCTTCAATATGGGTTGAGTTCCTGGTACCAAGTCTATGGTGAACTCAAACGCCCAATCCGGCGGTAAACCCGACACTTCCGCAAATACGTCTTCAAATTCTCTTACGACCATCGGCATCCTTTCTTCCCTTTGTACGGTGTACAAAGTCTCCTCCCTTCTCGGTACAGCTCGGTAGGTTGCTGGGTCCAAGGACTTACTTCCACTCTCGAATATGAATAGTTGGTGGTCAGGGATTTCAAACACTACCCTCTTTTGACGACAGTCGATAGTAGCGTAGAAAGTACTCAACCAGTCCATACCCAAGACCACGTCGAAATTGGCCATATCTATCACTATAAAGTTGGCATAGAAACCTCGCCCGTAGATTACCACGGGGCACAGATCGTATCCTGAAGTAGACTTGATCACACCGTTTCCCGTGTTGACGTTCCACTCGGCGATGAGAGGTGTTACGGGGATGGAGTTGGCGGTCACAAACTTTTGTGCCATGAAGCAATGCGACGCACCAGAGTCAAAAAGTGTGAGTGCAGGTATAGAGGCTACTAGAAGGATACCTATGTTATAGGTGGAAGGAAAATTAGTGATGCGCCTAACAAGATGTGTATGCAAGATGGGAGTGAACTTGGAAACATGACAGTCAAAACAGCGATACATGTAATCACTTCACCAGTTGCTTCAGCCTCTTCTGCGGTCATAGTAAAAGCCTGACGCTTCGGTCCATTGCACTGAGCTTGCTGGAAAACTCGCTTCTGTTGGGGTAGGGGTGGTCCTCTAGCTGTTGTTCCTTGCCCGTTCGGTTTATTAGCAGGTGGTGGCCGGGCTCCCTGTTGAGGCACTCTAAGATTGGCTGGTCTGTTGTCCGGGAGTAATGGTCGTCTTCTCTGTGGACAATACCCTATGGCATGATCCGAAGACCCACAGATTATACAGAGCTTGTTCAAATAGCGGCGGTCCTTCATGAAGTGTCCGACTTTACGTCTATGGTTGCATGTGACTGCTGGTTTCCTGAAAGTAGCTGGTCCTGTTGGTCTCTTAGGTTGTTGCCTCCCAAGCAATCTGGAAGATGCTCCTCTAAGAACTTGATTGGCTGGTCGCTTAATGCCAGTCAATCGGTCATCCTTCCTTATGCGTCTCTGAAGGTCTTCAAAGTTCCGTGCCGCTTCTAAGATTTCATCATAAGTTGTTAAGGCAGCAGAAGACATGGAGGACTGCGTTTTCAGATCTAACCCCTGTCGGAATCTTTTGGCATATAACTCTGGAGTTGCCACCAGGTGATGCGCAAACCGACTTAATCTCACGAACTCCGAAGCGTACTCGTCCACCGATTTATCCCACATACTTCCCTGTTGGAACTGTATAAACTCCCGTTCCATTTTTAGGTGTGCTATGGCGGGGAAGTATTGAGTATAGAACCGTCGTTTGAATGTTTCCCAGTTGACGGGCTCTTTCAGCCTGCTTTCCTCGGCCTCCCACCATATTCGGGCATTATCAGTGAGTTGTAGTTTGGCAATGGTCACCCACGCGTCCTTCGGAATTTGGGCGGCACCGAGGTCGTTAATTGTTCCCTTGAGCCATTCCTCAGCTTCTAAAGGAGTTTCCTTCCCTGAAAAAGCCTTAGGGTGGAGTGATCTGAACTGTTTCACTCCCGCCGCTCCTTGAGGAACTGGGACCAGTGCCTGCTTTAAAACTTCTGCTTGTTGCTGCCTACTCTCGCGCAGCTCTTGATGCAGGGCAGCTGTCTGCTGCTGCTGTTGCTCCATTAGTCCTTGCATCATTTGTAGCATCGCTGCGTGTTGAGCCGTGGCTTCATTGTCTCCGTTTCCCCTTCGGTTGCGGTGATGGTGTCGTCCAGCCATGGGTATCTGAATCAGAAGGGGTTAGGCTAAAACCGGAGGCGAAAGACATAGAATAGTAACTTGCAGGAGGAGTAACGATTCATGCCAGAGGGAAACTAGTAAAGAATAATAAAAACGAGAGACACGAGAGTGCAATTGTCGAAATCAAGATTTTATTAACAATGACAACGGGAATACAAGGAATTATTTAAATAGGGTCTTACTTCTATACACATTTTTATTTGTCTCACTAAAAGCTAAAATCTAAACAGGTGCCATTCGTCCGTCAATTATGAGGCGGAAACTGCGCGTTATTGGCTCGGCGCTTGTTGATCTTTCTTGCAAAACTGTAAAAGAAGGGAGAGCCTGGTACATCTCGATGGTAGAGTTGCGGAGGGGTACGACGAACACATCGATAAGGATGCCCCCGAATATAGAGGGTCTTCCCAATGAACCACATGTGTGGCCCGTATTCTCTTGGTTCTTCTTCTTCCACTGGAATTTCTTCCTCAGCGGGGGCCTCCTCTTCGGGCTCCTCCTCCTCCTCCTCAGATTTTCTACCTCTATGGGATCTTCCTCTTCCTTAACGGAATCGTCCTCTTCTTTGACGGGATCGTCCTCTTCCTCAATGGGATCTTCCTCTTCTTCAACGGGGTCTTCGTCTTCGTCTTCTTCCTCAACGGGATCTTCCTCTTCGTCTTCTTCCTCAACGGGATCTTCCTCTTCTTCAACGGGGTCTTCCTCTTTGTCTTCCATATCGTCCTTGGGGATATTTATTTGGGGACCTATTACTTCGTCTTCGTTGTCCGAATACCCAAGCGTAGCTTCAAAGGTGATGACTGACGTGTTGTCCTCATCCGGAAGATGTGCCATGGCCTGAGAAGGACGGTCATGGTCAGGATACAGAGATGTCAAGGAAAGGACGAGGAATGGGAAAACTTTATGAAATTGATACAAGCGGATAGGATTCACAAATATAATAAGTCGGTTAAAAGTTTCATTTTAGTACACAAGAGGACCTGCATGGGCCACCACAAAAACCTGTCACGCCCCACATCCCAAAAAAGGTGAAGAGTGGCGTAGCACGGTCCGCAACCTAACTGTATTGAAGATGGTCTATTTAATACAGTTACGTTAAGCGTAAGAATGAATCATAGTGTGCAGGATTGTGTACAAAAATAAAACAATAAAGCGAAAGCATTTATTTCTATTAACCAACTTTATTACATCCCAGAGAAAGAGTAAAGCAAACTAATTCGTTTAATTACATCAAAGGAAATAAAACCCTAAACAAGTGGGCAACAAGAAAACTAATTAATCCTCCGATGCCATGTCTGCAAAATCTTCGATAGTTGGTTCCTCGCCTAGACCTTCTTCATAAAACTCATTCCCATCTAACGGACATTCCAAAAGGGTAAAAGAGAAGGTCCGTCAGCGAGTCATACTCGGGTAGGATTGCCTCATAAGAAATAGGAGTGTAAAAATGAACAGGTGTATATAAGAGTCTGATGTATGCATGCGAACGTAAAGTAGGGGTGTAAATGTTTGAAATGCACAAACTTTAGACGTTTTGAGGAGAGGTATATATGAGCATGTGTATGTTGTAAGTTGTATGTAGATAAGTAGTAGGAAGTATAGGTGAAGGTAAAAGTTCGTATTAGTTTGTTAAACAAGAGTCCGGATACTCGCGATTATTCCGTTGTGGCCACGGAACAACAACTGGGGAAATGAAATGTACCGTTTCACTTTCCGGGATCATGATTGAGTAGTAGGGGAATCCGAATTCTGAATTATCCTTGCCTAATCAAACTACCCATCCCCGTGGTTCAGTATAAAGGTTCGGACGAATTAGAATTAGTGTGTATACTTCTAGGCATGGAATTTCCACATTTTATAGTCGCCCATATATTAGACTGTTCACCTGGAATATCGGGATCTTCATATTTGTATAATCGTCCATACTTTGGACTGTTCACCCGGAATATCGGGATCTTCATATTTGTACAGTCATCCACACTTTGGACTGTTCACCCGGAATATCGGGATCTTCGTAAGTATTCCATACCTAGGTCCGCGCATACTAACCCTAACCGTATCATGTTTTGTATATGTCATGTTGTCATAAACTAGAATTTAAAAGTATTGATCTCATTTAATATGGCCTTCCACAACCACTCGTTTTAATTTCTAGAGTTTGTAAAGTATTTCGTGTCACCTTAAAGAAGGCTTAGTTAAAGAAAGAATAATAGTGTTTAAATATCTTTTATTATTTCTAAGAAAAACCATGATATTTGGGATATTTATTATTTTGGAAAAACATAATGTTTTACGGAAAATATCCTTTCGATAAAAGGTTGCGGTGTTTATTTGAAAATCTTTTGTAAGAGATTTTTATTTGAAAATCTAGATTGCTCCTAATATTCCAAAAGGGCAAATTATGTTGTCCTCAAATCGCCTCTTCACCGCCAATTGTGGCCAGGTAACCACAACTAAGGAAAGGAGGGTGTAGGGTGTTTTTCGTCACCCCATTAAGATGGGAATACGCGCGCGCTTGTCAGGCGTACTACAGATCCCCTCTGCCTAGGGTAGGCCGGGGTTTATTAATTGTGGGGATCCGAATCTCCGGCAGCCGCGGACTAAGCTGCCGTTAATTACCCTTTGCCTTTGGGGCGAGGGAACCTCCGATTAACGAGTTAGACTGGTCATGTGAACTCAATGTGCAGTGTACGTGTGTGTTGTTTTGAAAGGGGGTTTGGATATATCGGGAGCCACGCAAAGTTTTTACGGGGGTCCCGCTACCCGGATAGCGGGCTGGGGGTCAAGGGGGCTAGCAGCCCCCTTGCGGAGTGCGGGGCAGCGCCCCGTTAGAAATTTTTTTCTAATAGGGACAGTGTCGTAGAGTATGTGTATGTGTACATATGTATACATATGTATATATATACATGTATATATAAATAAAGGGGGGAAAGAAATCCAAAGGATGCGTGGGGCCAGCGCCTAGGCGCTTGAGCGCAAGCGCGCCACGTGTTGGCACGTGGGAGCTTTGCGCTCGAGCGCAGAGTGCTGGAGCGCAAGCGCGCCACGTGTCGGCACGTGGGCGCTTTGCGCTCGGGCGCAGAGTGCTGGAGCGCAAGCGCGCCACGTGTCGGCACGTGGGCGCTTTGCGCTCGAACCAGAGTGCTGGAGCGCAAGCGCGCCACGTGTCGGCACGTGGGCGCTTTGCGCTCGGGCGCTGGAGCGTAAGCATGCCACGTGTCGGCACCTGGGCGCTTTGCGCTCGAGCGCAGCGCGCCACGTGTCGGCACCTGGGCGCTTTGCGCTCGAGCGCTAGCGCGCCGGCGAGGAAAAGGGGGCTTTTAGCCCCGGAAATTCTCTAGAAAGAAAAAAAGGGTGGAGTTAAACTCCTAAGATGCTTTGGGTTGATAAAGGAGGTTCTTCTTCTTCCTCAGTCGATCAAAATCCTGGATTTGCTGCTTTCTTCTGTTGGCTGGATCCTGAAGATCAAGAGATATGAGATTTTTAAAAATCTCTCCTTTTTGAGATCTAAAGACAGATCCAAGTTCCCCTTTGTGGGTTTTGTGGTGAAAAACTATTTAGTTTTGGAAAAGGGAGATTAAAGCTCTTGATTTAATTCACAAAAAAGAGAAGGTTTTGGAACCTTGAAGAATGAGAAAAGATCTCAGATCTAAAATTTTTTGGAGAGAGAAAAAGTTGTGAGATATTTTCGTTATCTTTGTCTTTATAGGTTATACACTTTACACAGTCCCTTGGGTTTCACAAAATGGCATTTTGCCTATCCCATGGCTCATGTGCCATTTCTTTTTGCATATAAGCCATGGGCTTTACAAAAATTTGGCTTTATGCCTATTTTTCTTACATTTATCCATAAAATAAAACAAAAGAAATACAACAAAATTATTTATTACAAAATTTTTATCTTGGCATGGGGGGATGCCGGCCGCTTCATGTTCGGGTTCGACCCGGGCATGGGCCTACTGGATCTGGGCTTGGGCCCACTTGGCTTGGGATGGACTTTGATTTTGACTTGGTCAACCGGGGTGTAAATTTTTACCCCAACAGAAGGATCCGCTCACGAATCACCGTGAGACGGGCCTTTTAAAATTACCTTTCTCACTTGTCTAGCCTAGGCACTATAAAATTTGGTTTAGATAAACGATCGATGCCTACAACCTTTCATTTGTCCTACATTGGTGTTATTTTAAAATTACCTTTTAAAAGATACTAAATATTCCCTTTTTAAAAAGATATCGTTATTTAAATTTGAGGGTTTTAAAAATGGTTGTAAGTAAAATATACATATGCTGTATCTAAAATATTTATTTCACATATCTTTATTTCTTATAGTTATTTAAACAAATATAATATTTCAATTAACGAGGGTATAATGTGGAAGTAACCTATTTCGAGATCGTTTTTATAGTATGGGTATGACAGAGGTGAAATGACAATTCATGGGTTATATCATATTTCAGGTATTATGGGTGTGTAATATACTTTTGTGTACAGAGCGAATTAAACACCGTTTTAAAAATGGGTTAACGTTATTATTATTGAGGGTACAAGAAATATGTATGCACAAATATAATAAAAACTTTTTAAATAGGGTTGATGATTATAAGTTGGAACTAGGTTATTGAGAAATAAGAAAGTGACAGGAAAAGGAGAGAGAGACGGATCCTACCTTTGTTTAGACGTGGACGGTTGAAGGTGAAAAACTCCTCAAAAGCTCCGCGCTTCGATTTTTCCTCAGCGATTGGATGGAGCCGTAGCGTCGGCGTCGTCGATACGAAGGTACCGGTATTTTTTTCAGAATTTTTGGAGTTTTGGGATGTGAGAAATTTAGGTTTGAAGGTGCCTATTTATAGGGTTCAAATGGCAACAATAAAATCCAAAAAGTTTGTTAAAACACACGGAAAATCACGCCGGCCAATCATTTGCGAATCATTCTGTTAATGATTGCGACCGCCGCCATGAATCGTGGCCGTTGGATCTGCATCCAACGGCCCAGATCGCACCGCCAGCCACCGCCGCCACGCTACACGTCGCCACGCGCCCGCGCGTGTGGGGATCAAGCGCTTTCACGTGATCCCCACCACGTGGGCGCCGTCAGCGGGTTATGGGCTATTGGATCTTGTGATCCAACGGTCCAGGTTAAAGGGACTTATAATTATATTATTTTTTATATATAAAATTAATATTTCTGTTTATTATTTTAAAAATTGGATTTGGCTAAAAAAAATTGTTAAAAATAGTTAAAAACACGGGAAAATTATGGAAAAATTCTAGAAATTATATTTTTTTATTATCTTTAATATAAAAATAATTTTGGGCTAAAAACAAATAATATATCTATTTCTAAATTGTTAGCTAGTTATAATAACTATATAATATCTAGTTTATCTTTAAAAAAATTTTAATTACGAATTAATTACTTTCATTGATAATAAAAATATGTAGATTATTTTAAGGTATTATAAAATTTTATTAAAATATTTTAAGCCTATAAAAATAATAAGTAGAATTTAGAAAATTCTTTTAATCCTATTCAATGTTCAGAAAATTATTAAAAACATTCTTTTACTCACAAAATACGTAAATAACCACTCGACTCTAGAAATTTAAAATAAAAGTTATTTTATTAGAAATCTCGACCGTTACAAAAAAATTTGGGGTACTGTAGCTAAAAAAGCGCGGCGGAAGCGCCGCAAAATGTGACATTTTGCTCCGGTTCCGCGGCGGAATTTTGGAGTTAGGTCTCCAAATTTTTTCTGTAGCTATAGTTTTGCCTGCACCCATTTTTAAGATGCATGGAAAAATTTTATGAACAACTTTAAAATTCGACGACAAGCATATCAAATGAAAATTTGATTCGGAAAAATTTGCTGATCAATATTCCAACATTGTGCAAACAAGCTAGTATGGGGTTAAAAGGATTGGACATGATACCATGTTGGGATACGGCAGCGTCCCGGCCATCAAAACGTGGCAAAATGCGGAACAAAAATTTACTAAACTGGCGCTACCATTACCTGATACCCGGATCTACCCTAAACTAGTAAACATGTAAAGAAATTAGAATGGTTATACCGAGTTGATCTGTATCCTTCGGTCTTCATTCCAAGCTCCTAGTGGTCGTCTGGATCGAGTTTGGTTGCCGGTCTTCCTCCATCTACGATGATCCACCTAAGGAAAACGGCGCAAGTTTCAGTCTCGCGAAACGAGGCAATCGACGCTCCAAGGTTGCTAGTAATGGAGAGTGGAGGTGTAGGATTATCTCACTAATGTTTTTCTCTCATCAAAATGCTCCAAGAGCAACCATAGAAAATGAAGAGAAGGTCAAGAAACCATGGCATGAGCAACTAAAGAAATGGATAAGTCTTTTTGTGAGTGTGAGAGAGTGATCAAGCAAGCAAAGAAAATGAGCAAGCCACAAGCCAAGAAGTGGATGCCCTCTCCCTATCTCTCTCTCTCCAAAAAATGTACACAAAATATCTTTTTCCAATTTTCCAATAAACTATGCCATGTCCATACCTTTCAACATGCCTCAAGCTATGCTCATACCACCTCACCCCCTCTACCTCATTTCCCTAAGTGATTTTCTAAAAGGGAAAATCAAATAATGAGGTGTCACATCTTCTAAAAATAATTCCGTATAAATACGGAATGCAACCCGGTATACATATCGAAATACAAATACGCATATTCGTACAAAAATACGAATAGCCAAGAGAGAAAATGAATAGTGAACAATAATATTAGAATATATATATATATAAATATAAATTATTAAATCAAAACCTGATTTAATAATCCGGCTTAATTCTAACCCGCTAGTATTATCAACCGTCCGATTAAAATCTGTGCAGCCTGTACACATATTTAATCGGACACCTATATGTACCAACATACGTCATCTACACCATATCGTCTGAACCGTGAAAACACTCTGTGTGAGACTCTAAAAACTCGTCAATACGCTGGCAGTGGGTTTAACCACAAGCATGTCAGCGGCACTAGCTGTACGTAACGGCTACCCAGATATTGAGCGAAAGAAAGGACGACGAGCAAACTCATCCAAACCCCTACTAAGTCTGACAGTGACAATATCCGTACAGTCCGGTCTGTTCGTCTAAGAGTATCGCATATCGAGTCTAGAGGGTCGATAAATTCAGACCCCTAACAACGCGATAATTCGTGTCGGTATCATTACCACCTGAGAAACTATCGATCTTGGATCAGTAATTCTCGTATACCCCGGCCGAGGATTTCTGGTGATGGCCACCCGTGCACAGCGCGACATCAACCCCCAATACCGGGAGAGGCGAATCCCCGACGATCCGCTCACTGCCTTTGTGTAGCTCGGGACTGTACCCAACTAAAACCTGTTGCACGACTCCTTTGAGCCGTGGTAGGGTAGTAATCAAAGCACATTGGGAACTCACACGAGACAAATGGCGATCTCAGGTCGACAGACTATCCTATACACATGTCACCAGGTAACTGCTATCTGACAATAGGTATAATACTAAGTAGCATGTTCCCGGCGAGTCCGTCCAGTATACTCATGACTCAATGAGCACCTGTATACTATCTTAGGTGAACAACCGACACCAATGGCTTGTGAGACCGGCCATCGCCCTTCATCAGAGTCTGGATAAGTATACACTAGTCTACACTGGAGTATTGATGCCCAGTCTCGATACTCCCATGACTAGGGACATTTAAGGATGTGCTTATAGACCCCCAGCTCCCACGTATATGATCGTCATCATAATGCTGGTAGTCAAGTACGAATCCTATGGGCTCTATCAACATATATATGATGATAAAGAAACCAAATAGTATACTATCATCTCGAGTAAGACTGTTCTATCGGTATAAGTTATCTCTCAATCATCATAATCACCTGCTTGCGACTACGATAATTGCCTTGAGGGCACTATAGCCAACAATATGTCCCCTCTCTTCTTCTTTCTTTCTAAATTAAAAAGTTCTCTTTTCAAAAATCGTCGGAAGTGGAGTTATTTCGACATCCGTTTCTAAACTCGTTAATAACACAATTTTTCTTAATAACCATTCATCCATGTTATTACAACTTGCTTAGTAATCATGAAACAACCTTCGAGAATAAGTTTCATCTCAAAATACTATAACATGTAACTTTTATTAGAAATTTTCGTTTAAATATCACAAACTTACATATGACATATTTTAATACCTTTGCTTATACTACCTTTAGGAAAATCTCACGAGGTAATGACCTACCTCTCACAACACGCATCATGACATAACACGATTTCCTTTTAGCAATATTTTCGGGACAAATACGACTTTTACATCAAAATACAATAAACTATTAAAAACCGTATTTTTTTGAATTGTGTTATTTACATTCCCTGCGATTAAGCCTCTACAACCCATTTTGGGGAACCTGATCGGGATGGTGCGGATTATCGCACATCCTCGGGACTAGTAGAGCGAGATGCAGACCTCCTCACGTAGCATACGATCTCGATGGAATTTTTAATACAATTTTTACGAAAAACGTGATTTTCTATTTAATAAATAAATGTTATTTTTAATAACTATATATAAATAGTATCAAACCATCTATTTTAAATATATAATAAATTTCATGTTTTCTTAAACAAAAGAAAAAGAATTACATTTCTATAAATATACCATCAAGAATTAATACAAGTCAAATTTACACAAAATACAATGAACTATTCAACTAGATATTTATTCACTAGAATACCTCACTTTTAAAATTTACATCCATGAAAACCATAAATACGATAAATAAATAATTGAGGATTATTTTGAAATTATACTAAAAATATTTTCATAAAACCCTCTTAAGTTATATTAATTTATAATAAGAACCCTGGTAAATATAGATTTAAGCGGGACCAATTCTCTCGAACCTCAGGGCGCCGGAGTAAGTGGGTGCTTGCCTATTTAAGGTAGAAAACTAAAACGGGGTTATCAATGGTAATTGGTTTGGAAAAAGTCATAAATACTGCCGTCCATGTGCAGCAGTTACCGATAACTTCTAAACCTAATTCAGGACTCAAATCTGTTTAAAGTGCCTGACTCA
The DNA here is from genome assembly GCA_030015575.1 of Agapanthus africanus. Lineage (NCBI taxonomy): Eukaryota > Viridiplantae > Streptophyta > Magnoliopsida > Asparagales > Amaryllidaceae > Agapanthus > Agapanthus africanus. Next base: position 1,007,421,697 of record JASDDO010000019.1, read on the forward strand.
ATCTGAGTCTCGGTCTACTCTGAATACAATCCAAATATGAATCCAACTATAACTCCATTTCAACATATACCCAATGTATCAAACATGAACACTTGAACATGAATATACAACATGACTCGACTGGACTGAACCATGGATATATTTTGAACTTGACTATATGACTATCCGTTTACATCCGATCTGTTTACATGAACAATTTATATCATGGTTTCGGCAAGTCTTATACAACAAATCAATACAATTAATACAATATGCATTACGGGGTTTTAACGGGGTAGATTGGTACGGAATGTATTAGAAGTGACACGAGACGGTCATTTTAATTCACTAACCTGAATATCCGTGCTGTTGTCCCATGGTTTAACGGGTCCTTGTGCTCCGTATAATTTAGTCCATAGAATAGTTGGACTCTTCTCGTATACACTGATGCATTCTGTACCAACCTACAAATAACTGCGTTAGTATAACCAAAACAGATAAATTACCAGATATATTTCATTTACTTAATCTATTCTTATCTCTCTCTTGGGACTTACCGAGCGATTGTTCGCTGACGAAATTTCTATTTCTTCTTTCTTCGGAATGTTGTTAGGAGGACCCGACTCTCAGGAGATCGAGTCCAGCCAGGAAGATTTGGAGCAGTTTGCTGAGGAACCGGAGTTTTAGTTCATACTTGTACTTATTTTACTTTCAACTCATATGCCATTGTTTAGACACCGCTTTCCATTATTGTATTTTACTTTCCAGTGTATGTAAAGAATGAATATAAATAAAAAGTTATTGTTTCATTACATCTCTTGTCATTCTTGTGCTTTATTTTTATATTGCTTATTTACGTTTAACGTATTTACTTCTGAGTAAATACGTCGCGTCCCTGCCGCGTCTACTTCCCCGTATATTGGGAAGCGAGACGTGACATATAATGATATAAAAATATAAGATAGGTATTATACTAGATTCACATAAATACATTTTACTGGTAAATCTCAGATACAATCTTGCACCATATTTGGTTCTAAACTTTCGGGTCGGGTCGGATAACGACTACTACTATTCAAATCATTCGCGACCCAATAGATAGAATAGAAGAAATATAAAATAAGTGTTAAAATGCCAATTAATATCGTATAACCGTATTAGGGTGTTACACTAGTGCTTCACCTTTACCTGTGGATGGCTTTCTTTTGTTTTTGCCTTCGTCTTCTTCATACAAATACAAACACTACTATTTTGATACTCCACCTTTACCTGTGGATGACTATCCTTTGTCTTTGCCTTCGTTTACTTCATACAAACATAAAGACTACTCTTTTGATACTCCACCTTCACCGGTGGATGACCACTGTTCGCCTTCGCCTTCGTCTTCACTTCTTCTTCTTTTTTTCCTTTTTCATGTTTTGCCACTTTTCTCTGATAAGACCCTTATATATTTATAGTATAAAATAATAGAATTTCTACTCCAATTACGATTTCATCAGATCTTCAAAACAAATCTTCAAATATATTTTCACAAATCTCCAAAACAATCTTTAAATAATTCTCCAAAACAATTTTCAAATAAATCTCTAACAAACTTTCCTAAAATACGCGTCGACAGCTTTCTCAGACATCTGACCACGTTCTGAATTTTTGAATTCATTTTTTCCATTCGTTTGAGAGACATATCTCCAGACGTCTGATCGCTCTCTGTAATTCTATAATTTGCATTTCAGACGTCTGAAGCACTATGACTCAGACGTCTGACGCATAAGATTGTTGAATATAAGTCAATTTCATAACGTAAGTTATAACTAAACAGGTCATAGATATCACAGGCAACCGCATAGATATCGCATAATAACTAAATATAGAAGGTACCTATACAAATACCGGTGCGAGGTACATAGCCCAGTAGTGGGCAAGAGGAGTTTGTGGGGAGAGACCCGGGAGAGAACCCGTGATCTCCTATTTAGTGTTTCGAAAAGGGGCATATGGGGCCAGTGGGTTTTGTTGTGTTAAAAAAAAACTATACAAACACCACAGGCAGGGTTTTTTTTTTTAACAATTGGAAATTTTTTCAGCGAGGTTTTTGACAACCGTTACGAGACGGGGGCAGGGATGGATCCTTATATAGTCGAGGTTAGGTATTTGACTCACTTGGATTCAACGTAGAGGGCATAGTATACATGATTAAGGATTTAGATAAATAGAATAAAAGTACTACAGCGACTCATGCTGATAATAGCCATTTTGTTGGTGCATTGGAAGCTCTTGTGGTTGGTCCAGCCATTTTGTTGGTGCATGGGAAGCTCTTGTGGTTGGTCCAGGTTTGAGGCAATGCTTTATGAATCATTTTTGTTAATATTGTTTTTAATATAATTCATTTTCTTGCATCCTCTCTTTCATCAAACTTCTTCGTACCAAACATCTTATATGTTTAAAGTTTTCCAAATATCAAGATTTTAGAAATGAAGAACATTAAAGTTATTAATAGGATTAAAAAAATTTATGATAAATTTTTTCCATATTTTAAATTTTTTTTACTAGCTCCTACTATTATAAGAGTGTGTGCCACTCTCATAATTATTTGAATTAAAATATTAGAAAAATTAGAAAAATCGTGAACTCTAAAACCCATCAATTTCTTTTTATTAAGAATATCATATAGAATTAATAGCTATGAAAAGCTTTAAAAATATTTGAAAAGATTATTATAGGTTAACAAAAAAATGTTAAATGGTTATAACAAATTTAATCAAATCTTTAATCAAATCCATCATTGACGTTGCTACATTAATAACAAATCAAGGTAATGCATAGTAGATATAGTTAATTTATAAAATTAACAAATTCACAGTCAAGTACATTGCATGTGCCAAGATGTTTATATGTCTTATACAAACTTCCGCCTCACCCGACAGAAGTCATAGACCGGTATATGCCAAGACGTTTATATGTCTTATGCAAACTTCCGCCCTTGTTGACAGAAGTCATAGGCCGGGGATTTATGTCTGCGGGAAAACCTGCTTGGGGTTTTTTGACAGTCTACCCAAAACTTTATTACATGGAGCCCCGTAAAAATAAAAAAACACCTTATGGGAAAAGCAATCAAAACACTAAACAATAATCTCCACCACCATTGTCAAGGATTCCCATGCTTTCTTAAAAGCGAAAGCATCAGCATCTGAAACCAACCCCACAAAAGCTCCAATGCCATATCACAAAACAAACAAACAAATAGCACACATACACACAGAAAAGGACTGAAATTTGAAACATGCATGTAACATGATCACATTTATGAAGACATGATAAAGGTATGGGATAAAATAAATTAATATAAGAATAATGTTTACATAACATTTAACCATATGCATCTTTCTTACCTTTTTACATGTCTCTCACAAAATGGTTGCTTGAAGATGCAAGGAAATGATAATATGAATATGTTACTACAACAAACTCCTCAGGATAAATTCTCTTGCTGAAGTTTTTACTTAAATAGGTCACCCTTCAACAAGCTTCTTTTAGCCTTTTTGTTACTAGCAAGCCAAAAAAAATATTACTTCATAACATATTCATCTAGTACTAGCGCTACTAATTGATCAGCGATGGTAAAAAAAATATATTGAATTTGAATTTTTTTTACTAATTAACCAGTTGATCCAGCTGCATCTGCTCCAGCCAAGCTCCAAGAACCGCATGCTCTTCTATCTGACCATTTGTGTTGTTTTCTTCTTCGTCGCCGCCGGCGGCAACATTGCTGAAATCCGTATTGATCTTGAGTTTTTCCCGAATCTCGGGCGGGCTCACAAGCGACTGAACCCAAGAAACATCAGGCTCTTCGCTTCCTAAACCCAGATTTGTTTTCGACGAGAAGTGATTGAATCCACCAAGTTCTTCCCCATTGACACGCCAGTCGAGCTTTCCGGTCGGAGAACCCCAGTTCGACATAGTCGAATGGTGGATAGGAGATCCAACAGTTGCTGCATTAGAGCCGAGCTCACGAGAGCTGAGGCTTCTCAATGCAGAGATCCGCGAGCTGAAAGGGGAATGCTGCTCGATGCTTTGAGGCGACATTCTGTTAGGGGATGGGATCCCGAGTGAAGCATGGCGCAAAGGATTGTTCTCGACGTTTATAGGATTGAACTGATTGAGCATCGGCAATTTATGCGACGGCGAAAAGACCCCTCCTTGCTCAGACCCGTACCGCGGAGACGAAGAGATCTCCGACGAGAACAGCTCATCGAGGTTGGACGGGTTCAACGCCTTGGATCGAACCTGAACCGACCGATTCCCAACTAAACTCCCCAGCCTGGGAGAGTAGCAATACTCATTCAAATAATGGGCATCGAAATCAGACAACAAAGACTGATCCTGCACCATCATGTCTCTCGCGCTAAGTGAAGACCTCAACCTGCTTGATTGGAAACCGTTAGTGCTCCCAGGCAAATGAAGGGTCGGCACGCTCTGCTGCGGCCAAGCGTGTCCGGACGGGGAGACGGGCGGCGTGAAATGGTTGGGCGATCCGGGCATGAGGCTCATCGCCGCCGCAGCCATCTCCATCGATCTCGGCGAAGGCACAGCCGAGCCGGTGGACACATACAACGGCCTCAGCTCATCGCTGGTATGAGCAAAGAAGCAAACTCTTCTAGCGCAGCCAATCCCATCTTTACACAGCCTAGTCCGATACTGCGCCGGATGCAGCCAGCACTCGAAAACACCATGAGCATACTCACACAAATCCCCTCTCCTGCAAGCGCCTTTTCGGAAGTCGGGGCAAGGGACACAGCTGTAGTGATACTTCCTCGGGTCTCTTCTCCTCGCATTTTCGCCCGGGTGAACGAAAGGGCACTCGGTCCAATCATGAGAGTAAGCTCTCGAGCAAGGCCGGACCTTGAACGAAAACATCCTGAACTCGTCGCTGGCATAAATGCTGTTCTTGATATCGGGGATCGACGGATCGACGGGATACTCTTTCTTCTCCGAAAAATTGGTTTCTTTTCTCGGAGAACACATCGAATCGGAAGACGGCGACGAGCCATCGCCGTCTCCATCTTCATCAGGAGACCAAGAGAGCAACGGAGAGCTGGAGGTCGATGTCGAGGTCGACACCCGAAGGAGGTTAGCGTGAGGGTGAGTGATCTTAGAACCACCACCAAGCATCTCCTCCAGCATGATTTTAGAACCGATCATGTTAGGAGGAACATCGATAACGTCGATAGCCCTTCTGCCATTAGCATCAACCAAGCTCGCATCGGCGCCGGCAGCGATCAAGATCTTAACGATCTCGACGGCGTTCTTCGATCCACCTGACGCCGCACAGTGTAACGCCGTCGTTTGCTCAGCACCAACGATCTTATTCACATCACAGCCGGAAAAGGAGAGGATAGTTTCTAAAACCTCGACGCTGCCGTAGGTCGCCGCCACCATGAGCGGTGTCCTCTGCTCGTGGACCATCTGGTTCGATCCTTTCTTCCGCATGTACCACAGCCCGATCTCGTCGATTGCCGACGGGTCGCTGGCGACGAACTTCCTGAAACCATCAGCGTCGTTCTCCGAGGCGAGCTCGAGCAGGCTCGAGAACGAGTCCTCGGTCTCGACGGAGAGATTGAAGCTGAGGTGATCGTTCATGTCGAAACCTTCTGATTCAAAAACTTTTGTCCTATAAGAGAGATTTGAATAAGAAATCTGGAAAGAAAATCAACGATCAGACTTCATAGCTGATGATCTGAAGGAAGAGGAAGAAGAGTGAGTTCTAAAAGAAGATGGGGAGTTGGAGGGGGCTTAAAAATCATTTCTTTTAATCTTTTGAGGTTTTCGAACGGGAGGGTGACCGGCTGCAGGCGGTGGGGTGAGGGATTAGGTGGGGATAGGTGACCGTCTGCAGGCGGGAGGGGTGAAGGGGATTGGATATTTGGGTGGAGTCCGCGAATCTATCGGACTTGAGGAAGAGGAGTTAAATTGGGTTGAGAGTTGGAGGTCAATTCCGAGGGGCAGAAGAGGCGTGGCCCACCAGCGGCAGGCCCGATCTGATGTTGATGCTGCTGTTGACAACACCCATTAAATCACCCGCTCTAGTTTGTGGGGCCTGCTTTGATGGGTGTAGCGAAAATAGGTGTTGTTTTATTGGTGGGGAGCATTGAAGAGACAGGAGAGTTAAATATCTGTGACTCATATTCCAACTCTAGAAATTTCCAAATGCGAACGCGTTTGAATTTCAATTTTGGATGATGTAGATTATTGGGTCGGGTATGGATTTGAAGATGTGGATCCGCTTTCTTTTCTTTTTGGATGAGTAGACCGTTTGACCCGTGGGTCAATCCGTAAAACATGGGTCACATGTAGAAAATTGCTATCCGTAGCTACTGATAGAGCATGGATCTCAGACAGTTTGGGCTTTATCAATAGATTTGTAGGATGAGAGTCTTGGGCAAAGGCCTCACTGCCGGATCTTCAACCCTGTAAGGAAAAGGGCGTTGGAGAGATTGTAGCATATTTCTGCCTTCACGTTGGAGAGGCTTATATAGGTGTCACGTACCATCGTGATGCAAGCAATGGAGATTCGGCTAGTTATCTAGGGTTTTGTACCAACATGGGCTGGCTTCTTTGTATAAAGATCTCTTGGTGGGCCTCATGGGTCGAGTACTATGGGTTTGGACCCGTGCTCTACCTCATAGGCCGAGTGGAATGGAGTCGGACCCGTCGTTGATTACCCATGCAGTATCAGTACCTACTACCCTGAGTTGTCAGTTTCAAGTGCACAGTGTAGAACTTGATCATGACGGTTGGAATACAACGGTCGTGGTTTCTCGTCCTTGCCACACATGTCTTTCATCCGTTGATTTTGCTGCCCTGTCTCATCATGCGGTCATCAATCAATCTTGTCTCTTTCTTAGAGAAAAGAGGAAATTTGGAGAGGAAGCGTCGCCATTTCTCTTGATTAGGGTTTCTCAAATCCGCGAGTCTCCATCGATTTCGTCGCCACTAAAGACCCCCTTTGTTGGATATGTATGCCCTAGAGGCCATTATTGTATTGGATGCTTTGGATGCTGGGGGTATGTATATACATGACAGTCTTACTCGATATGATAGTATGCTATTTGGTTTGTCTTTATTTTAACACGTGTATATATTTTATTTGTTATTACTTATCGCTAATACATGTTGATAAAGCCCGTAAGATCCTTACTTGACTATCAGTATTGTGATGGAGATCATACTTATGGGGGCTGTGTAGTCATAAGCACATCCTTAAATGTCCATAGTCATAAGACTATCGAGACTGAACATCGATATTCCAAAGAAGACTGGTGAATACGTTTCTTGTCCTTAAAAAGGGGCAATGGTCAGTCTCGCAGCCATTGGTGTACGACACCAAAGATTGTAGCACACTGGACGGATTCGCCGAGAACTCCTAGACGGTATCAGATAGCAGTTCTCTTGTGACATGAGTACAGGGTAGTCTGTAGACATGAGATCGTCATTTGTCTCGTGTGAGTTCCCACTGTACTTAGATTACTATCCTGCCACGGTTTTAAAGAGTCGTGCAAACACGTTTTAGTTGGGTACAGTCCTGAGCCACATGGAGGCAGTGAGCGATCGGAATGGATTCGTCTCTCCCGGTATAGAGAGTCGATGTCGTGTTGTGTATAGTTGGCCAATACCATAAGACCTTGGCCAAGGAAGATGAGCTTTACTGATAGTGAGATCAGTAGTTTCTCGGGATGGTCTTGAGCCACATTGACACAACTTATCGTGTTATTAGGGGTCTGACGTTATCCACCTTCTAGACCCGGTATGCGACACTCTCAGACGAAAAGACCAGACTGTACAAAGTTGTTATTTATAGGCTCATCAGGGGTACAGACGAGCTTGTTTGTCGACCTTCCTTTTGACAGATATCTGGATAGCCGTTACGTATAGCTAGTGCCACTGACGTGCTTGTGATTATGGATTTTATTCAATAACCCACCGCCAGCGTATTGTCGAGTCTTTAGAGTCCCACGCAGAGGTTTTTCTCGGTTCAGGTGAAATGATGTAGAGACCGTATGGTGATACGTGCAGGTGTCCAATTAAATACGTGCACTAGATACACAGATTTTAATTGGACGTTTGATAATACTAATCGACTTATGTTTAAGCTGGGTTGTTAAATTAAGTATGTGTGTGTGTGTGTATTAGTACTATGTTCACTTGTATTTCTCTATCTTTGATATTCGTATTTTTTATGAATACGGGTATGTTTATGCGATACATATATGGGGGAGTGTATTTTGTATTTATACAAAGTACACTTCTAGAAAAGAGGACACCTCATTATTTATTTCTTAAAATATGGAATAATGAGGTGGAGGCTCTCTCTTTGGTATTCATATTTTTATACGAATACGGATATGTGTATGCGATATATATACGGAGATGTATTTTGTATTCCATACAAAATACTTCTAGAAAGAGGACACCTAATTTAGGGATTTTCCGTTTATGGAAAATAGAAAATGAGGTGGAGGGGTGAGGTGGATGATCGGCATGGAGAGAGGGATGGGCGTGTTTTTTAATTGAAAAATGTTATGATAAAACTATTCTTACATGGCTCATTCTCTCTCCAATGCTTTCATTCTCATTTTCTCATTCTCTTTCCTCCCACCTCCTCCTCTCATGTGTTGAGATCAAAGGTGGAAAAGAGAAAGAAAAAAATAGTGAACACTTTCTACATCTCTAACACACTACATCTAGCAAGTATAGTTGGTCAGTTGCTTCATTAGACATTTTGGTATGGAGCTAGAGCTTTGCTTCACCTAATCAGAGCAAAGCTCTGTTCAAATTCCAAGATTGGAAATGAAGCGACGCTTCTGCGTCCCCAAATCAGAGCAAAGCTCTGTTCAAATTCTAAGACTGGAAATGAAGCGACGCTTCTGCTTCCCCCCAATCAGAGTAAAGCTCTGTTTAGAAATTTAAAAGTCAAAATTAAAGCTACGCTTCAAATCCTGCGCTCTGCGCTGCTCGCTACGTGTCTGACACCAGTGCGCTAGCGCAGTTGCGCTGCGCTCTACGCTGCGCGCCACGTGTCGAGCGCGAGTGTGTTAGCGCAAGGCGCGCTGCGCGCCACGTGTCAAAACACGAATGCACTAGCGCTAGCGCAATTGCGCTGCGCACCCCAAGTTAGAGCAAAACTCTGTTTCCAAGATTGAAAAGCGAAGCAACGCTTCATGATTATACAGCGCATAAATATCTCACAAAGGAATAATAAAGAATTAACAAAAACAAGAGAACACTTAACAGATAATAAAATACTAAATTAAAGTATCTTTTTTTTTATTATTATTATTGTTATTACATTTAAAAAAGATCACCAAATATGGGATCAGAAGGACATGGGTTCACAAAGCTAAAAAGAAGATTATCCAGTCCCCTCTCCGTCCTCTCCACCATGTCGAAACGGCGATCTTCTCGAGGGGTAACCATCCAACGGTTGACGCCGCACTCCTCAGAGAAAGTGGTGATGACAACCCGACGAGCCCGTATCTGGCTCAGCAAGTGGATGGAGCAATCCCTCAGGGCTTGAGTGATTAAGTGCGCCTCCAAGAAGCACTCGATCTTGTCTTCGGCAGTATCCAGTATTGCCGAGGACATCTCTGCTGGAGGAGGGGCAAGACCGGCGAGCACAGACGCAAGAATCATCCGAAGCTAAATAGAGTGTGGGGGAAAAGGGGACCCCACACGAGTCAAAAGATCGTGCAGCGCAGCGTCGCACTGCTCATCCGTGAAAGAAGGATCCACCAAGCGCGCAGCAACTCGAGGAACAAGGTCCTGAATGGACACTTCCCATGGCTGTCTACGAGCATGAGGGCGATTACAAGCCATGGTTGAGAAAGTTCTTTGGGGATGAGAAAAGGAAGAAGTTTTGCTTCGAGTTATAAAGACGAAGCACATAAAAGTTTGTGCACAATGGAACTATTTCCAAAATTGGGAAATGAAAGATCCTCGGGAATATAAGTTTGACTTAAAAGTAAGGTGAAAAGACATCTCTGTTGAAGCAACGCTTCAGATCCAGCGCTCTGCGCGCTGCGCGCCACGTGCCAAGCACGGGTGCGCTAGCGCAGTTGCGATGCGCTCTGCGCTGCGCGCCATGTGTCCAAGTAGGTGTGGCAGCACTGGAATTAAAATTCCCACCGTTAGATCAAAGGATCTAATAATAATAAATCATTTATTAACCAGAATTAAATTCTATTAAGAAAAGATTTCTCAAAATCTTTCCAAACAATAAGATTGTGCTTTAAGCACCGCTGGATCAATAATCCAATGGTAAATAATGAATTACCAAAAAAGAAAGATTTTTTCCAATCTTATTAAAACAAGAAGATTATCTTCTGTCAAACAGGAGCCTTAGGATCAAAGATCCAACGGTGGGAAATATTCCCCAATCAATCAAGAGAAAAATCTCTTAAACCGATTTAATAAATCGATTGGCCCTATATAAAGGCCCCAAGACTTCAAGTCTCATATAGAAGAAACCCTCTGCAAACTTTGAGAAAAACTAAAAGAATGAGAAAGGTAAAGAATTGTTTCTTGAAAAACAGAGATGAAAACATCTCGTAAAAAGAAGAAATGTCTTCTAAAAAGATCTTAGATCTATAAAAAAGACCAAGGTCTTTGAATAAAAAGAAAGAGAAAGGTAAAAAAAAAAAGAAGTATTTTTACTTCGCAGATCTTCTAATCTATAAAGGCAGAGCCTTTCATAAGAATAAGAACTTAGTTCTTGAATCTTGAGGCAAAGCCTTTTTTAAGAAGAACATAAACTTGTTCTTTGATCTCAAATTGATCAAAATGCGCTCTGCGCTATTGGACAGTGCTTTGCACTCATGAACTGCGCCCTTACGCTCCTTGGACTGGCGCTTAGCGCCATAAGATGTCACGTGTCAACCACAGACACAACTTGCGCTTTGCGCTCCTGAAAGTAGCGCGCCGCGCTCTTGGGTTGGCGCTCAGCGCCAAGCGCGCCACGTGTCACTCACTGGCGCACCCATAAACCGGCGCAGCGCACTTAGCGTTAAGCGACACGTGTCACCCTTATGTACGCTAGCGCAATGCGCTCTTTAATTGGCGCAAAGCGCCTGATGCGCCACGTGGCGCGCTGTCAGAACATACCTTGTTCTGATAAATGCTATGCATTTAATTCCAGACGAAATGTCAGAGCCCAATTAAAAGGGCAGAGCCCAAACAAAGGCCTAACAGGCAGAACAAAAATAAAATGTTCTTTAACTGGACTTAGCCCAATTCTGGCCATAAGTCCTCAATTTAAATTGAACTGAGCACATCCGCTCTTCTAATCAATTTACACCCGGTTCGAGAATACATCTCTTTACTTCTCTGATATCCGTCATTGTAATCCCTCAACGTCGTCAGAGAGGTAACGAGTCCCGACAACCACACATTACTACAGACTGTGGGGTCCTTAAACTCATGGACTATGATGTCCTTAATCTCGACCGTGATGTCTTAAAACTAACAACGGATTGTGGAGTCCTCAAATCCATGGACTATGATGTCCTTAACCTCGACCGTGATGTCTTAAAACTAACGTCGGACTGTGGAGTCCTTAAATCTATGGACTATGATGTCCTTAACTTCGATCGTGATGTCTTAAAACTAACACCGGACTGTGAGGTCCTTAAACTCACGGACTATGATGTCCTTAACCTTGACCGCGATGTTTTAAAACTAACATTGGACCATAATGTTCTTAAACTAATTATCGACCGCAATGTCACTAAACTAAACAATAGAGTCCAATTACTCTTTTATTGTATCTAAACGATCCCGTTGAGTTGATCTTAGTCTAGAATTAGACTAATGTGTCCTTAACAAACGTTTAAGTTGATCTTAGCCTCAAATAAGGCTAACGTATCCTTAAACACAACCTCCCAAACCCAAATCTAAGAAAGATACGGATTTGGACTAATCCACGTCCTATGTGCGACAATACAAATTAGTCTCCGTATACAATCCACGAGCAACCAAACACAAAACAAACACCCACGATATGAAGTGACCATATGGAGAAGGAGAAATTTGTTACCGCGATGCGGTAGCGTAATTAACTGCAGGGGTTTACGCCTGCAGGGAAGAGCATCCCTGTTCCCCTCCGAAAGACGGCGCGACAGGGACATCTTGCCTGAGATTCGGGGCAGATGCTATTTGGTTTTATCCGTCCACCTCTCCGAAGATGCCAAGTTGATTTATGGCACCGTATATCGAAGGTTTAAACGGATGCGGCCGATATAGCAGACTTCGTCAGATTCCCCCTCGCTTGAGGGGTTTTTGATTGAGGGGTTTTTGATTGTGGGGACGCTCTTCCCTGCAGGCGCAAGCCCCTGTAGTTAATTACGCTACCGCGTCGCGGTAACAACTTTCTCCTTCTCCATATAGTCACTTCGTGTCGTGTGTGTTTGTTTTGTGTTCGATTGCCCGTGGATTGTATACGGAGACTAAGTTATGCCGTCGCCCGTAGGACGTGGATTAGTTCAAATCTGTATCTTCTTAGATTTGGGTTTGGGGTTTTGGTTTAAGGATACGTTAGCCATATTTGAGGTAAGATCAACTTAAACGTTAGTTAATGATACGTTAGTCTAATTTGAGACTAAGATCAGCTTAACAGGATCATTTAGATCCGACAAAAGAGCATTTGGGGGCTCTATTGCTCTAGTTTAGGGACATAGTGGTCCATTGTCAGTTTAAGGATATGGTGGTCCATTGAATGTATGGCCGTCGGGACCCGTCACCTCTCTGACGACGTTGAAGGATTACAACGACAGATATCAGAGGAGTTCAGAGATGTACCCTTGAACCAAAGTTAGTTAGGAGATCCATAGTCCAATTTGGGACTAAAGTCTGTTTGAAGGTTCATGAGCATATGGGCTCAGTTGATATGAATTGAACATGTTGTTGCTCTGGATGTTTGAGCCTTTATTTGGGGCTTAGCCCTTTTATAATATATGGCATTGGGCTTTTTAATTAAATACATGGCATTTATATCAGGCCTGTTAGGCTTTACTTGGGCTCTGCCCTTCTTTAATAATGCACAGTATTTAATGGCCTGACACTGCGCCACGTGGTCTGTCAGGCGCTTTGCGCCAATTGAGGAGCGCAAGGCGCTAACGCATGTGGAGGTGACACGTGTCACGCTCTGCTGAGCGCAAGTCTGTTAGCGCAGTGCGCTGTGCCAGTACGCCGCGCTAGTGCGCTGCTGACACGTGGCGCACTCTGGTGCAGTGCGCCAATCCAAGAGCGCAGCGCTCTGTTTTTAGGAGCGCAAGGCGCAGATTTGTTATGTGATTGACACGTGGCGCTCTTTGGTGACTTGCGTCAGTCCATGGAGCGCAAAGGCATAGATTAAGATTGCAGGGCACCGTCCAATAGCGCAGAGCGCATCTTGATCAAATTTAGATTAAAGAAACAAGTTTTTCTTGTTCCAAAGAGGTTCTACCTCAAGTTTCAAGATCCAATGGTTCGTCAGAAGGCTGTGCCTTTATCTAGATCAAAAGATCTAATGAAGTAAATTACTTCTTTTTTTTTATGATTGGATCTTTTTTTTTGATCTTTTTCTTTTTATGGAAGATTTTGATCTTGTTCTTAGATCATTGATCTTTTTAGAAGAAATTCTTCTTTTTTCAGAGGTTTACCTTTTTTTCTCTTTGAGTTTTTCTCAAAGTTTTTAGAGGAGCTCTGTATAAGTATGACTTAGAGTCTACGGGTCTTTATATAGGGCCAATTGGTTTGTTACGTTAGTTACAGAGATCTTTCTCTGATTGATCTGGGGATATTTCCCCACCGTTGGATCTTTGATCCTAAGGCCTCTGTTTTACAAAAGACAATCTTCTTGTTTTGGAAAGATCTTTCTAGAATTTTAATTCTGATTAATTAAATAATTTATTATTTAAATGCTGGCACAGTTGGCGCAAGCGTACCTGCGCTTGACACGTGTCGCGCAGCGCAGAGCGCGGCGCACCTGCGCTTACACGTGTCGCGCAGCGCAGAGCGCGGCGCACCTGCGCTGACACGTGTCGCGCAGCGCAGAGCGCAGGTTATCTGAAGCGTTGCTTCCTTTATTATTATTTGAATTTTTAAAAACAGAGCTTTGCTCTGATTGGGGGAAACAGAAGCGTTGCTTCATTTCCCACCTTGGAATTTGAACAGAGCTTTGCTCTGATTGGGGGAAACAAATGCCCCCCACCGTTGCACTTACGTGGTCCCAGACGTGAGCGCAGCAGTGGCAGAATTCCAACCGTTGCTCCATCTTTTGGAAGTTGAAACGGCTCTCAATGCCTATAAATAGGATCTTTGGTTCCTTAGATGATTTTCATCTCTTCATAAGAATTTTTATTCAGAGCCTTGCTCTTTTGTTCAACACTTTTAAGAGTTAAAACTCTAGAAAATCTTTAGGTAAAAATTAAATTAAATTAAATTAAATTAATTTTAAGAGCTTTGCTCTCAATAGATTCCTGATCTAAAGAAAACCCATTTAGGGTTTCACTAGCAGAGTTTTGCTCTATAGATCTAAAGGGATCTAAAGGGGACTAAAGAGAACTCTATTAGGGTTCCATTAATAGAGCTCTGCTCTCTAAAAGAATTTTTCTTGTGTTTTCTTAATTCATTAATGGAGCTTTGCTCCTTTCAAATCATATAGAAGAACTCTTAAGAGTTTTTCATGGATCTTGGAGGTTAAAGATGACATTTTATTTTTTTGATGAATTATACCATCTTTTCAGAGCAAAGCTCTCAATGTTCTCGGGGGATTTCTTTAAACTCCTTTCATAACTGATATTGACGGGTGTCACTCCTTTATGCAGAGCATTGCTCTCGAGGAGTTTAACTCCCCGTGTCTCTTTTTTTTCCTCATTGCTAATCTTCCAATGATGTTTCTTTCAGGTATTATGGCTGTTCATTTATACAGTCTGCATGAGTTCATTACTTATGAGGATATCCGCGTACAGGGCCGTCACCAAAACCAAGAGTTTACAGATGCCCAGTATGCGGAGATTATGGGTCGTCTGCATGCACGCGTTGGTTGGTTGCTTCCTCGCCGTTCTGCTCTCTTGAAAGTCGTGATGGGAGCAATTTGGAGAGCACTTCCGGGGTTTCATCGAGACCATGCCGCTTAATGCGTTGGATGATGCCGAAGACAAGGTGCATTCAGTATACCTGTCGGGGCTGATCTCGAAGAAACGGCGAGATAGCCTCATTGACATTCTGCATCAAATTTTTCAACAGACAACGATAATTGCTGCTTATCAAAGGATGGGGGGCCTTGCCGAAGATCTTGACACGCGTGAGCGCGAGAGGATGCACATGAGAGTGATCAGAAAGTCCAGAAAGACTCTAGATGGCCTTACTTTCGAATTCCTTAATCCATGCCCTGGATCTGAGGTTTTACCATTATAAACATTTCAATAATGCTGCTTTTGTTTATTGTCTTTATTGATGTAAGAATCTTCCGAGTATGAATGACAAATCTTTTGCCTCCTTCCTTTTATTTTCTGCTTTGTTATTGGAATATTCCTTAAGTAAGTGTAGCCTGTAGGTGATATAGAACATTCCGTCTTGAATACTTCGAGGAGTAGTGATGGCTTAGGAAGCAGGTTCAGATATGCTACCTAAGGCTTTTCAACTTTATGAGCCGTGAGGGTCTCATAAAGACTTTTCTCCCTACGAGTCGAGAGGATCTCGTAGGTGTATTTTCTCTTTAGGGGTCATGAGGACTCCTAAGTGTGTTTTCTCTTGAGAGTCGTAAGGATCTCACTAGAGAATTTTCCTTCTTACAAGTCGAGAGGACTCGTAAGTGGTTGTTTCCCTCCTTGTCGAGATTCGACTTTGGAGAGTGTGGTCCGTGAATAGTATGCAAGAGTTCGTTTTTGACCGACTTGTAGGACCCTAGTGCTTAGGAAACAGGTTTTTTAATTCCCGATGCCTAAAGCTTTTCCTCACGAGTCGAGACGAATCGAGCATTTCTCGCAAGAATATCCTAACGTCACAGTTAACCTCTGCTCTTTACGACAGAGGTTCGTTAGGGTCTGTGGTACTTAGGGTTTTGTCCGTCGTACCGTCGCGTTAGCTGATATATTCCTCGATAGGCAATTTTGCTGTTCGAGTAGCCTTGCGACATGTCGTGTCTCTGATCCTTTCGGGGCTGGACAAGACGTCTTCAAGCAATCCTCCTAGGCAGTTTGACCGTCGGAAGAGCAAGCGTTGGGAATTTTGTCATGCCGCTTTTTACTTGAGGTTAGGCTCATTTTGGAGAGCCCTGATGAGTCATAACCACTCCGCGCTGGTGTGGGATGATCTCCGATGGTCTTTCAAGTTTTATATGAGTTACCATCGAGACCCTGAAGTTAGGAATTTGGCCTTTGCTTCATTTGATGGCATTGCGTCTGCTGTATCAAGACGAATGTCGCGGTTGTCTCTAAGTTGCTGGTGAACCGTCGAGGTTTGGAACTAGGGATTTTGCCGTGGCTCCGTTGTTGTTGTCGCGTCTGCATCTTGATGGGGAAAGAACGCTGGGGTGACATCGCGTCTACTGTATCGAGACGAACGTCGAGGTGGTGATCACTCTACCTGAGGTGAGATGATCTCTGGTGGTCTTTCAGGTTTTATATGAGTTACCGTCAAGACCCTGAAGCTAGGAATTTGGCCTTTGCTTCGTTTGCTTTGTCACGTCCGAATCCTGTTGGAGGAAGAACGCTGTCGTGACATCTCGTCTATTGTGTTGAGACGAACGTCGAGGTAGTGATCACTTCATGTTGGTGTGAGATGATCTCCGATTGTCTTTCAGGCTTTATATGAGTTGCCGTCAAGACCCTGAAGCTAGGAATATTGCATTTGCTTCGTTTTCTTTGTCGTGTCCGAATCTTTTTGGAGGAAGGACGCTGTAGTGACGTCTCGTCTACTGTATCGAGATGAACGTTGAGGTGGTGACCACTCCGTGCTGATGTGAGATGATCTCCGATTGTCTTTCAGGCTTTATATGAGTTGCCGTCAAGAGCCTGAAGCTAGGAATTTGGCCTTCGCTTCGTTTGCTTTGTCGCGTCTGAATCCTGTTGGCGGAAGAACGCTGTCGTGACATTTCGTCTGTTGTGTCGAGACGAACGTCGAGGTGGTGATCACTTCATGTTGGTGTGAGATGATCTCCGATGGTCTATCCGGTTTTATATGAGTTACCGTCAAGACCCTGAAGCTAGGAATTTGGCCTTCGCTTCGTTTGCTTTGGTGTGTCCGAATCCTGTTGGAGAAAGAACGCTGTCGTGACATTTCGTTTGTTGTGTCGAGACGAACGTCGAGGTGGTGATCACTTCATGTTGGTGTGAGATGATCTCCGATAGTCTTTCGTGTTTTATATGATTTGCCGACAAGACCCTGAAGTTAGGAATTTGGCCTTCGCTTCATTTGATTTGGCGTGTCCGAATCCTTTTGGAATGAGGAGGAACGCTATTGTTAACATCTCGTCTTGTTATATCAAGACGGATGCTGAAGTGGAGTTGGGATTTTGCCATCATTCCGCTTTGTTTTGATACTGCGCCTGCATCCTGTTGGAGTGCAAAGGAATGCTGTATTTGACATTGCTTCTATTGTAACGGGAAGAATGTCGTGGTGGAGCTGGGATTTTGCCGTGGCTCGCTTTGTTTTGACCGTGAGGTCTTTCGTTGACGTTGTACCTACATCCTGCTGGACTGCAAAGGAACGCCGTTGTTGACATCTCGCCTGCTGTATCGAGACGAATGTTGAGATGAAGCTGGGATTTTACCGTCGCTTCGCTTTGTTTCGACCGTGAGGTCTTTTGTCGGCGTTGTATCCGTATCCTGCTGGACTGCGAAGGAACGCTGTTGTTGACATCTCGTTTGCTGTATCGAGACGAATGTTGAGGTGAAGCTGGGATTTTACCGTCGCTTCGCTTTGTTTCGACCGTAAGGTCTTTTGTCGGCGTTGTATCCGTATCCTGCTGGACTGCGAAGGAACGCCGTTGTTGACATCTCGTCTGCTGTATCGAGATGAATGTTGAGGTGAAGCTGGGATTTTGCCCTCGCCTCGCCTTGTTTCGACCGTGAGGTCTTTTGTCGGCGTTGTATCCGTATCCTGCTGGACTACGAAGGAACGCCGTTATTGACATCTCGTCTGCTGTATTGAGACGAAGGTTGAGGTGAAGCTGGGATTTTGCCGTCGCTTCGCTTTGTTTCGACCGTGAGGTCTTTTGTCGGCGTTGTATCTGTATCCTGCTGGACTGCGAAGGAATGCCGTTGTTGACATCTCGTCTGCTGTATCGAGACGAATGTTGAGGTGAAGCTGGGATTTTGCCGTCTCTTCGCTTTGTTTCGACCGTGGGGTCTTTTGTCAGCGTTGTATCCGTATCCTGCTGGACTGCGAAGGAATGCCGTTGTTGACATCTCGTCTGCTGTATTGAGACGAATGTTGAGGTGAAGCTGGGATTTTGCCGTCGCTTCGCTTTGTTTCGACCGTGAGGTCTTTTGTTGGCGTTGCATCTGCATCCTGCTGGACTGCGAAGGAACGCCGTTATTGACATTGCGTCTGCTGTAACGAGGCGAATGTCAAGATGATCTCTAGGTTGTCTGTGAACCATCGAGACTTGGAACTATGGACTCTGCCATGGCTCCGAGATTGATTGTCGCATCCGAATCCTGCTGGAATGAGGAGGAACGCTGTTGTGGGTCTCCAGGCTGTAGATTTGGCCGTCGAGGTTTGGAACAGGGACTTTGCCATGGCTCTATTTCGTTGTGTCGCTTCCGTGCCTTGCTAGCATAAGAAGGAACATCGTTGCTGATCTTCTGGGATGCAGATGTTGCCGTTAAGATTTGGAACTAGGGACTATGTCGTGGCTCCGTTTCGTTGCGACTCTGAGGTCGGTTGTTGACGTCATGTCTGCATCTGGTTGGAGTGAGGAGAAACGCCGTTGGTGATCTCTAAGTTGTCGATATCGACGTTGAGACCCTGAAGGTAGGGATCTTCCTTCGCTTCGTTTGTTGATATTGTGTCTGCAATATTGCGACAAATGTCGAGATTGTCTCTAGGCTGTCTATGAACCGTCGAGATTTGGCTTCGCTTTCTGATGGAGCCTGTTGGGAAGGTATGGTTCCCTCTTTGTTTGTACCCCTGGATTGTATACAGGGATCGGCGTGATCTCACTTGTAGGGCGAAAGTTTCATTCATTTTTATATTATTATTTTATTTCCGCGATGCTCTATCATTTCAGCTTTTATATCGCGAAGGTCGCGATTGCCCAATCATTTCGGCTATTTTTCGCGGTGCCCAATCATTTCGGCTATTTTTCTTTTTACTCGCTGCTTTTTATTGCGAGTTGCCCAATCATTTCGGCTGTTTTTGTATGCATACATTTTTACTTGCTGATTTCGTTGCAAGTTGCCCCATCATTTCGGCTATTTCATATGCATTTTTAGCTCGCTGATTTTTTATCGCGAGTGTGGAACTTGGAATCTGGTGCCAATCTCAGCATCAGCATCGCTACAACTGGAATATTGCCAGAAGCGAATCATCATTTGCCATGAAAGGACTTGGAATTTGATACCGGTTTAGGCATCGGTATCGCTACAACTGGGATATTGCCAGGAGCGAATCATCATTTGCCTTTGTCGATATCGAACAAAAGTGGCTTAGTAAACAGGGTTAGGATTCTGTCGACTAAGGCTTTTGACTTCATGAGCCGTAAGGGTCTCATAAAGGTATTTCTCCCTGCGAGTCGTGAGGATCTCGTAGGTGTGTTTTCTCCGTAGGAATCGTGAGGATTCCTAACTGTATATTCCCCTGTAAGTCGTAAGGATCTTACTAAAGGGTTTTCTCCTTATAAGTCGAGAGGACTTACAAGGGTCGTTCACCATATGGACATATCTCTAGTCACGGGTGGGACTTGGTTAGGGAAATATTTATTCGCGCCCGTGGATTGTATACAAGGGTTAGTATTGAGCCACTTGTAGGGCAATATTGAAGGTTGTGGGGGTTGCTTAAGAACAGGTTCAGGTCTCTGTAACTTAAGACTTTCAAATCTTATGAGCCGTGAGGGTCCCATAAGAGAGTTCTCCTTACGAGTCGTGAGGATCTCGCAAGTGTAATTTCTCCTTAGGAATCGTGAGGATTCCTAAGTGTATCGCTCCCTTGTGAGTCGTAAGGATCTCACGCAGGTGGTTTCTCCTTACAAAGTCGAGAGGACCCTGTAAGTGTCTTTTAACGAGGTTGCGCCCTTTCGGGTTTTCACAAACACTCGCCGGTAGCCCTGCTGTTTTTACTCACGGAGCCCTTTCGGGTTTTCATCCGTGCCCATTTTACTTATGGACATACCGTTTTCTTTTTTCTTTTTCTTTTGTTTATTCTCTTTTTTTATCTAACGAGGTTGCGCCCTCTCGGGTTTTCACAAGACTCGCCGGTAGCCTGCTGTTTTTACGCACGGAGCCCTTTCGGATTTTCATCCGTGCCCATTTTGCTTATGGACACACCGTTTTTTTCACCACATCAGCCTGGGGATGCCGCGGGTTGGTAGTAGTTTAACGACGTTTCGATCATAGGTCAACGTACGATTACGTAGCTAGATTTTGTCGCAAATCTTCGCATGTTTTGTGCCGGAGGTGGATTCCTTGAAGAGAGGGCTGAGGGAGATTTCTTCGTCAGAGTCGCTTCCAAAGGTGATAACTTGCGATCCCTTAGTGTCGGCTATGTGACAGTTGCCAGCAGCTCTTTCGTGCTAATCTGTCGTGCTTTTCTGTTCCCGACGAGCCTTGCGCTTCACTCGTTGAACGTGTCGTCGATGGGCAACATATCCCCGCCACCAGTTTTTAAAGGCTATGCACTCCTTGGTAGGGTGTGCAATCTTCTGATGGTATAAACAGAAGTTAGGATGTATATCCGCTTCATCAAGATGTATACCTCTAGGAGAATTTCCTTTGAAAGAGGGCAGCCTCATTCCTATTGCCAGGGCCCTAGCGAATCGTTTCCTTACTTTAAGCTTGCTTTTGCTGGCGATAGGGATGCTTTGCTCCAGTTGGGGTGTCTCGACCTTTTCCTCCAGTCGTCGGCGTTTGGCTTTTTCGAATATAGCCAGTTCACGCTCTCGGTTGGCTTTGCTTTTCTGACGGGCCTCATTTAGGAATGCATCTATTATTTCGTCTGATGGTTCTAGAAGTTCAGGCTTCGGATTTGCCCCCGGTTTCCCTGCGTCAGGAGTTTCTTCACCATTTATTAATGAGTGAGAGATCGTATGGCAGCTTGCCACACAATCCTCGGGTTCATCTGACGAGTCTTCTTCATTGTCATCACTTCCGTCCTCAAGGACGTGGTTGAGGAATTCTTGGAGTGTGATTGGAGTCCGCGCCTTCTGGTTGCACTCTTCCAGCGCGTCAATCTGCTTTTGCAGGTCCGTGCGCTTGTCACCAGGCTTCACGGGCTTCTTGGATTTCTTCTTCTTTTTCGAAGATTTCAACGGCTGGGTGTGCGAGCTTTGGCTATCACCACTGATCTTTGGAGTTGGGTGCGGCTTTAGCATCTCTTTGATGATCTAGGGTTCTAGCGGATTCTTCCACCTGATCGCCGGACATGTGTGAAGATCTTTCAGCATTCTTTTCGTCTTGGCTGAAAGAGCGATCTCCCATGGAGCTTCTTTTACAAAAGAGCACGATGCCCCCGGCGTGTTTACCTTTTTACGAGCATGAGGTTGTGGCGGGTTCACCTTCCAATTTTCGGATAATGCGAACTTGCCTTGTTGGTATTGGTCCTCAATCCAGCCTTTGAAAACGAAGTAATCTTCGATTGGATGGCTTACTGCTTGGTGGTAAGGGCAGTAATTAAGATCGTTGACATCGCTTTGCTGCAACGGACATTTTGGATTCGGCAGATTGATGAGTCTGTTGCGCACTGCTAGCTCGAACAGTCTCCTTGTTTTATTCTGAGGAAACGAGTAAGGACGTCCCAGTCTCTCCTCGAGGGATGGGTATGGACGCACATTGTTTTGGCGAACAACCGGCTTTGAGTTGCTCGGCTGTTGTTGAGTATTGGTGACGACGATCGCTTTCTCTTTTCCTTTCTCATTTCGAGAGTCTGGCTTTGAAGGAGACGGTTTATGTCCCATCTGATCCATTTGGGCTAACTTGTCAATCAAGGCCTGGAAAGTAGTTGGCTTGAAGAACATCATGAATTGCGAGATGGTCGCTTGCGGATCAAGAGTGCCCACGAACATGCCTACCGTAGGTGCTTCTTCGATCCGCTGTTCGCATTTCGACCACAGATTCCGCTATCGTGTTGCGTATTGAACCCACGTTTCGCTTGGTTTCTCCCTGGCATTAATCAATGCGGTGATTGGGGTGCGCTCGCTGGCGCTTGCAAATCTTTGTGTAAACAGTAGTTCTATCTCCGCAAATGTTTTGACAGAGTTGTTAGGTAGCTCCGAATACCATTTAAAGGCCGTTTCTGCTAAGCTTCCGACGAATTGTCGAAGCAATAGTTTGTCGTCGCCTCCAGTGTTGCCGCATAAGGCCCTGAATTGAGAGACATGCTGATGTGGATTCCCTGTCCCCTTGTACACATGGAATTTAAGGATCGTATATCCCGGCGGGTAACTGATTTGGTCATACCAGCCCGGGTAGGGTCGTCCGGTTCTAACAATTTTCCCAGCCGCTTTATTCGCCTGACGAACTCGTATCTGCCGAGCAATATAATCATCTAGTGCAGCTTTGGAAATGGTTTCCTCCTTGGCTGCTGAAAGGGCCGGAGGAGGATTAGATGTCTCCCCTCCGTCGTCTCCAACAACGATTGGATGGTCTTCAGCTGGAGGGTCCGGCTGTAACATCATCCCTACCATATCTTGGAAGAGGAGCGCCATTTGTTTTATTTTAGCCGCTTGCTCTGCGGCTTCTTTGTCCTTCTTTTCGAGGACTTTGCGTAAGAAGTCAGCATCAGTTTCTTGTTCGTGACGCTGCTCTGATGATGCCTCCGGGCTTTCTTTTGGCTCGGTGAGTGTGGCCATCGCAGTCATCATTTTTTGAAGCTTCTGCTATTGCTCCTCGGCTTTTGTCACGGATCGGGTGAGCGGTCGGTGACCCATCGAAGCGCGGCTATCCTCTTTCCCGGATGCCATATAAACAGTATGCACCACTATGCCCCCAGACTTCGAGTGTTTGTGCTCAGCGCTTTTACGGTTCGCCATGTTCACAGGGGCTTTTTGCGGCCTCCTTTTCTTTTGAGTGATTGACGTTGAGGGAGCCGTTGCAGTGGGCACCCAGCCAGCTGTTGCTTTTTCTGGCTTGACAGAGTAGTCCTTCTCCTGCCGAACCTTCATCTTTTTCTGTCGGCGGAGATAGTCTTGATCCATCACGGAGTCTTGGACTTGACGCCAGACCTTGTAAATTTTGGAGGACAGCCGTTGAGGGGGCTGCTCCAGCTTCTTCTCTGGAGCATTCTCCACAGGTGAAGGAGTTCTCTTCAGCACTGCAGTAGGAGAGTTTCTGCGCACCATGTTGAGCAGTTCAAAACTGTTCTCGGTTGGAACAGCAGCATAGATCCCCACCGTTGGAGCTGGTGGAGTAAATCCAGAGGGAGAGCTGCCCCCAGCCTTCCGTACTCGGCGCCAGTGACGACGGCGAGCATGTCACGCGATTGGAGTTGGTTTAGCCATAGGGGCGACCTCCTCATGCCCCCTGTGTTGGTCAGAATTTGCTGGTATCAGCCTTTTAAAGACCGACGTCCATTGAATGGGGACGGTCAACTTATTAAAAGCAGACTTCCGAGTAGGGGAAGCAACCTTGGTGATTTCGCCTGAAACGGGAGCAGGGATGGCTATCCGCTTCGGCATAACGCCTTCTGGTATTGCAGGCTTCTTCATGGGCCCGTTGGAGCTCTGGCCTCGTCTGTTAAAAACCAAGGCAGTGGAGTTGGGCGACCCGTTGAGAGGGGCTGCGGTAGTTGTAAGTCGATCAAAGACCGACTTCTTTAGAGCTTCTTGCGACGTCATTGGGGCATTGAAGCTCATCGGTGGGAGCATGGTCCCGAAGAATAGTCCGGTAGTGGCTTGAGTTACCCGCTCTATTGGCATCTTGAAAAGGGAGGCTGCTTGGGGCCCGTAAGTCACTCCTCCAGCAGGGACGGAGCGAGAGTTGCAGTTGCAGGTAGTGCAGTTTGAAGCCATTGATCTTTTGTTTTCTGCACGGAGCAAGACACCAAATATAAGTACCTCAAATCCACAGGCAACCATAGCAAACCGCGATTCGTTCGCGAATACGACATACGAAGTGTGGAGTAGAAAGAGGAAGAGGTTCCACCGGACGTGCCAGAATCTGTTCCCCTCCGAAAGACGGCGCGACAGGGACGTCTTGCCTGAGATTCGGGGCAGATGCTATTTGGTTTTATCCGTCCACCTCTCCGAAGATGCCAAGTTGATTTATGGCACCATTTATCGAAGGTTTAAACGTATACGACCGATGTAGCAGACTTCGTCAGATTCCCCTTTGTTTGAGGGGTTTTTGATTGTGGGGACGCTCTTCCCTGCAGGCGCAAGCCCCTGCAGTTAATTACGCTACCGTGTCGCGGTAACAACTTTCTCCTTCTCCATATGGTCACTTCGTGTCGTGTGTGTTTGTTTTGTGTTCGATTGCCCTTGGATTTTATACGGAGACTAAGTTATGCCGTCGCCCGTAGGACGTGGATTAGTCCAAATCCGTATCTTCTTAGATTTAGGTTTGGGATTTTGGTTTAAGGATACGTTAGCTATATTTGAGGCAATGATCAACTTAAACGTTAGTTAAGGATATGTTAGTCTAATTTGAGACTAAGATCAGCTTAACAGGATCATTTAGATCCGACAAAAGAGCATTTGGGGGCTCTATTGCTCTAGTTTAGGGACATAGTGGTCCATTGCCAGTTTAAGGACATGGTGGTCCATTGAATGTATGGCCGTCGGGACCCGTCACCTCTCTGACGACGTTGAAGGATTACAACGACAGATATTAGAGGAGTTCAGAGATGTACCCTTGAACCAAAGTTGCTTGGGAGATCCATACTCCAAGTTGGGACTAAAGTCTGTTTGAAGGTTCATGAGCATATAGGCTCAGTTGATATGAATTGAACATTTTGTTGTTCTGGCTGTTTGAGCCTTTATTTGGGGCTCAGCCCTTTTATAATGCATGGCATTGGGCTCTTTAATTAAATGCATGGCATTTATATCAGGCATGTTAGGCTTTACTTGGGCTCTGCCCTTCTTTAATAATGCACATCATTTAATGGCCTGACACTGCGCCACGTGGTCTGTCAGGCGCTTTGCGCCAATTGAGAAGTGCAAGGCGCTAGCGCATGTGGAGGTGACACGTGTCACGCTCTGCTGAGCGCAAGTCTGTTAGCGCAGTGCGCTGCGCCAGTACGCTGCGCTAGTGTGCTGCTGACACGTGGTGCGCTCTGGTGCAGTGCGCCAATCTAAGAGGAAAGCGCTCTGTTTTTAGGAGCGCAAGGCGCAGATTTGTTATGCGATTGACACGTGGCGCTCTTTGGTGACTTACGCCAGTCCAAGGAGCGCAAAGACACAGATTAAGAGTGCAGGGCACCGTCCAATAGCGCAGAGCGCATCTTGATCAAATTTAGATCAAAGAAACAAGTTTTTCTTGTTCCAAAGAGGTTCTACTTCAAGTTTCAAGAACCAATGGTTCGTCAGAAGGCTGTGCCTTTATCTAGATCAAAAGATCTAATGAAGTAAATTACTTCTTTGTTTTATGATTGGATTTTTTTTTGATCTTTTTCTTTTTATGGAAGATCTTGATCTTGTTCTTAGATCATTGATCTTTTTAGAAGAAATTCTTCTTTTTTCAGAGGTTTACCTTTTTTTCTCTTTGAGTTTTTCTCAAAGTTTTTAGAGGAGCTCTGTATAAGTATGACTTAGAGTCTACGGGTCTTTATATAGGGCCAATTGGTTTGTTACATTAGTTACAGAGATATTTCTCTGATTGATCTGGGGATATTTCCCCACCGTTGGATCTTTGATCCTAAGGCCTCTGTTTTACAGAAGACAATCTTGTTGTTTTGAAATGATCTTTCTAGAATTTTAATTCTGATTAATTAAATAATTTATTATTTAAATGCTGGCACAGTTGGCGCAAGCGCACCTGCGCTTGACACGTGTCGCGCAGCGCAGAGCGCAGCGCAACTGCGCTAGCGCACCTGCGCTTGACACGTGTCGCGCAGCGCAACTGCGCAGACACGTGTCGCGCAGCGCAGAGCGCTGGTTATCTGAAGTGTTGCTTCCTTTATTATTATTTGAATTTTTAAAAATAGAGCCTTGCTCTGATTGGGGGAAACAGAAGCGTTGCTTTATTTCCCGCATTGGAATTTGAACAGAGCTTTGGTCTGATTGGGGGAAATAGTCCCCACAATCAAAACCCCCTCAAACGAGGGGGAATCTGACGAACTCTGCTACATCGGCCGCATCCGTTTAAACCTTCGATACATGGTGCCATAAATCAACTTGGCATTTTCGGAGAGGTGGACGGATAGCACCAATTAGCATCTGCCTCGAATTTTTGGCAAGACGGATCTGCGCGGTCGCGTCTCTGTGTTCGGCGGGGAACAGATTCTGGCACGCCCGGTGGGACCTTTTCCTCTTTCCACTCCACACTTCATGTGTCATGTTCGCGAACCAATCGCGGTTTGTTAATGGTTGCCCTTTGGTTTCAAGGTACTAAGATTTGGCGTTGTGCTTGGTGCAGAAAGCAAAGGATCATTGGCTTTCACCAGCTCAAAGTGTTCCACATGCAACTGCAACCCATGTCCTGCCTCAACTGGGGGCAAAGCCTATGGGCCCCAAGCGGCTTCCCTGTTCACGATGCCCGTGGAACAGGTCACTCAAGCCACCACAGGGTTGTTTTTCGGGACCATGCTCCCGCCAACGAGCTTCACCGCTCCTGTGCTGACACCGGAGGCTCCCAAGAAGTCGGTCTTTGATCGGCTTACACCTACTGCGGCCCCTCTCAACGGGTCGTCCAGCTCCAGCTCCTCGGTCTTCTCCAGATTGGTCCAAAATTCCTGTAGGCCCACAATGAAGCCTGCAATCCCAGAGAAGGTTATTCCGAAGAGAGTAACCAACCCTTCTCCCGAAGTCGTCAAGACGGCTTCTCCTACCAAGGGGTCGGTCTTTACAAGACCGACTGTCTCAACTCCTACTCCTGCTCCTGCTACTCAAAGGACATCAGTTTTCAACAGGCTGACGCCAGCAACAACTCCTTACCTGGAAAGGGGGCAAGACAATGCCATCCCCACCACCGAACCAACTCCATCAGCTCGACACGCTCGACGTCGTCACTGGAGCCGGGTAAGGAAGGCCGGGGGAAATTAATGCTGCTGTTCCAACCGGGAACAGATTTGAGCTGCTGAATAAGGTGCGCAGGAATTTTCCTACTGCCGTACTGAAAATATCTCCTCCTCCGGTGGAGAATGTTGCGGAAACGAAGCCAGAACAGTCCCTTCAGCGGCTGTCCTCCAAGATCTACAAAGTCTGGCGGCAGGTCCGGAACTCGGTGGTGGATCAAGAATATCCCCGCCGGCAGAAGAAGCTGAAAGTCCGACAGGAAGAAAGTCATCCTGCCAAGTCACGGAAAGCTATCTGGGTGCCCATTGCGACGCCCCCCCAAACTTCGACCGCTCATAAGAAGAGAAGGCCGGAGAAGATCCCCATGCCCGCGACAAATGTCAAAGACACTGAGCTCAAACGCCCTAAATCTGGGGGCATAACGGTGCATACTGTCTACATGGCATCCGGGAAAAAAGATAGCCGCGCTTCTACGGGCTACCGACCACTCACCTGATCCATCACAAGAGCCCAGTAACAGTTGCAGAAGCTCCAGGAGATGCTGACTGCGATGGCCGCACTCACCGGGCTAAAAGAAAATCCGGAGGCGTCATCAGAACAGCGTCACGAACACGAGACTGATGCTAAATTCCTTCGGAGAATGCTCGAAAAGAAGGATAAGGAGGCTGCGGAACAAGCGGCCAATATAAAGCAAATCGCTCTTCTATTCCAAGACATGGTCGGGATGATGATACAGCCGGACCCTCCAGCCGAAGACCCTCCGATTATCCTCGAAGACGACAGAGGAGAAACGTCGAATCCACCTCCGGCTCTTTCAACAGCCAAAGAGGAAACTATCTCCAAAGCTGCCCTGGATGACTATATTGCTCAGCAAATAAGAGTTTACCAAGCAAATGAGGCAGCCGACCAAGTTGTCAAAACTGGGCGACCATATCCGGGTTGGTATGATCAGATAAAATACCCGCCGGGCTACACGATCCTGAAATTCCATGTCTACAAGGGGACAGGCAATCCCCATCAACATGTCGCCCAGTTCAGGACTCTTTGTGGCAACACCGGCGGCGATGATAAGCTCTTACTTCGCCAATTCGTCGGCAGCTTATCGGAGACGGCGTTTGAGTGGTACTCCGAGCTTCCAAACGACTCCGTCAAAACTTTCGCAGAAATGGAGTTGCTATTCACCCAGCGATTCGCGAGCACCAGCGAACGCACCCCAATAACGGCGTTGATCAATGCAAGGGTGAGGCCGGGCGAAACTTGGGTTCAATACGCAATCCGATGGCGAAACCTGTGGTCGAAGTGTGAACAACGTATCGAAGAAGCACCAGCGGTGGGCATGTTCGTGGGAACCCTAGACTCTCATACAACTATTTCACAGTTCATGATGTTCTTCAAACCGACCACGTTCCAGACTTTAATCGATAAGCTAGCCCAGATGTATTAGATGGGTCACAGACCGTCTCCTCCGAAACAGGAACCGCGGAACAAAAAGGGTAAAGGGAAGGCGACCTTCGTTGCGAACACCCAACAACAGCCCAGTGCTTCAAGACTAGTGGATCAATTGGAAGAGAGACGGCACTATTACAATGAGAAAATGAAGCGCCCTTACTCATTCCCGCAAGATAAAACAAAGAGGTTGTTCGAGCTGGTAGTGCGCAACAGGCTTATCAATTTGCCAAATCCAAGGCGACCACCGCAACCTAGCGAAGTGAATAATCCCAATTATTGCCCTTACCACCAAATGATAAGCCATCCGATCGAAGATTGCTTCGTCTTTAAAGGATGGATTGAGGATCAGTACCTACAAGGCAAGTTTGCGTTGTCTGAGAAGTGGAAAGTAAACCCACCACAACCGCACACTCCTAAGAAGACGGACACACCGGGGGCAACATGCTCTTTCGTTGAAGAACCTCCATGGGAGGTCGTGCTTTTAGCCAAGACCAAAAGGATTCTGAATGATCTCCAGATATGCCGGCGATCAAATGGAAGAATCCGTTGGAACCTGAGATTATCGAAGGGATGTTGAAGCCGCGCCCAACTCCAAAGATTGGTGGTGATAGCTCGAGTGCTCACACCCAGCCGTCAAAATCTTCGAAAAAGAAGAAGAAATCCAAGAAGCCCGTGAAGCCTGGCGACAAGCGCACGGACCTACAGAAACAGATTGACGCGCTGGAAGAGTATAACTAAAAGGCGCGGACGCCAATCATGCTCCAAGAGTTCCTTGGCCACGTCCTTGAGGATGAGGATGATGGAGAAGACTCGTCAGATGGATCTGAGGATTATGTAGCAAGTTGCCATGTGATCTTTCACTCATCGCTAGACAATGAAGAAGCTCCCTGCACAGAGAGACCATGGGCAGGTCCCGAGCCGGAACTTCTATGGCCGTCAGACGAAATGATCGACGCCTTCCTGAATGAGATTCATCTGAAAAGTAAAGCCAATCGGGAGCGTGAGATGGCCATATTTGAAAGAGCCAAACGCCGGCGACTGGACGAAAGAGTCGAGGCACTCCTGCCGAATCAAGGAACATCCGTCGCGGATAAAAACAAGTTCAAGGCGAGGAAAAGGTTTGCTAAAGCCATATCAGTGGGAATGAAGCTACCACCCTCTGAAGGAAACACTCCCAGTTGAGCAGAAACACATCCTAGCTACTGCTTATATCATCGAAAGATTTCGCACCCTACCGAAGAGTGCGACGCTTTTAAAAGATGGTGGCAGGGATATGTTGCTCACCGGCAACATTTTAAGCGGATGAAACGCAAAGCTCGTCGGGAGCAGAGAAGTATGACCGAGGAGCATAAAAGAACTACCGACAACTGTCGCATGGTCAACGTCGGGGGATCGCAGGTTCACACTTTCGGAAGCGACTCTGACGAAGAGATGGCTCTTGGCCCTCTCTTTAAAGAATCCACCTTGGGGAAGGAGGAAGAACCGAAGGCCTATGAAAACATTCAGCTGCGCAATCGCACGCTTCCAGAAAAGAATCTCGGACCCACGAGTAGAAAAGATAAGGGAAAAGAAAAGGTCTCTGAGGATATTGCCCTGGATGACCAAGTCATGAAAGAGCTGACTGCCAAGGACCCGCCAAAGAAGAGTAAGGTGGACTACAACATTCTGGCACACTTGAGGAAGTTACCTTCCCAGCTCAGCGTTCTCGACGCCCTTTTACTATCAAAAGAAGCGAGAGATTCATTGATCAAGGCGCTACAAGAGCTAGAGCAATTCCAAACTTTTCTCGTCGAAGAAAAGATGAAGGACGAGCTAGAAGAAGTACACACAGCCGATATCACCTTCGGCGACGAAGACCTCCTCCTTGGGACGTGCGAGCATAATCGTCCCCTCTATGTCTCAGGATACTGCCACGATATAAAGATAAGCAAAATCCTGGTCGACAATGGGTCTTCCGTCAATCTCCTTAACGTGCGAGTGTTGAAGGAAATCTGCATGAGCGTCCAGCATCTTGCTCGTGATAAATCACCATCTCCGGTTTTGACTCCCAGTCATCGCGGACTCTCGGGTATGTGATATTGACATTACGATTCGGGCTACTTGTCACGGATATTAAATTTCATGTCATTGACGCCAAGACATGTTATAACGCTTTACTCGGCCGGCCTTGGTTACACGAGTACAATATCATCCCTTCTATACAACATCAGTGTATGAAATACTTTAAGGATGGTCTCGAGTATACCGTAACAGGAGAGCTGAATCCATTCTCTGTGAACGAAGTTCGCAATTACGAAGATGCAAAATAATTTTTGCCAGATTTCGAGGATACGGAGAGATGTCACAAACCGGAGAACAAAGCTATCACCACCATTCCTTTCTTCGGGAGTGATACTGAGGAGGAGGAAGAGATAGTTTATTCAGGCCCACCCCAGTACAACAAGCCAGGACCGTCCGCTCCAATGTTGATCTTTGGCAGCGACTCGGAAGTGAGGTCCATGCTATATTCTCCGCTCGGCCTTCAATACAAACATTCGCTGATGAAGAGCAAAGTTTGCAAGTTGCCATGGTTCCGCCCAAATATCATAAAGAACTAGATGCGCTTGATACCTACAGTGTGGAAGAGCCGCGGACGTTCTATGTCCCTCCCAGGTGAGAAGGCGAAAGGGCGATCCTATTCTACCGCTCCGGAAAAACCAAAGTGGAGAAAGAAATCTGGCACGACGCGGACTCTATATTTGACAGGCTCCAGCCTATCCGTCTGCCTAGATATTATACAGAAGACTTGAAAAGGCTATTGAAGCGCCAAGGGATACCCTTCAAATAGACCGCTCGAAAAGCTAAGTTCTATGATAGGATCTGGAATGTTCCCGGAACTCAGCGTAAGTTGCCCAACGGGAGAATGGAAGCGATCGGGCTTGGATATGTTCGGTCTAAGAAACGAGAGTTACTCCGTGACTGCTATATCGTACATGACTTTGATGAAGAAGAAGATGCTCAATGGGAGAATGCTAACCCTGAACGGGAAATAGCCCCCGACGTGAAAGTGCCCTGTCCGTCGTTCGAAGAACAAATGGACAAGCTTATAAGGGAAGCTGGTCAAAAAGTTCGAGACGACCATAATCGCGAAATGTCCATCTACGAGAAAGCCAGGACGCAACGCCTTCTTCAACAGGTCGCGAAAGATGAAAATGCCCCTCCCTGTCAACCTGTTGTACAAAAAGCCCGACGCAGAGGCAGAAACAAGTCAAAGAGTGGAAAAGGCGTTTGACAGCGACAAAGCGGGACGAAGAAGCTACGCGATCAGGATCCGGATTTTTCCCTTATGAAGAAGATGAGTCGAGCATACTCTTTTCCTTAAGACAAGACAAAGAAGATACTTGATCTTGCCATAAGATATCAAACGCTTACACTCCCGGAGTCCAGGCACCCCGAGCAAGCTAAGGACGTCTCTCATCCAGACTATTGCTCTTATCACCGAGCAATAGGATACCCTCTCGAAGACTGCTTCACCTTCAAGAACTGGGTCGAAGACCAATATCAGCTCGGCAAGTTCGCTCTATCCAACAGTTGGAGGATAACACCACCGCAGAAACATGAACCCAAATCCGCGAGAGTAGAACCAGATCAACATCGGTCGTGGAAGCAAGCTCGTACTTGTCATATGATAACACTATCAAAAGAAGAGCCCGAGAATATGGATGACCTCCCCTGGTGCTTCAAAAACGATGATGATGAGGTGATCTCAACGTTTCTACCGGCACCGAAAGAGTTAGAAGATGGAATACATACCACTGCAGATAACCTCAAAGAAATTGATTTGGGGACGGCAAATGACCCGCGGCCGACGTTCGTTAGTGAGCTATTGTCTGAAGAGAGGGTGGCTACGCTGAAGGACGTGCTCATGCAGCATAAAGATTGCTTCGCATGGAACTATTCCGAAATGCCAGGATTAGATCCAGAGATCGCGGTCCACAAATTGGCGAAATCCCTGGACGTCAAGCCAATCAAACAAGCACCAAGGAGAATGCGGCTTGAGCTTGAGATGAGCATCAACGCCGAAGTCAAGAAGTTAATCGACTCTGGCTTTATCCAAGAGATTCAATACCCTGATTGGATCGCCAACATCGTCCCGGTGATGAAGAAAAATGGGACAGTGCGCATATGCGTGGACTTCCGGGATCTCAATAAAGCCTGCCCGAAGGACGATTTCCTAGTACCGGTCACTGAGCTGATGATAGATAACACATCCAATCACGAAGTCTTCTCCTTCATGGATGGTCGTCATGGTACAATCAGATAAAGATGCATCCCGAGGACCAGAAACACACCGCTTTTCGGACCCCTTTGGGTATATTTTGCTACAAGATGATGCCCTTTAGTCTAAAGAACGCCGGTGCCACCTATCAGAGGGCCATGACGAAGATCTTCGATGACCTCATACATGAAATCGTCGAATGCTATATCGACGACCTCGTGGTTAAAAGCAAATCATACGAGGAACATCTCGAGCATCTGAAGATCGTGTTTCAACGCCTTCGGTAATACAACTTGAAGATGAACCCTCTCAAATGCGCGTTCGGGGTCTCCTCGGGCAAATTCCTAGGATTCATTGTCCGACACCGAGGTATCGAGATAGATCCGTCAAAGATCAAGACGATCATGGAGATGCCCCCGCCAAGGACTCTCAAGCAATTGCGGTCTCTCCAAGGGAAGCTCGTGTATATCCGGCGATTTATAGCCAATCTCTCTGGCAAGTGCCGTCCTTATAGTCACCTGATGAAGAAGAGAACCCCGTTCGTCTGGGATCAAAAATGCCAAAGCGCGCTAGACGAAATCAAGCAGTACCTGCAGCATCCGCCAGTGCTGGCTGCTCCGGTCAAGGGAAAGCCTCTCATTCTGTATACAACCGCACTTGAAGGTTCCTTAGGCGCGTTATGGGCACAAGAGAACGACTAAGGGAGAGAAAGAGCTCTCTACTACTTGAGTCGAGTTCTCCTACGGGCAAAGCAACTACTCCCCCATCGAAAAACACTGCCTGGCGTTGATCTTCGCGATAACAAAACTCCGTCACTATGCATTGGCGCATGAAGTCCGTTTCATATTGAAGGTGGATCCTCTCAAGTATTTGATGTCAAAAGCCATATTGACGGGGCGACTCGCTAA
This sequence comes from Agapanthus africanus, assembly GCA_030015575.1. Classification (NCBI taxonomy): domain Eukaryota; kingdom Viridiplantae; phylum Streptophyta; class Magnoliopsida; order Asparagales; family Amaryllidaceae; genus Agapanthus; species Agapanthus africanus. The sequence goes on from JASDDO010000019.1 coordinate 1,007,455,646, forward strand.
ATAGGCCCTGCTCTTAATGGAGTTCTCGATAACTTATCGACCTCTTAAGGCAGTGAAAGGTCAGGCCATCGCCGATTTCCTCGCTGAACATCCAATACCGGCCGATTCCCCTTTGAATTGCGAACTGCCAGACGAACATGCGTTTGACGCGATCGACGGTGGTGGTATCTGGTGGGAACTTTATTTTGATGGAGCGTCTTCCATGAAGAAGCGCAAACAGAACGTGCCTATAATCAAATCAGGGGTAGGCCTTATCTTCGTGACCCCACAAGGAGGGATAATGCGATTCGCCTTCTCCTTAACAGAGCCGAGGACGAACAATGAAGCCGAATACGAAGCTTTGATAGCAGGCCTCGAGATCACCATCGACATGGGAATTGAAAACCTCCTCATATACGGAGACTCCCAACTGGTCGTTAGTCAAGTAAATGGCGACTACCAGACATGCAAGCCAGAGCTGGTGAAATATGGCGAGAGAGTACAGCAACTGCTGACTCAGATTCCCTCCTACATGCTGGAAAGCATACCGTGTGCAGAAAATAGCAAAGCGGATGCACTAGCTAAGCTCGCTAAAGAACTGACCGACGAGAACCTCGATGACGTGAGAATCATTGTGCAAACCGTCAGGTTCTTGCGCCGGCGGAAATATCCCCAGAGTCGTCCGAAGAAAAAGGAGTGACTGAGCAAATGGCTTTGCAAATAAAAGACCAAGAAAAGGCTGAGGATTGGAGAGAAGTCTTTATAGACTACTTCAAATCCTGTCGAACACCTGAGGATGCGTCCTCAAAACATCAGCTCATGAAGCGAGCCCTATCTTTTGCCTTCGTCAATGATACTCTGTACAAGAGGTCATTTGATTCTCTGTGGTTGCGATGTCTGGGACCTGAGGAGGCGAAGAGAGTCATTCAGGAAACTCACGACGGACTCTGCGGCTCTCACCAAGCAGGTCCGAAGATGAAGTTGAAGATTAAATGGATGGGCTACTACTGGCCCACGATGATCCAGGACTGCCTCGAATATTCGAAGCAATGCCACTCATGCCAGATCCATGGGGACTTCATCCACCGCCATCCAAATCCACTATACCCAACGGTGGCTAGCTGGCCGTTCGAAATGTGGGGGACTGACGTAATCGGCCCCATCGAACCAGCATCGTCCAGAGGACATCATTTCATTTTGGCGACAACTAATTATTTCTCCAAATGGGCAGAAGCAGTACCGCTGAGGGAAGTGAAGATGGAGAATATCCTCCATTTCTTCAAGACACACGTCATTTATCGGTTCGGAACTCCGAGACGGATCATATCCGATAACGAGCCAACCAACAGAAGCCACAAAATAAGCCGCTTCGCAGAACAACACAACATAGACTGGAGATATTCATCAGTCTATAATCCCCGAGCTAACGGTCTAGCTGAGGCTTTCAATAAGACCTTGACGAAGATTGTGAAAAAGACGGTGTCTCGAAATAAGAAAGACTGGCACGAGAGACTGCATGAAGCTCTCTGGGCATATCAAACTACGTTCAATACGGCCACGAACACAACGCCGTACGCGTTGGTATTCGGTACTGAAGCGGTACTCCCCCTAGAGATAGAGTTACCCTCTCTACGAATGGCAGTTCACTATGAGCTAACGGACGAAGAAAACGCTCACCTTCGGCTTGAGGAGCTCGATGCCCTTGATGAAACCCGGCTCATAGCGCAACAAAATCTGGAGGCTTATAAAGCAAAGATGACGCGCTCTTACGAAAGATTGACCAGGCCGAGGACATTCCGCCAAGGCAAACCCGTGCTAGTAGTCAAAAGACCTGTGATCCCTAATCGTGCTAAACGGGGAAATTCGAGCCAAACTATGAAGACCCGTACATCATAGACAAGGTCTACCAGGGTGGAGCCTATCTACTCATGGACATGCATGGCGAAAGGCCCTTCAGACCAATAAATGATCGCTTCCTGAAGAAATACTACGCCTAACGAGTCACGGCCTAGGTCAATGATAGATGACGACAACTATGTCCGCTCGCTATCTTCCTAAGCCTAAACTCTGTAAGTAGTAACCAGCGTTCTTTACTACGGACCGAAACGTCCTTAAACTAACAGCGGACCGAAACGTCCTTAAACTAACGGCGGACCGAAACGTCCTTAAACTAGCAACGAACCGAAACGTCCTTAAACTAATGACGGACCGCTATGTCCTAAAACTAGCTGTTGACCGAGATGTTGAAAAACTACGGTGGATTGCAGCATCCCAAAGCTGAACAAAAAATAATAAAAAAACAAAAAAACAAAAAAAAAACGGTATGTCCATAAGCAAAATGGGCACGGATGAAAACCCGAAAGGGCTCCGTGATAAAAAACAACAGGGCTACCGGCGAGTCTTGTGAAAACCCGAAAGGGCGCAACCTCGTTATAAAAAAAAAGAAAGAAAAAGAATAAAAAAAGAGAAAACGGTATGTCCATAAGCAAAATGGGCACGGATGAAAACCCGAAAGGGCTCCCTGAGTAAAAACAGCAGGGCTACCGGCGAGTGTTTGTGAAAACCCGAAAGGACGCAACCTCGTTAAAAGACACTTGCGAGGTCCTCTCATTCTTGTGAGGAGAAATCACCCGTGTGAGATCCTTACGACTCACAAGGGAGCAACACACTTAGGGATCCCCACGATTCCTAAAGAGAAATTACGCCTACGGGATCCTCTCGACCCGTAGGGAGAACCCTTTTATGAGACCCTCACGGTTCATAAGATTCAAAAGTCTTAAATTACAGAGACCTGAACCTGTTCTTAAGCAGCCCCCACAACCTCCAATACTGCCCTACAAGCGGCTCAACACTGACCCTTGTATACAATCCACGGGTGCGAATAAACATTTCCCTAACAAAGTCCCATCCGTGATTAGAGATATGTCCATATGGTGAACAACCATTGTAAATCCTCTCGACTTATGAGAAGAAAACACTCTTGTAAGATCCTTACGAATTATAAGAGAACATACACTTAGGAATCCCTACGATTCCTAAGGAAAAAACACACCTACGAGATCCTCACGACTCGCAGGGAGAAATACCTTTGTGAGACCCTTACGGCTCATGAAGTCAAAAGCCTTAGTCGACAGGATCCTAACCCTGTTCGCTACGCCACCTTTGTTCGATATCGACAGAGGCAAATGATGATTCGCTCCTGGCCATATCCCAGTTGTAGCGATGCTGATACCGAAATCGGTGTCTAATTCCAAGCTTGCAGCAGAAAGCCAGCAAGCCATACATGCATACGAAATAGACGAAATGATGGGGCAACTTGCAACAAAATCAGCAAGTAAAAAAAATGTATGCATGCAAAATAGCCGAAATGATTGGGCAACTCGCAATAAAAAGCAGCAAGTAAAAAATAAAACAAATAGCCGAAATAATTGGGCACCGCGAAAAATAGCCGAAATGATGGGGCAATCGCGACCTTCGCGATATAAAAGCTGAAACAATAGAGTATCGCGGAAAGATATAAGATAAAATAAAAGTGAAATTTATGCCCTACAGGTGATATTACATCGATCCTTGTATACAATCCAGGGGCGCAAACAAAGAAGGAATCACACTCCTCCTCCCCTAGCTTTCATCAGAAGAAGAAGCCAAATCTCGATGGGTCACAGATAACCTGGAGATCATCTCAACATTCGTCTCAGCAGATACAACATCAAGCAAAGCGGAACAGGGGCAACTCCCAGTTCCATGACTCGGCGGTGTACAGATGACCGGGAGTCAAATCCCAACTCCGTGAAATGCGGATATAATCAACAAAATTCCTGGTTATGTGGAACGCGGATAACGTCACTTCTGACCCTGTGGAAAACGTCCAGAGCGGATCCTGGTCCTCGCAGAGCACGGCAGTGAACCCGTGTGAAGCATCCAGAGCGGAGCCTAGTCCTCGCCGAACACGGCAGCGAACCCGTGGGAAGCATCTAGAGCAAAATTCCTGGTTACGTACAACGCGGATAACGTCACTTCTGGTCCTGTGGAAAACGTCCAGAGCGGATCCTGGTCCTCGCAGAGCATGGCAGTGAACACGTGTGAAGCATCTAGAGCGGAGCCTAGTCCTCGCCGAACACGGCAGCGAACCCGTGGGAAGCATCTAGAGCAAAATTCCTGGTTACGTGGAACGCGAATAACGTCACTTCCGACCTCGTGGAAAACGTCCAGAGCGGATCCTGGTCCTCACAGAGCACGGCAGTGAACCCGTGTGAAGCATCCAGAGCGGAGCCTAGTCCTCGCCGAACACGGTAGCGAACCCGTGGGAAGCATCTAGAGTAAAATTCCTGGTTACGTGGAATGCGGATAACGTCACTTCTGACCCCGTGGAAAACATCCAGAGCAGATCCTGGTCCTCGCAGAGCATGGCAGTGAACCCATGTGAAGCATCCAGAGCGGAGCCCAGTCCTCGCCGAACACGGCAGCGAACCCGTGGGAAGCATCTAGAGCAAAATTCCTGGTTACGTGGAACGCGGATAACGTCACTTCTAACCCCGTGGAAAACGTCCAGAGCGGATCCTGGTCCTCGCAGAGCACGGCAGTGAACCCGTGTGAAGCATCCAGAGCGGAGCCTAGTCCTCACCGAACACGACAGCGAACCCATGGGAAGCATCTAGAGCAAAATTCTTGGTTACGTAGAACGCGGATAACGTCACTTCTGACCCCGTGGAAAACGTCCAGAGCGGATCCTGGTCCTCACAGAGCACGGCAGTGAACCCGTGTGAAGCATCCGGAGCGGAGCCTAGTCCTCGCCGAACACGGCAGCGAACCCGTGGGAAGCATCTAGAGCAAGATTCCTGATTACGTGGAACGCGGATAACGTCACTTCTGACCCCATGGAAAACATCCAGAGCGGATCCTGGTCCTCGCAGAGCACGGCAGTGAACCCGTGTGAAGCATCCAGAGCGGAGCCTAGTCCTCGCAGAATACGGCAGCGAACCCATGGGAAGCATCTAGAGCAAAATTCCTGGTTACGTGGAACGCGGATAACGTCACTTCTGACCCCATGGAAAACGTCCAGAGCGGATCCTGGTCCTCGCAGAGCACGACAGTGAACCCATGTGAAGCATCAAGAGCGGAGCCTAGTCCTCGCCGAACACGGCAGCAAACCCGTGGGAAGCATCTAGAGCAAAATTCCTGGTTAATTGGAACGCGGATAACGTCACTTCTGACCCCGTGGAAAACGTCCAGAGCGGATCCTGGTCCTCGCAGAGCACGGCAATGAACCCGTGTGAAGCATCCAAAGCGGAGCCTAGTCCTCGCCGAACACGACAGCGAACCCGCGGGAAGCATCTAGAGAAAAATTCCTGGTTACGTGGAACACGGATAACGTCACTTCTAACCCCGTGGAAAATGTCCAGAGCGGATCCTGGTCCTCGCAGAGCACGGCAGTGAACCTGTGTGAAGCATCCAGAGCGGAGCCTAGTCCTCGCCGAACACGGCAGTGAACCCATGGGAAGTATCTAGAGCAAAATTCCTGGTTACGTGGAACGCAGATAACGTCACTTCTGACCCTGTGGAAAACGTCCAGAGCGGATCCTGGTCCTCGCAGAGCACGGCAGTGAACCCGTGTGAAGCATCCAGAGTGGAGCCTGGTCCTCGCCGAACATAGCAGTGAACCCGTGGGAAGCATCCAGAGCAAACATCGGACTGTGGAGTCTTTAAATCCACGGACTATGACGTCCTTAACCTCGACCGTGATGTCTTAAAACTAACATCGGACCGTGAGGTCCTTAAACTCACGGACTATGATGTCCTTAACCTCGACCGTGATATCTTAAAACTAACAATCAACCATAATGATTTTGTCACGACCCAAGTTTGGATGTGACAGGCACTTAGATTGTATCGTATCTAAAGATATGCACAAGTCCAAGTAAGCCGAAAACCAAGATCAAAATACCTTTTTTGCGGAATTACTTATGAAAATTTAGTTTTTAAGTAAAAATCTCAATTTATGAAGTTAATTTATTAAACAAATAATAAAGGTTAAGTTTAGTTGTATTCTTAGTTGGAACCAACAATATTAACAATGAACATAAATATAAACATATAGAACATCACTGTGAATTTCATAAAGAAAGAAATAATGATACTGACCAACATATCTCAACTGTCCATATATATTCCATCTCTCATTCTAAGTCAAAATACAAGTTTGATGGAGACTTTCTAGATACAATATACAAAATCAAAAAGGAAGGTTACTACACATGTAACCTACCTATCAAAAGATGGAATACAACTGCAAACGTAGCTCTGCCTCGCAGCTACCCGTCCACTCTATCCCTGCAAGGAACTGTGGCACAACGGGGGTGAGTTGCCAACTCAGTGAATATGACTAACATATAACGGCGAATAAAGTAAATATGACAATCATGCTACTGAATATGAATCAATATGAATATGAGTATATGTGAAGTTCAACAATAAATCTCATGATACTTCGGAAATCACAACTCAATTAAAATCATTTCTCAGTGTCCATCAACGACACAAAACTTCCATTTCTTATAGGCATCATTCCCCGAATGATCCTGAATCAATAATACCGGTCGTTATCATCCAGATACACGCCGTATTTTTATCACTAACTCCGGTATCGAGTAACCTCGCTAGGCTCCCCCGTCTCAATACGGCTATCCTGCCCCTCGGTCTCGACCGGGTCCACCATGTATCCAACTGTATATCTCCCCCACTCAGTATGGATAACGCGAAATCCGCGACCGTATATCTCCCCCACTCGGTCCGGAATAAAACCAAAACAGAAATCATCTTATGGTGGACATGACACATCAATCATAAAAACACTGGATTTATGTAATAGTATTCAAAACTCAAAACCATAAATCCTCAATTCTGCATTTACCTCATATATAACACAAAGCACGCATAAAGTAACATGATGTCAATGATGCAATCTACTACTATAATTGTTATGTGAAATATGATATAAATCCATGTTAACAAGTATGATATTTAAGTGTAAGTGACATGGCAATATCGACGAGGTGTGTGTAGCATATAAGATGTGCACGTGGCATGACTCGTCGATAATTGTGAAGTGTTCTAATCATCTAATCAATTTATATGAATCTATGATGAATGCATATTATCAATTTGACATAACGATATAAGCATCAAGTTAAGTAGAGCTACGGGCGAAATACGCCATCTTTACAAAATTCCCCGGTAGATGTTTAGTCTACTCACCGGAAAAGTCGAATCTACTCCGGAATTGCTAATCCTTTCCCTTTCCTCGCGGCTTCCGAAATTCTTGTATCCGAGTCTAAATTTACAAATTAACGTATATAAGAAAAACGGCTATTCCGATATAACGGAAATGAAAAACACGCTTTCCCACTTACAAGTTACATACTATCTGATTATATCAAGTTATTAACACTTAATCTTGCTGAATTTTAACCTTGTTCTGTACTGTTTCAGAAATTAAAACGCGACGTGATTTAGTCGTGTCGTATTTAGTGTTTTACGATACCCTTTCCGATATCTGTTCCCAGATTTTAACTACTGTGAAACTAATTTAATTAAACAACACCAATTTAGCCAAAATTGTGTGCTGTAAACTACCCAAAAGACCAAACCCACAAAACTCCCCCCATGGCCGGCGACGCCGGATTTTCATGTATGGCCGCCGGCCCAAAACCGGCCCCCTGGTGTCGTCTTCTTGTGGTTTATTCTAGTTGTTATCTATATCATTTTAACTCTGTTTAATTAATTTAAATATTTTCCAGATCAAAGCAGATTTTAACAGGCACTCAATTTAGCTAAAATATGATATTGTGTGACTTGATTTACTCTAAACTAAATAAGTTACAGAATTTAATCCCTACCGTGTTTAAGAGTTTTACCCTCCAAAATTTGCTGTAGGAATAACCCTCCAAGATTGAATTAGAGATACTGTGCGAATACTTTGCTGGAAATGAGCATGCTCTAAAAGAGCTCGGCCAGGAGCAAAATGTGCTTACTGTGGAATCAAGTTGTGATGGCAAAATGAAGTGGCTTATCAAATTATTTGGCTCTCTGTAAAATCAAGTGTGCAGTGGCTGTTGGTTTTGTGGATGTGTTCTATTAACTTCATAGCCACACTAGAATTAATAATCAACACAAAAAAAGGCCACGAAATTAATCATGCAGGAAATGAACAGCCACTTGTCTCAAGTCCACTTCTCAAATGCATGCAAGCTTCCACATCATTCATGAGTCACCAAGCCAATATTTAATCCTCCACCAATTAATACCAATTAATCCCAGCACACTCCAAATTGGCAGCCACCCAAATTAAACCTTGTGTCATGCTACTATGCAAAGCCTCATGCAAAAGCCGACTGCCCAAAACACCAAAACAAATGGGCCACGGAATTTCAAGGAGAAATCAACCAAGGAATTTGGATCAGTCCAAAAAGAAATGATGACTTATCAATTTATTATTAATTTAATTTATTTTATTTATTTCTAAATATTCCAAATGTTACAATATTCCCCCCTTAAGAAAATTCGGTCCCCGAATTTAAAATAATTACTAGACATACCTATGAAATGATGTGAAAATTTCTTTCGCATTGCGTCCTCCGTCTCCCAAGTAATCTCCTCGCGATCCTTTCCTTGCCAGAGAACCTTTACAGATGGCAGTATCCTCGATCGTAGTTGCTTTGCCTGCCTGTCCAGAATAGCGACTGGCTGCACTGTGTAGGATAAATCTGGCCCAAGCTGTAGAGTCTGATGCTGGATCGCATGAGATGGATCGTGAAGATATCCGCGAAGCATCGAAATGTGAAACACCGGATGCACGTCGGGAAAATTAGGTGGGAGTGCTAACCGATAAGCTACAGCGCCCACCCTCTCTAAAATCTTGTAAGGTCCAACATATCTGGGGCTGAGCTTCCCTTTCTTCCCGAAGCGCATCACACCTTTCATTGGAGATACTCGAAGGAACACATGATCTCCCACATCAAACTCGAGTTTACGTCGTCGTCGATCTGCGTATGACTTCTGTCTGCATTGGGCCGCTTTCATTCTATCTTGTATCAAATGAATCTTCTCTGTAGTTTCTTGTACTATCTGCGGTCCCAAAATACCACTCTCACTAAGTTCCGTCCAGCAAACGGGTGATCGACATTTCCTTCCATACAAGGCTTCAAAGGGTGCCATCTGGACCGTCTCCTGAAAACTGTTCTTGTACGAGAATTCTACCAAAGGTAGGTGACGATCCCAACTACCACCGAAATCTAGGCTACAAGCCCGAAGCATATCCTCTAGTATCTGAATGGTCCGCTCCGACTGACCGTCTGTCTGTGGGTGAAAAGCTGTACTAAAACTCAGTCGTGTACCAAGAGCGTCCTGAAGCTTCTGCCATAGCCTGCTCGTGAACCGGGTACCTCGGTCTGATACTATGCATGTCGGCACTCCATGTAGACGTACAATCTCATCAATATAAACCTGTGCATACTGAGCAAATCCATACGTCGTCTTGACTGGAAGAAAATGAGCGGCTTTTGTCAATCTATCTACAATCACCCAAATTGAATCATACCCTCTGCTAGTCCTGGGTAGACCCACCACAAAATCCATGGAAATCTGTTCCCATTTCCATTCTGGAATGGGTAAGGGCTGCAGTTCTCCGGCCGGCCTCTGGTGTTCTGCTTTGACTTGCTGACAAGTCAAGCATCTTGAAACATATTCTGTAATGTCCCTCTTCATTCCTTCCCACCAATAAATATCTTTCAAATCACGATACATTTTGGTGGAACCAGGATGGATACTGTATACTGATCTGTGGGCATCCTCCAAAATCTCACGCCTCAATCCGTCAGAATCTGGCACGCAGAGACGAGTCCTAAAACGTAATACTCCATGATCATCAATCACGAACTCTGTCTCCTTGCCCTGCCTAACTTGATCCATAATCTCCATCATGCGAGTATCTGTAGGCTGCGCCTCTTGAATACGATCCAATAACTGAGGCCTGGTGCGAACATGTGCTAACTGACCTCCTGCCGACGTGAACTCAAACTGTATGCGACTATCACATAAGATCTGCCAGTCTGTAGAAGACTGTCTCTGCAAAACGCTTAATTGAGATAAATTACCTCTAGGCCTCCGACTCAAGGCATCTGCTACCATATTTGCTTTGCCTGGGTGGTACAAGATCTCACAGTCGTAATCCTTCACCAGTTCCATCCATCTACGCTGCCTGAGGTTCAGATCTTTCTGCTGAAAGATATACTTTAAACTTTTATGATCTGTGAAGATTTGACACGATTCTCCATACAAGTAATGTCTCCAAATCTTCAATGCGAATACTAAAGCAGCCATCTCTAGATCATGAGTGGGGTAGTTTTGTTCATGCCTCTTCAACTGTCGAGAAGCATATGCTATAACTTTGCCGTGTTGCATCAACACACAGCCTAAGCCCACTCTAGAAGCATCGCAATACACGACGAAACCCCCTGCCCCGGAAGGTAATGATAATACAGGTGCAGTCGTCAAATGCGTCTTCAACTGTTGGAAACTCTGCTCACACGCATCTGTCCACTGAAATGGAACTTCCTTCCTAGTCAATCCTGTCAAAGGTGCTGCTATCCATGAGAAATCCTGTACGAAGCGTCTGTAATAACCTGCCAGACCTAAGAAACTCCGAACCTCCGTAACTGACATAGGCCTGGGCCAGTGTTGTACCGCTTCAATCTTCTTTGGGTCTACACATATACCTTCTCTCGTAACTATGTGACCCAAGAACTCCACACTATCGAGCCAAAAAGCACACTTAGAAAATTTTGCATACAGCTGATGCTCCTTCAAGGTCTGCAATGTGATACGTAAATGTTGCTCGTGCTCCGTCTGACTCCGAGAATATACAAGAATATCATCTATGAATACTATAATAAACCGATCGATAAATGGTCTAAAGATACGGTTCATCATATCCATAAAAGCTGCTGGAGCGTTGGTGAGTCCGAACGACATCACCAGAAATTCATAATGCCCATATCTCGTACGAAATGCCGTCTTCGGAATATCTTCCTTCCGAACTCTCAATTGATGATACCCTGACCTCAAGTCAATCTTTGAGAAAAACCCAGCTCCTTGCAACTGATCGAACAAGTCATCTATACGTGGTAATGGATACCTGTTTCGTACAGTGACGCGATTCAGCTGTCGGTAGTCAATGCACATCCTCATACTACCGTCCTTCTTTTTAACAAATAAGACAGGAGCTCCCCACGGTGAAACACTGGGACGAACTAGTCCTCTATCTAACAACTCTTGCAACTGGCCCTTGAGTTCTTTCAATTCCGTCGGTGCCATTCGATAGGGTGGTATAGAAATAGGCCCTGCACCCGGAATCAAGTCGATGCAAAATTCGATATCTCGTTCAGGTGGCAATCCTGGTAACTCAGCAGGAAATACCTTAGGAAATTCTCGTATGATCGGGATTTGGTCCAATGGAACTTCAGCGACCCCTATGTCCTGAATAAAAGCCAAGAACCCATGACAACCCTTCTTCAAGAGCCGCCCCGCACAAAAAGCAGAAATCATGTTGACAGGGGTTAACTTGCAATCCCCCTGCACAATAAACACCGGTTCACCTGGAAAACAAAATCTAACCGCTTTTCCTCTACAATCTACATAGGCATGACAAGCGGCTAACCAATCCATCCCAAGAAGTATGTCAAAATCTAACATGTCCAGGAGAATCAGATCAACTAACGAATCTCTACCACCAATACGTACCGAACACGATCTGAATACGTGCCGAGCTATAAAAGAATCTCCAACCGGAGTAATCACTACCAAAGGTAACTCTAATAATGACAACTCTTTCCCCAACAAAAGTGCGAATCGTGAAGATATATAAGAATGTGTAGAACCGGGATCAAATAAAACATGTGCCTCTAATGAGCATACTGTAAGAGTACCTGTCACGACTGCATTTGATGCTTGGGCATCCTGTGGAGTCAGCGCAAAAACCCGTGCCTGGCCCCTGCCCGCATCCTGTCGTCCTCTACCTCTATCTCCTCTACCTCTCTGAGCACGTCCTGCAAAGCCTCGACCTCGTGGTGCAACTACCTGGCGTGTAGCGCCAACTGGGGGAGGAAGTAAAGCCATCGGTGTAGGAGGTGGAAGGGGTAAAGCAGCCTGTGGAGTAACGGTCCTTCCCTGAGATCTACAGTCCGCGCAAAGTGTCCGGGAAGTCCACAACTATAACAGGTAGATGGTGGTCTCTGATCATCAGGATAAGAACTGAACATCTGGCCCTGTGTCCAACCTCGTCCGACACTGCGGCCTGTATATTTGTCTGGATATGACCCTCTACCTCGGCCAAACTGTCTATTTGTCGGCACGACCGGTCTACTCCTCTTTGGCTCTGGAACGACCCCTGACTCGCTCAAACGCTCCTCTACTCGAATCGCCGCATCCATGGCCTGTGCATATGTATCAAAATGCTGGGAGCCTATCGCCAGATACAACTGTGTGTCCAAACTCCTTAGGAACCTCTTCACCCGAAGCTTCTCTGTAGGTACTAAGTATGGGGCATATCGCGACAGCTGGGTGAATCGTAAGTCATAATCTGCTACTGACATACTTGCTGATTTCCTCAACGCTTCAAAACTGCTAGCTCTAGCGTCCCTCACACTCTGGGGAAGAAATCTGGCAAGAAAGACTGTAGAAAACTCGGTCCACGTCATCGGAGGAAGATTCGTAGCTCGCCCTCTTTCCATCGACTCACACCACTCCTGTGCAAGTCCCTCCAAACGAAAGCTAGTCAGCTCAACTGACCTCGCATCAGAACATCGCAATGATCTGCCAATCCTCGCCATCCTATCAAGAAAAGACTGAGGATCTTCCGCCACATCGGTCCCTGTAAATACCGGGGGTCTCAATCTCATAAACTCTGCAAGTGATACCTCCATCACTCTCGTATCTACTGGCGCTACCGTCTGTGTAGGCTGTACTTCGGACTCTGCTACGGCCGGTGCTGGATCTGATCTCAATATTCGAGTGGTCTCAGCTAACTGTCCTACCACTCGCTGTAATCCCAACATACTCTCCTCAATCCTAGTCATGCGATCTGGAGGAGGATCAACATGCTCATGCACCGCCGGAACGTCCAGTGTACCAGTCGTCATCACAGGTGGACTCGCCCTAGCTGCATCTCTGGCTGCGGCTCGCCTAGCCCACGTAGCCATAGCAACTGGAATAAGAAACGAGAGTTGATAAGGTGTGGGAACAGAAGCAATCAATAACGAAGAATCAATGGAAGAATAGATCAAGATAAACATCCTAAGGTTAGTTAGGCTGAATACGATAACGTAAATATGCCGCGGAACATACGTACGGTACTGCATTCGTCCTAATTCACCTACTCCATCATACCAAAGGTCATCCTAACTCTCGGACTTACATCAACCTATTGAAATCCCTTACTGAATTCCGTAAGGTTACTCCTAAGCTCTGATACCAACTTTGTCACGACCCAAGTTTGGATGTGACAGGCACTTAGATTGTATCATATCTAAAGATATGCACAAGTCCAAGTAAGCCGAAAACCAAGATCAAAATACCTTTTTTGCGGAATTACTTATGAAAATTTAGTTTTTAAGTAAAAATCTCAATTTATGAAGTTAATTTATTAAACAAATAATAAAGGTTAAGTTTAGTTGTATTCTTAGTTGGAACCAACAATATTAACAATGAACATAAATATAAACATATAGAACATCACTGTGAATTTCATAAAGAAAGAAATAATGATACTGACCAACATATCTCAACTGTCCATATATATTCCATCTCTCATTCTAAGTCAAAATACAAGTTTGATGGAGACTTTCTAGATACAAAATACAAACTCAAAAAGGAAGGTTACTACACATTTAACCTACCTATCAAAAGATGGAATACAACTGCAAACGTAGCTCTGCCTCGCAGCTACCCGTCCACTCTATCCCTGCAAGGAACTGTGGCACAACGGGGGTGAGTTGCCAACTCAGTGAATATGACTAACATATAACGGCGAATAAAGTAAATATGACAATCATGCTACTGAATATGAATCAATATGAATATGAGTATATGTGAAGTTCAACAATAAATCTCATGATACTTCGGAAATCACAACTCAATTAAAATCATTTCTCAGTGTCCATCAACGACACAAAACTTCCATTTCTTATAGGCATCATTCCCCGAATGATCCTGAATCAATAATACCGGTCGTTATCATCCAGATACACGCCGTATTTTTATCACTAACTCCGGTATCGAGTAACCTCGCTAGGCTCCCCCGTCTCAATACGGCTATCCTGCCCCTCGGTCTCGACCGGGTCCACCATGTATCCAACTGTATATCTTCTCCACTCAGTATGGATAACGCGAAATCCGCGACCGTATATCTCCCCCACTCGGTCCGGAATAAAACCAAAACAGAAATCATCTTATGGTGGACATGACACATCAATCATAAAAACACTGGATTTATGTAATAGTATTCAAAACTCAAAACCATAAATCCTCAATTCTGCATTTACCTCATATATAACACAAAGCACGCATAAAGTAACATGATGTCAATGATGCAATCTACTACTATAATTGTTATGTGAAATATGATATAAATCCATGTTAACAAGTATGATATTTAAGTGTAAGTGACATGGCAATATCGACGAGGTGTGTGTAGCATATAAGATGTGCACGTGGCATGACTCGTCGATAATTGTGAAGTGTTCTAATCATCTAATCAATTTATATGAATCTATGATGAATGCATATTATCAATTTGACATAACGATATAAGCATCAAGTTAAGTAGAGCTACGGGCGAAATACGCCATCTTTACAAAATTCCCCGGTAGATGTTTAGTCTACTCACCGGAAAAGTCGAATCTACTCCGGAATTGCTAATCCTTTCCCTTTCCTCGCGGCTTCCGAAATTCTTGTATCCGAGTCTAAATTTACAAATTAACGTATATAAGAAAAACGGCTATTCCGATATAACGGAAATGAAAAACACGCTTTCCCACTTACAAGTTACATACTATCTGATTATATCAAGTTATTAACACTTAATCTTGCTGAATTTTAACCTTGTTCTGTACTGTTTCAGAAATTAAAACGCGACGTGATTTAGTCGTGTCGTATTTAGTGTTTTACGATACCCTTTCCGATATCTGTTCCCAGATTTTAACTACTGTGAAACTAATTTAATTAAACAACACCAATTTAGCCAAAATTGTGTGCTGTAAACTACCCAAAAGACCAAACCCACAAAACTCCCCCCATGGCCGGCGACGCCGGATTTTCATGTATGGCCGCCGGCCCAAAACCGGCCCCCTGGTGTCGTCTTCTTGTGGTTTATTCTAGTTGTTATCTATATCATTTTAACTCTGTTTAATTAATTTAAATATTTTCCAGATCAAAGCAGATTTTAACAGGCACTCAATTTAGCTAAAATATGATATTGTGTGACTTGATTTACTCTAAACTAAATAAGTTACAGAATTTAATCCCTACCGTGTTTAAGAGTTTTACCCTCCAAAATTTGCTGTAGGAATAACCCTCCAAGATTGAATTAGAGATACTGTGCGAATACTTTGCTGGAAATGAGCATGCTCTAAAAGAGCTCGGCCAGGAGCAAAATGTGCTCACTGTGGAATCAAGTTGTGATGGCAAAATGAAGTGGCTTATCAAATTATTTGGCTCTCTATAAAATCAAGTGTGCAGTGGCTGTTGATTTTGTGGATGTGTTCTATTAACTTCATAGCCACACTAGAATTAATAATCAACACAAAAAAAAGGCCACGAAATTAATCATGCAGGAAATGAACAACCACTTGTCTCAAGTCCACTTCTCAAATGCATGCAAGCTTCCACATCATTCATGAGTCACCAAGCCAATATTTAATCCTCCACCAATTAATACCAATTAATCCCAGCACACTCCAAATTGGCAGCCACCCAAATTAAACCTTGTGTCATGCTACTATGCAAAGCCTCATGCAAAAGCCCACTGCCCAAAACACCAAAACAAATGGGCCACGGAATTTCAAGGAGAAATCAACCAAGGAATTTGGATCAGTCCAAAAAGAAATGATGACTTATCAATTTATTATTAATTTAATTTATTTTATTTATTTCTAAATATTCCAAATGTTACGGATTTTAAACTAATTTTACCTCGGTTCAAGGGTACATCTCTTCACTCCTTTAATATTTGTCGTTGTAACTCCTCAACGTCTTCAAAGAGGTGACGGGTCCTGGTAACCACACATTTCACGGACTGTGGAGTCCTTAAATCCAAGGACTATGATGTCCTTAGCCTCAACCGTGATGTCTTAAAATTAACATCGGACTGTGAGGTTCTTAAACTCACAGACTATGATATCCTTAATCTCGACCGCGATGTCTTAAAACTAACATTGGATGTGAGGTCCTTAAACTCACGGACTATGATGTCCTTAACCTCGACCGCGATATCTTTAAACTATGGTATCCTGGAAAATCGGACTGTGGAGTCCTTAAATCCACGGACTATGACGTCCTTAACCTCAACCGCGATGTATTAAAACTAACATTGGACTGTGGAGTCCTTAAATCCACGGACTATGATGTCCTTAACCTTGACCGCGATGTCTTAAAACTAACATTGGACTGTGGGGTCCTTAAATCCACGGACTATGATGTCCTTAATCTCGACCATGATGTCTTAAAACTAACATTGGACTGTGGAGTCCTTAAATCCATGGACTATGATGTCCTTAACCTCGACCGCGATGTCTTAAAACTAACATTGGACTGTGGAGTCCTTAAATCTACAGACTATGATGTCCTTAACCTCGACCGCGATGTCCTAAAAATAACATTGGACTGTGGGGTCCTTAAATCCACGGACTATGATGTCCTTAACCTAGACCGTGATGTCTTAAAACTAACATAGGACTATGGAGTCCTTAAATCCACGAACTATGATGTCCTTAACCTCGACCGTGATGTCTTAAAACCAACATTGGACTGTGAGGTCCTTAAACTCATGGACTATGATGTCCTTAACCTCGACTGCGATATCTTTAAACTACGGTATCCTAGAAAACGTCCAGAACGGAGCCTGGTCCTGCCAAACACGGCAGTGAACCCGTGGGAAGCATCCAGAGCAACCCCTGACTCTGTGAAATGCGGATAAGGACAACTTCACCCATCACTTGCGGGTCCTCACGACTCGTAAGGAAGAAAATTCTCTTGTGAGATCCTTACGACTCTCAAGAGAAAACGCCCTTGGGAATCCTTACGATTCTTAAGGAAAAATTACACCTACGGGATCCTCTCGACCCGCAGGGAGAAAATTCTTTATGAGACCCTCACGGCTCATAAAGTTGAAAAGTCTTAGGTGACAGATCTTAACCCTGTTTTCTAAGCCATCACCACTCTATAAAGAATCCAAGACTGACAGTTATATACTTGCTGAATTCACATGGCAACAACACAGTAAAGAGGAGAAGGCACCAAGGAGAATATCTGATCTGCACTTATTAAGAGTTCGAGGCACACCCCATCCATGCATTTGCAAAAAGATTCAGAACGCGAAATAAAACACGCTAAAACGAGAAATTTGCCATTCGTATTGCAAAAAGGTTCTTACAATTATGAAAGCAATAAACAAAGATATTACTAAAGTGATTACAATGGCAAAACCTCAAATCCAGGACATGAATTGAGGAACTCAAAAGTGACCTTGTCCAGAATTTTCCAAGCCTGGCGAACCATCCTAGTGTGCTTTTTTTCACGATCACAAGCGTCGGGATCCCCACGGATGTCCTCCACCCTCCGATAGGCAGCAAGTATGGCAGATAGTTGAAAAGCTTGGTGCAGGAGATCGACAAGATTGTCTCGCCGTCTTTTCGAGATTAGGTTCATCAGATACACCGAGTACACCTTATCTTCAGCGGCATCCAATGCTCTAAGTGGCACGCCGGTACAGAATAGAGGGAGCGCTTCCCAGATCGCTCCCACAATAAGCTTCAGAAGAGGGGAACGCCGAGGAAGCGGTTGACCATTATATACGTCAAAGCGACTCATAATTTCGGCACACTCGGCGTTTGTGAATTCTCGATTCTGAGAAACGGTCGAGTCAGCGGATGTCTCCGTAAGAGATAATCTCTTCGAGATCATACATGTGAGCGCCCATTACACTGTAAAAGAAAATCAGCAAAGATCAGCAGACAGACGGAATAAGCATTTTCTTATTCAAAATAGGCACATGGAGTTAAACTCCTCGAGAGCAATACTCTGCAGATAGGAGTGACACTTGTCAAAATCAGTTATGAAGGGAAGTTAAAGAAGGCCCCCGAGAACATTGAGAGCTTTGCTCTAAGAAGATAATATAATTCATCAAAAATAAAAATTCCATCTTAAATCTTCAAGATCCATGAAAAACTCTCAAGAGTTCTTCTATATGATTTGAAAGGAGCAAAGCTCCATTAATGAAATAAGAGATCACAAGAAAAAACCTTTTAGAGAGCAGGGCTCTATTAATAGAACCCTAATAGGGTTCTCTTTAGTTCCCTTTAGATCTCTTTAGACCTATGGAGCAAAACTCTGCTAAATAAAACCCTAAATGAGTTTTCTTTAGATCAAAGATCTATAAAGAGCAAAGCTCTGTTAATGGGTAAAACACTGGTTTATTAAAAGTTTTAAACTATACTTAGGTTTTGGAAGAGTTTTACTCTTGAAAAGTTCTTAAAACTGAAGAGCAGCGCTCTGAATAAGAGAAAATTCTCAAGAAGAGGATGAAAATCATCAAAGGGACCAAAGGTCCTATTTATAGGCATTGAGAGCCGTTTTAACTCCCCAAAAGTTGATCCAACGACTGAGATACTACCACCGCCGCACTCACGTTTGGGGCCACTAAGCGCAACGGTGGGGGGGCATTTGTTTTCCCCAATCAGAGCAAAGCTCTGTTCAAATTCCAAGACTGGAAATGAAGCGACGCTTCTGCGTCCCTAAATCAGTGCAAAGCTCTGTTTAAATTCCAAGACTGGAAATGAAGCGACGCTTCTGCTTCCCCCCAATCAGAGCAAAGCTCTGTTTAGAAATTTAAAAGTCAAAATTGAAGCAACGCTTCAAATCCTGCGCTCTGCGTTGTGCGCCACGTTTCTAATACAGGCGCGCTGGCGCAGTTGCGCTGCTCGCCACGTGTCTGACACCAGTGCGCTAGCGCAGTTGCGCTGCGCTCTGCGCTGCGCGTCACGTGTCGAGCGCGAGTGCGCTAGTGCAAGGCGCACTGCGTGCCACGTGTCAAAACACAAATGCGCTAGCGCTAGCGCAATTGCGCTGCGCACCCCAAGTTAGAGCAGAGCTCTGTTTCCAAGATTGAAAAGCGAAGCAACGCTTCATGATTATGCAGCGCATAAATATCTCACAAAGGAATAACAAAGAATAAAAAAAAACAAGAGAACACTTAACAGATAATAAAATACTATATTAAAGTATCTTTTTATTATTATTATTATTATTATTGTTATTACATTTAAAAAAGATCATCAAATATGGGATCAGAAGGACAGGGGTTCACAAAGCTAAAAAGAAGATTATCCTGTTCCCTCTCCGTCCTCTCCACTATATCGAAACGACGATCCTCTCGAGGGGTAGCCATCCAACGGCCGAGCCGCACTCCTCAGAGAAAGTGGTGATGACAACTCGACGAGCCCGTATCTGGCTTAGCAAGTGGATGGAGCAATCCCTCAGGGCTTGAGTGATTAAGTGCGCCTCCAAGAAGCACTCGATCTTGTCTTCGGCAGTATCCAGTATTGCCGAGGACATCTCTACTGGAGGAGGGGGAAGATCGGCGAGCACAGACGCAAGGATCATCCGAAGCCAAATAGAGTGTGGGGGAAGAGGGGACCCCATACGAGTCAAAAGATCGTGCAGCGCAACGTCGCACTGCTCATCCATGAAAGAAGGATCCACCAAGCGCGCAACAAAGCGAGGAACAAGGTCCTGAATGGGCACTTCCCATGGCTGTCTACGAGCATGAGGGCGGTTATAAGCCATGGTTGAGAAAGTTCTTTGGGGATGAGCAAAGGAAGAAGCTTTGCTTCGAGTTATAAAAACGAAGCACATAAAATTTTGTGCACAATGGAACTATTTCCAAAATTGGGAAATGAAAGATCCTCAGGAATATAAGTTTAACTTAAAAGGAAGGTGAAAAGACACCTCTGTTGAAGCAACGCTTCAGATCCAGCGCTCTGCTGAAGCAACGCTTCAGATCCAGCGCTCTGCGCGCTGCGCGCCACGTGACAAGCTCGGGTGCGCTAGCGCAGTTGCGCTGTGCTTTACGCTGCGCGCCACGTGTCCAATGTAGGTGCGTCAGCGCTGGAATTAAAATTCCCACCGTTAGATCAAAAGATCTAATAATAATAAATTATTTATAAACCAGAATTAAATTCTGTTAAGGAAAGATTTCTCAAAATCTTTCCAAACAATAAGATTGTGTTTTAAGCACTGCTGGATCAATGATCCAATGGTAAATAATGAATTACCAAAAAAAACAGAACAAATTCTGCATGGAAAGATTTTTTCCAATCTTATTAAAACAAGAAGATTATCTTTTGTCAAACGGGAGCCTTAGGATCAAAAATCCAACGGTGGAAAATATTCCCCAATCAATCAAGTGAAAGATCTCTTAAACCGATTTAATAAATTGATTGGCCCTATATAAAGGCCCCAAGACTTCAAGTCTCATATAGAAGAAACCCTCTGCAAATTAAAAAAAAAGAAGTATTTTTACTTCGCAGATCTTCTGATCTATAAAGGCAGAGCCTTTCATAAGAATAAGAACTTAGTTCTTGAATCTTGAGGCAAAGCCTCTTTTAAGAAGAACATAAACTTGTTCTTTGATCTCAAATTAATCAAAATGTGCTCTGCGCTATTGGACAGTGCTTTGCACTCATGAACTGCGTCCTTGCGCTCCTTGGACTGGCACTCAGCGCCATAACATGTCACGTGTCAACCACAGACAGCGCTCCTGAAAGTAGCGCACTGCGCTCTTGGGTTGGCGCTCAGCGCCAAGCGCGCCTCGTGTCACTCACTGGCGCACCCATAAACTGGCGCAGCGTACTTAGTGCTAAGCGACACGTGTCACCCTTATGTGCGCTAGCGCAATGCGCTCGTTAATTGGCGCAAAGCGCCTGATGGGCCACGTGGCGCGCTGTAAGAACATACCTTGTTCTGATAAATGCCATGCATTTAATTCCAGACGAAATGTCAGAGCCCAATTAAAAGGGCAGAGCCCAAACAAAGGCCTAACATGCAGAACAAAAATAAAATGTTCTTTAACTGGACTTAGCCCAATTCTGGCCATAAGTCCTCAATTTAAATTGAACTGAGCACATCTGCTTTTCTAATCAATTTACACTCGGTTCGAGGGTACATTTCTTTACTCCTTTGATATCCATCGTTGTAATCGCTCAACGTCGTCAGAGAGGTAAAGGGTCCCGACAACCACACATTACTACGGACTGTGGGGTCCTTAAACTCATGGACTTTGATCTCCTTAAGCTCGACCGTGATGTCTTGAAACTAACAACGGATTGTGGAGTCCTCAAATCCACGGACTATGATGTCCTTAATCTCGACCGTGATGTCTTAAAACTAACGTCGGGCTGTGGAGTCCTTAAATCCACGGACTATGATGTCCTTAACCTCGACCGTGATGTCTTAAAACTAATACCGGACTGTGAGGTCCTTAAACTCACGGACTATGTTGTCCTTAACCTTGACCGCGACGTTTTAAAACTAACATTGAACCGTAATGTCCTTAAACTAATTATCAACCGCAATGTCACTAAACAAAACAATAGAGTCCAATTACTCTTTTGTTGGATCTAAACGATCCCGTTGAGTTGATTTTAGTCTAGAATTAGACTAACGTGTCCTTAACAAACGTTTAAGTTGATCTTAGCCTCAAATAAGGCTAACGTATCCTTAAACACAACCCCCCCAAACCCAAATCTAAGAAAGATACGGATTCGGACTAATCCACGTTTTACGGACGACAACACAAATTAGTCCCCGTATACAATCCACGGGCAACCAAACACAAAACAAACACCCACGATACGAAGTGACCATATGGAGAAGGAGAAAGTTGTTACCGCGATGCGGTAGCGTAATTAACTGCAGGGGCTTGCGCCTGCAGGGAAGAGCGTCCCCACAATCAAAACCCCCTCAAACGAGAGGGAATCTGACGAAGTCTGCTACATCGGCCGCATCCGTTTAAACCTTCGATACATGGTGCCATAAATCAACTTGGCATCTTCGGAGAGGTGGAAAGATAGCACCAATTAGCATCTGCCCTGAATTTCAGGCAAGACGGACCTGCGCGGTCGCGTCTCTATGTTCAGCGGGGAACAAGCTTGGATTGGATTCTCTCGGGTGGATCATCTTGGACAAAGGACGACTGGCTTGTAAGCTCATTCCTGGTGGACGTAGGAGCAAAGGAGGGAACTTCCGCGATTAGGCGGACACACATCAAAGGTTGTAATCCTTATAAACTCATAGATAGTTTTCTAGTTTAGTGTTTGGAACGATTTCCAGGTCGTAGCGGCTAGTGCTTACTTCAAAAATTTCGTTATTAATTCTGTCTTAGTCGCGAGTTAGCCGCGCGGGTGCTAGCAACTATTAACACGGTATTAGAGCCACCCAAACACTAGAACTAGCTGTAGACGACGCATTAGTTTTGAAACAAAATTTTAGCCATATTTTATTTCCCAATATCAAGTTTCTGTTGGATTTTTTAGAACATCTTTGAATATTTTTGGCATATGTAAACAAACTAGAAATGGCTTTAAAATGATACTGGCGAAGCACGAGACCTAGACTTTAGAGTCTGGCCGTCTGGGTCAGCCAGAATGCAAAGTCTGCCCCCCTGCTTCTCACCGTAGCTTGATATTGGGGAAATAGGATTTTTGGCACTCGTCAAAATTGCTCAGATTTCAGTTTGTGTACTTTAGATTTTCGGGCAACACGGAAAAGTTTTGGGTCAAAAATAAAGTATCGTTTATTATCTGTGTATATGTATATGTGTTGATAAACGTCGTCTAATTGTTATATAGTCAATTAGACGGGGTTGCACATATGTTACTTGTGATGTTGGTTTGCATATCATTGTGATGGTTTAGAAGGATTGTCGTGATGGATAGCCCCTCATGTGATGATGTATGTTCAGTTAATTTGAATGTATATTCGTTTATTCAGGACGAGCAGCTGGTTTATGGCCGTTGTTGCCGGCGTTTGTATATTCTTTTATTGGGACATGGTCGGGTTGAGGTCTTTGTTGCCATTGTATGTATATATTTTCATTACTGTATTAAGATAAACCCGCAGAGAAGTGCTCGAGTCTGTTGGGGTCAAAAATTACACCCCGGTTGACCAAATCAAAATCAAAGTCAACCACAAGCCAAGTGGGCCCAAGCCCAGGTCAAGACCGAGCATGGAAGGGACCGGCCCCGTGACAAAAAGAATGAAGCCATAAATTAGTTTAATGTGATTCATTTTTTTAAGAAATAAATGTATGTAAAATGGGCAGAAAGCCAAAATTTTGCAAACCCCATGGCTTATGTGCAAAAAGAAATAAGCACATAAGGCATGGGGTGGCACAAGTGTCATTTGGCAAAACCAAATGGGCTATATGTAAAGTGTGTAGCCTATAAAGGTCACATGATAAAAAAATCAACAACTTTTTTCACTCTCTCATAATCTAGGGTTCTGTGCCTCCTCCTCCTTCTTCAAGGTTCTAAACTTTATTCCTTTTTTTGATTTAAATCAAGAGTTTAGCTCCTCTTTTTCTAAAAAGAAACAGTTTTCACCATAAAACCCTTGAAGGGGAGCTCGGACCTTCGATCAAATCTCTAAAAGGGGAGATTTTTATGTCCCACCCCCATTTTTTTTAACATCCAGCCAACAGAGAGGAAGAAGAAGGAGACCCATCTCTAAAACTCTCACTTTGGGAAGATCCAAGGCTCAAGAGGAGATCTAGGGCTCAAGAGAGAAGAAAGGGGTCCCCTTTCATCATCTCCGAAAAATCTCTTGGGAGTTTAACTCCATAAAAAAAAATTAAAAAAAATCTCTTTTTTAGGAGTCTGACTCCAAAAGTAAATTGGGAGTACAACTCCCAGTGCAGGGGCTAAGCCTCTTTGTCACTTTTTTTAGGAGTTGAACTCAAAAAGTCAATCGAGAGTACAACTCCCAGTGCAGGGACTAAGTCCTTTTTTCTACGGGGGCCTAGCGCCCATGCGCCGGCGCGCCAGGCATGTGAGGCGCTGGCGCCCAGCGCCCACGCGCCAGGCACGTGAGGCGCTGGCGTCCAGCGCCCACGCGTCCTTAGGACGCTCCTCATCCTTTTTTATATACACTCCACACTAAAAATACCTCCCCCGTTAGAAATTTTTTTCTAACGGGGCCTTGACTCCCCGCCCGCTATCCGGATAGCGGGACTGACGTAAACTCTACGAGGTCCCCAATATACCTAAAACCCCTCAAAACACAACACACGCATACTGCACATTGAGTTCGCATGACCAGTTTGACCCGTCAATCGGAGGTTCCTTTGCTCCAAAGTCGAGGGGTAATTAACGACAGTTTAGTCCGCGATTGCCGGAGTTTCGGATTCCTACAATCAATAAACCCCGGTCTACCCTACGCAGGGGGAATCTGTAGTACGCCTGACAAGCGACGTGTATTCCCATCTCAATAGGGTGACGAAAAACACCCTACAGACTCTGGCACGCCCGGTGGGACCCTTTCTCTCCTCCCATATCTCGGGTCATGCGTTCATGCGAACTCATTTAACATATATACTGATATTTGTACTAAAATAATGATTTTCTGTGCAGCAATTAACTTTCAACAACGATGTTTTCTAAGATGAATTCAGCTTCCGACGCGACCCCGATCCCATACGTGGTCAAGATCAACGCTCGCGTGATTCTCCCCGCAAACATCAGTCGGCAGTGGGAGGAACCGCCCCGTCAATTTGGTTCCGTCATCATCTACCCTGCCGGAAGCGCTCATCTGGCAGAAATCTCTGCAAACTAGGTGGCCAAGCCGGTCTCAAGGGACTGGAGGCCGAACGTTGTGGTCGCTAAAGCATCTCACCCCAAATGAAAATCTGTATTCGAACGGCTCTCCATTGTTCCGAATGGGGGCAAGGCCGTCAACACCAATAGAGCCACAAAGCATCTCCAGCAAGCTCAGATAGTGCCCTTGATAATCGCGCGAGCAGGCATCTTCTCTGGACTCTCTGTCAATCAGTCTATAGCGTCTTCCCGAAGAGCCGAATTCTGCCAAGTGATTAAAACAGAAAAGTTAAGGCAGAAGCGGCTCATGTATCGAGCCAACAAGAGGGCCAGGACTTCGGCCAAGTGGAATCTTATGAGGTTCCAAGAGTAGGGTTACTCCGTGACGACGGCTGAGTCGGCCGTAAAAGTCAGCAATTCTTTCGAACCTCTAAAGTGGGTTCAGAAAAATGCCATGACAGCCAAAATCAAGAAGACAGAGGTTCGAACAATGCTATAAAGGGACGTGTCCCAGCCCCAAAAGAGAAAGCATGACACCATCTCTTCAAGAGTCTATCAGGCGCTCTGTACCGGGGGAACGTAACGGGGCAAATCCAGGAAAGAAGTGCCATCACCACCCAAGAACTCGGTCAGGCCAGCCGTCTTCAATCGATTGTCCATTACCGAAGCAGAATGGCCCCGACAGTGGTCCACAAAATCAGCTACAGATAATGCAAGGACGGCCGGATATGTTATCCACATGGTCTATATGGCGGGTACGCGCCCCAGCGACAACCTTCGCAGTAAAAGTAAAGATGGGGCCATCGCATCTCAAGCCCAATCTGGCTTGAATGTGGTTGCCGCTTCCCAAGAACAGTCATCCCCGCTGGATGATGAAAACCCTCTCGATGAGGTCGTTAGGCAGAAAGACCCCTCAGTCCATGTGGAGTCAAGCTTGGACAGCGAGAAAGAGCCGACTTTCTGTCCCAGGATCGCAGGGCAAGAGCTGCTTCAAGAGCTCCGAAAACAGCTTAGGAGCAAAGATAAAGAGATGGCCAAGCTTTACTCCAAAATCGACGACTTGATGTCACACCCCGCTTCCCAGTATACGGGCAGAGGACGCGATGAGGCCGCTACGTATTTACTGTGAAGTAAATACGCTAAGCGTATCTAAGTAATATAAAAGTAAAGCATAAGAGACAAGATATAATAAAAATAGCAACTTTATTTATTCACATTTTTTCTGTACAATGCATGGAAAGTAAATACAACTAAAATAAAAGCAATGCCTAAACAATGGCATAACAGAAAATGAAAAGTACTGAATGGAAAGTGTACAATGACTAGAGCTCGGGGTCTTCACTGAACTGGTCCAAGTCTTCAGCGCTGGGTTCGATCTCTGACGGGTCCAGATCACCCGACACATTCAAAGAAAAAAGAAAGAGAATTTCGTCAACGAAAAGATCGCTCGGTAAGTCCCAAAGATAAGAGAGAAGTAGAATAGACAGAATAAGAAGATATCTTTTAAAGTTGTAGCATATTGTTGTGTTAACGCTGTTGTTTGTAGTTTGGTACAGAAGAATGCCAGTGTATACGAGAGGAGTCTCTAGATGCCAGAGACTAGACGCAAGTATAGTACAAGGAACCGTTTATGCCACGGTACAACAACAACTGGATTCATGTTAGGTGTATTAAGTCTTACTGTCTCGTGCCACTTCTAACACTTCCGTACCAATCTACCCCTTAAACCCCGTAGTGTTTTGATTGTATTGTTTGTCTTGTATTGTAACTGTAGAGATTGTATAATTGGATGAGTGACCGAAACCATGATATCAGTAAAAAGACGTAACTGTATAATCATGTAAATAGGATAACTAGAGAATCATGTAAATGGATGTATATTCATGGTTCAGTTCAGTCAAGTTGTATAGATTAAATGCATTGAACATATTGAATATAGGGATTCATGTTGAATCGTAATATTGTAGATTGTAAATTGTAGATTGTAGATTGTACTTGAATCATATTCAAATCAGATTATAAAGAGACTCAATCTGAGTCAGAAAATTAGAAAAGTAAATTGAAGTCCTGATTGTTTTGATGTTATCGGTAACCGTTGCACATGGGCGACAGGGTTTGTGTCTTTTTCAAAGACGACTATCGTATTAATAACACCGTTATTAAGTTGTCTACCTTAAATAGGCAAGCACCCATATCTCCGGCTCCCTGAGGCTCAAGAGACTGGTCCCGCTTAAACCTATGTTTACTAGGGCCCTTAGGGTAATTTATAGAACTTGAGGGGTTTTATGTAAAAATACTTTTATATACCTTTCAAAATACACCCCAAGTATTTATTATTCGTCTTTAGAGTTGTAATGAATGTAGATTTTATATTGTGATATTTCTAGTGAAAATATCCTAATTCCATAATAAAAGGTATTTATTTGTAATATTGACTTGTATGGAATTCATGGTATTTTAGTGTAAAATGATTCTTGTGATAATTTTGAAAAGAGTTGGAATATTTATATTATTACAAAATAGATATTTTAATGTTACTTATATATATTTATATAAAAATAATTTTAGTATATATTTTATATTTCTAAAAATCTCATTTTCTTAAGATGTCGCATTTTAAATCTTTCGAGACCGAATGCTCCTTGTGGAGGTCTGCATCTCGCACTACTAAGCTCAGGGATGTGCGATAATCCGCACCATCCCAGTCGGGTTCCCCAAAATGGGTTGTAACGGCGCTTTGCAAAGATTTGTATAAATACTAATCTTTTAGAAAACGGTTTTAATAGTAATGGTATTTATTTGAAAATGTGTCGTTTTCCCGTATTCTATATTCCCGAAAGTATTGTGCTATGTTGCATATGTGTGTGTGAGGAGGTAGGTCATTACCTCATGATCTACTTAAAGGTATAGCAAGTTTTGTGATGTTAAATGTAGAATTGAAACTATGTGGTATTTAAATGAAAAATACGGAAAATGAAATAACAATTTCTTTTGATATGAAACTTGATCAATATGGTTGATTAGTGTTTAATAGTCAACATGAAATGGTTTAAGTATAATTGTATTAAAGAAAAGTGAAGTTTTATAAAGAAACCGAATCGGAAATCGGATTTGTTCCGATTCCGTCGGGTTTTGTAATTCCGTATTTTTAGAAAAGAATAGGGAAGATAGAATTGGGACTTACGGGTTTCGATCAAAGACAAGAGGAAGATGGATCGGGAGGAGTCACCAGTACGTCGTTTCGTCGCCGGGAGTTCCTAAGATTGTTGCCGGAAAATCAGCCGGAGAATTCGTCAGAGCTTTGCCTTTTGCTCACTTCGATTGCACACAAGGGTTTCTAGTGATTTCTTGAGAGTTGGCTCAGAGTTTTGGGGTGAGGGGGTAGAGTGTAAAGGTGGTATTTATAGGGTTAGGATAGATGAAGAGTTTAAATTAAAAAATGTACAAAAATATGTTAAAATGCATTAAAAATTGAGTAAAATGGACTTTATGGCTTCTCTGGAACCGATCTAAATAAATGGAGTGTGCAGGGGGATAGGGAGGCCAAGAGCCAGAATTTTTCTGTTGGGGACTCGGCCGTCCGGCCGAGTCAGGCATGGGGAAGGTGGGGGGTCGTCTGATGTACACACTGGTATATTTACTTTTACTGGTGCAGTGTGGTTTTATGAAGTTATCACGTGTTGACTCTTGAACTTTTAAAAATTTCGAAACAAAATAATATTAAAAATAATGTGGGGTATGAGATTTAAACTCTGGTGGCTTGGTTCAGCAGTGCAAGGTATTACCAATGAGCTACAAGCTCCTTCTTGTAATTATGGAGCTAATTAATTACTTAAAATAATAACAGTAAATGTAAATACCCCAATTATACATTAATTTTTAAGCAAATTTTGTACACTAAAAATGGAGTTGTTACATTATTTTAACTTGTAATTAAAAAGCAAATTAATTACTTATATCTTGTGCTCAGGCTAAAATACCCGTTTCCGAATTTTTAAAAAAATTGTACAGGAAATTTTGGGTTGTTACACTTGACGAATGTCGTGATGCAGCTCACGGCTCAAATTGCTCGGGAACCTCCCAATCAAGCACAAGTCTCTACTCATGAGCCGAGTGATGACAACCTAAAGCAACCGATGCCTTCCCCCTTGGGTCTAAGATTGGGCGAGCCGCACGAAAGCCGACCACATTCTGCTTCTGGGGATGCCTTGGCCCCAGATTGCACCATCCCGCTAACACAAGATCGGATAATGGATTTGATCACTAGCAAGGTTCAAATATTGGTAGCCGAAGCCGAAAATCAGAAAGAAATTGGCAGTAGTGGGCGGACATATCCCGTACAGTACGATCTGATCGAGTTCCCGAGTGGCCACGTCATTCCTAAGTTCGGAAGATTTGACGGGACGGGATACGCAAATCAGCACGTCGCCCACTTTAAAGCATCATGCGGAAATATAGAGGGCAATGATGCACTCCTTCTTCGTCAATTTGTCAACAGCCTGACCGGTGTCGCTTTCGACTGGTACGCAAGTATACCAGACGGGTCCGTCATTACTTTTGCCCAAATGGAGTCTTTGTTTCGGCAAAGTTTCACGAGTGTTAGTTATAAAATTTCCATTGTTGACCTTGTAAGAACCAAGCCGGGAAACAACGAAAGCAACACGGACTTTATTGCCCGATGGCGCAACCTTACTATCAAGTGCGAACCGCCGCTAGAGAAGGACCGGTCCGTCAGCCTCCTCATTAGGAACCTCATCAATTGGATGGTCCCATTCTTGTGTACAGCAGACCTCAAGACGTTTCAGGAGCTGACCAAGAGAGTTCAAATGTTGGAACGCTCGAAGCAAGAGTCTGTCCCGGACTCTCAGAGAGACAAGACCTGGAAAAGCAAGAGGGACGACAACCGTAGAAGCGGGAATTCCAGCAATACCAATGTCTTCAATGCATCCGACAATGAGGACAAGCGAAAGGCAAGCGGATCCAAAACCAACCGGTCTCAAAAGTCAGTGCTGGGGGTAGAAGGGCCTTCCCTGAGGAGAAAAAGAACAAGGTTTACTCTTTTAGAAGGGACAAGATTCGCAAGATATTCAAAAATGCCTTGAACAACGGTCTATAATTACCGGAGTCGAAAAGGCCTCACGAAGCAAAAATGACCGACAATCCCCTGTATTATCCGTACCACAGAGTAGTGAGCCATGCGATCAAGGATTGCTATATTTTCAAAGACTGGGCCAAGAAGCAGTACAAGACTGGAGAGATCGAGCTGTCCAAAAGTGTGTTGGTGAACAATCAAGTTACAACCACCAACTTTACACAGACAGAAGCTGAAGCCTTTTGGGAGCAGATAGCTGAACTCGCTGCTCTAAAGAATGAAACTGACTCGCCGCGGCCTCCATGGAGTATGCACATATTTAATAAGACGAAGAAGATACTAAAGCTACTTCAGAAAGAGCCCAGAATAGAATGGGAGGGACAGAAGGAGCCTACCGTTCCAGTTACAACTTTGGCTCGATCGGGCTCAAAATCCAAAAGGCTAAGGAAGAAGAAAAGAAAAGGTGCGGCTCGAAGCGAAGAAGAGTCTGTGGGAAGATCGACCATGCAAAAGTACAATGATTCTCTCAAAGACTACGAACAAAAAGAAAGAATTCTGATTCAATTGAAGGAGTTCTTCCCCGTAGAAGCGGCTGAGATTCTGGAGGAGCTAGAAAAAGACTCCAATGATGAGATCCTTATAGTGACCTGCTACGTCGTCCACCTTGGTAGAGACTCTGAGGAAGAGCTATGTTTTTCTACGGAGGACGAGGAGCTCGCCACAAAGGGTAACCAAATTCAGCTCAGAAGCGGTAGGGCTCTACCGCCAAAATAGGGCAACACCCCAAAAGGAAAGGAAAAGCAAGTCACTAATAAAGAAAATGGAGAAGAGCCGGCTCATAAAAACTTGAGTCCTTCCTCAGTGGACTATAATTCCTTGGCCCATCTCCGGAAGGTTCCGTCTCTCCTGAGCATCTACGATGCCTTTGTCCTATCTAAATAGCTTAGGGATGTTCTCATTCACGCTTTACAAAACCCTGAGCAGTATCGGGCTCGCTTTGTGGAAATTAATATGAAAGAGACCCAGTACACTCTGCATACAGCCGCGATCATATTTAAGGATGAAGACCTATTACTGGAAACAATTGAGCACAACCGACTGCTTTATATGATAGGATACAGCGACGGAGACCGGATTAATCGCATATTGATTGATCCAGGGTCCTCAGTGAACATCATGAACTTACGGACTCTAAAGAGTTTTTCAATGGATGTCCGACACCTGTCAAGGGAAAGTATTGTCATTCAAGGCTTCAATCAAAATTGCCAGCAAGTTCTGGGATTCATAACTCTGCCGATCAGGTTCGGGGACCTACAAACCGAAGCCAAGATATACACGATCGACGTCGACACGTCCTATAAGATTATCCTGGGAAGGCCATGGCTTCACGATTACAGTATCGTTTCGTCAACTCTCCATCAGTGCATGAAGTATACCAAAAATGGAGAAGAAAAACGCATTGACGGAAACATCCAGCCATTCGGTGTGCATGAAGTCCGATATGAAGATTCTCGGTATTTTTTAAACCTCTAAAGTGCTGAGCCACGGCTGACCAAAGACAGAACGGCCCCGAAACTCAAAAGTAAATCTGAGTCGGCTATCACTTTCAAAAGCAAAACCCCCCAAGTGCGTCCGCATTTTGGCAGTGACACTGATGAGTCCGACGTTGGAAGTCCATCCGTCCATAAAAACCGCCCTCATCTTGGTAGCGATACGGACGAGTCTGATATCGAAGACCCATCTGACAGCAAAATTCGGCCTTGTTTAGACAGCGACACTGAAGAGTCGGAGGAAGAGAACCTGCCTTGCAACAGCTATACAGATTGGGTCCCCACGCAACAAGCAAAGCTACAAGAGACCTTCGAAGTTGCAGAAGGGTCCCTAACCGTCACAAAGGTGCTGGAGCAGATGTGCAACGAGCTCAATGCATTATCAGTCTTCACCATGGACTAGCTGAAAAATTTCTACGTTCCCGAAAGGAAAAGTAGACAGAAGGGCATCCTGTTTTATGGGTCAAATCCTGTCGCGCACCCAGACGATTTGTCTGTGGCATGCCTTCCATACGAGAGAGGCATAAGGGCTGTCCTCAATCCCAGATATTATGCGTCCGAGATGCAGGAATACTTTAAAAAGTGTGGGTGTTGGCTATATCAAACGGACTCCGAAGCAAAGTTTTACGAAGGGCTATGGCATCCGCCTCATGTCCGAGCACTCATCGATGGACGAATCCCAGATAGACGGGGCATGGATTTCTTCAACCTGATGCCAAAGCATGCTATATAATCCATGTTGGTGAAGCAAGTGAGAGGTCAAATGACGACGACGAGCTAGCCGAGCCAGATGAAGCCCCTTGAGAGCTCGAAGATGGTGGACAAGCAACTTTCGACGAGCTAACCGAGATTGATTTGGGAACGTCCAATAATCCAAGGCCGACCTACATCAGCTCGCTCTTGTCAAAAGAACTGAAAGAGCAGATAATCGCTCTGCTGCAAGAGTTCTCTGACTGCTTCGCATGGACGTACAAAGAAATGCCTGGCCTTTCCCTTAAAGTGGTCATGCATAAGCTGGCTATATCTCCTGATGCTAAGCCAGCCAAACAAGGTCTTCGAAGAATGAGAAGGGAACTGGAAGAAAAGGTCATCGAGGAAACCAAGAAACCCATCGATGCCGGTTTCATTAGAGAAGAGAAATATGTGGACTGGATCGCATGCATCGTCCCAGTGAAAAAGAAGAATGGACAGATATGAGTTTGCGTTGATTTCAGGAATCTCAACATGGCTTTCCCTAAAAATGATTTCCTACTTTCAGTAATGGAAATGATGGTCGACGATACCTCAAATTACGAGCTGTTCACTTTCATGGATGGTTAGTCTGAGTACAATCAGATAAAAATGTCGCCCGAGGATGAGAAGCATACAGTATTTCGAACCCCGATCGGCATATACTATTACAAAGTGATGCCGTTCAGACTGAAGAACGCAGGTGCTACATATTAAAGGGCAACTACCAATATCTTTGATGACCTAATCCATAAAGTTGTCGAATGTTATGTTGACGATTTGATCATCAAGACTAAAACCAAGGCTGATCACATCCAAGATCTCAGGATCGTTTTCACCAGACTGAAGGAATACGATCTGGAAATGAATGCTCTAAAGTGCGCTTTTGGCGTGTCATTGGGAAAATTCCTGGGCTTTATAGTCTGACATCGAGGGATCGAAGTTGACCCATCAAAGATAAAGGCCATCTTGGAGATGCCCTCTCCGAAGAATCTGACGCAGCTGAGATCTTTTCAAGGCAAGCTTGCTTATATACGAAGATTTATCTCAAATTTATTGGGGAGATGTAGGCCCTTCTCAAAACTCATGAAGTAAGGTGCTCCTTTTTTCTGGGATGCCGAATGTCAAGAAGCATTCGAAAGCATCAAACGATACCTGTTTCACCCTCCAGTGCTGGCTACTCCCATTCCAAATAAATCGCTGATTTTCTACACTGCCGCGCTAGATGAATCACTCGGCGCAATTTTTGCCCAGAATAATGAGGAAGAAAAAGAAAATGCCCTCTACTACCTCAATCGAACTTTAGTCGGGGCGGAACATAACTATTCCCAGATCGAAAAACAATACCTGGACTTGATATTCGCCGTGAAGAAGCTGAGGCACTATCTGCTCGCTCATCGGGTTATACTGATCTCCAAGGTCGACCTGCTCAAACACTTAATGACCAAAGTAAACCTAGCCGATTTTCTCGCTGCTCATCCCATACCAGAAGGGTTGCCGCTAAATTGTGAATTACCCGATGAACAAGTGTCGCACCTTGAGAATAGCGAGCCATGTTGGGAGCTCTACTTCGATAGAGCCTCATCAATAAGGACCTCTAGTAAATCAAGCATCCCGGAGATAAAAGCGGGGATAGGATTAGTGTTCGTGACGCTATCGGGAGGAACCCTACGACGTTCTTTCACTCTTACCGAGCTTTGCACAAACAACGAAGCTGAGTACGAAGCTCTAATAGCTGGTCTGGAGCTCGCCATAGAAATGGGAATTCTTCGGCTATGAGTTTACGGTGACTCCCAGCTTGTCGTCAACCAAGTGAACGGCGACTATAAGATATATAAGCCCGAGTTAGCTCGATATAGAAGCCGGGTGGTGGAACTCATGAAAAGGTTCACTCACATTGAACTAATGAGAGTCCCTAGGGCGTTGAATGGAAAAGCCAACGTACTCGCTCACCTAGGCAAAAAGCTGGCTGATCCCGACATGGATAAAATTCTGATCACAGTTAGGAGCTGGTAAATTCTGCCCTCAGTCTCTTTACGAGAAAAAGAAAGAGCAGAACAAAAGAGCAATCCTACCGAAAAAGTTTTGATCATTCAAAAGGAGCCCGATTGGAGAGAACCCTTCATAGAGTACCTCCGATACAACAAGTTGCCCGAAGTAAAATCTGCGAGGGTTCAGCTGAAGAAGAGAGCTCTCCGATACGTGTTTGTAAATAATACGCTATACCGCAGATCATATGAACAACTCTGGCTCAGGTGTCTGTTATTGGCCGAAACCCAAAAGGTCATGAAAGAAGTTCACTCGGGCGCCTGCGGGGCTCACTAGTCCGGTCCTAAAACGCCGCTTCAGATCAAACAGCTTGGATATTATCGGCCTACCATGATAAGGGATTGCGAAGAGCATACGAAGAGGTGTCATCTTTGCCAAATTCACGGTGGCTTCATTCATGTTGCCTACGAAAGTGTGCTAGTTAGGTTTTTCTTTTTCTCTTTAATAACTAGTTTGCTCAGGACGATTAAAGATAAGTTTGGGGGTATTTGATCAGTCTAAAATATTGCACATTTGAATGAATATTTTCCCTACTATTGTTAAGTACTAAAAGGTGTTTTTTTGTAAATATAAAACATATGTGGGTTTATTTGTAAAAAGTTTATTATCATATGTTTCTACATTATAATTAACATAATTAGAGAAAATATATGCATATAATATTTAAATGAAATCTTAGTAATTAAAATATGCAGATCATATCAAATATTTCTAATCAATATTCTTAAGATGTTATATCATTTAAATGGTTAGGATAATATCTCAAAAATACCAAATGCTACTAATACTATGATTTGATATATTGTGCAGATATTAGCTCAGGTCTGGAATCCAAGTAAGATATCCGAGTAATATCGGGATATCGAAACAAAATTTGCCAAAATTTAGAGATCTAGCAACGGCAGAGACTCAGAGTATTATTTTCAGAATCTAGACATCAAGAGGATTTCCACATGGCAACATAAGAGACCAAAAGAAATCACAAATTCTGATTCCACCAAGTTGCGGCGGAAGGGCAGCTAAATAGGGGGAATCGCGGCGGATCCATGGCTCATTGGTAGCCGTGTAGGATGTTAGATTATGTAGCTTGGATCCTAACTGTATATCCTCACTTATGGAATCTAGGGTTTTTGGTTTCAAGGACTATATAAGGGACTGAGAGCTGTACATTGAAAATCATCACCGAAGTGATCAAGAGATCCAAGAGGTCCACGTATCCGAGTGATCATCATCTATTCATCTACCAACAACAAGAGAGAGATCTAGAGCAAATTAGGGCTCTTGTAATCGACTTTCTGAGGAGAATTGTAAATGCAATAGTTGATTAATAATGATAGTTTTTATTTTAATTCTCTTTGTATTTGTTTTTCGCATTTAATTTCTGTACTTACTTTTCTGCATATTCATTATGATTTCATTCTTCAACCTTTCTTCTAACTTAACCATAAGCGAGTAATTCTTAGCTTGCTAGGGTTTGTAGGATAGGGTAGAACAATGGATGAGAAAATCTTTTAACTTCTTTTATACATTTTAAAGTTTATAAACTTTAGCAAAATAAATGTTAACATCCTTATCGGGAGCGCTACCAATTTATTGATAGTCACGACCATGATTTGAGATTGGTTTAACTCTTGTTTTGATAAGGACTAGACATGAATAGAGATCAATGCAAGGACAAGGGTTAGTAGTGGGGAAACCCTAGTTTCTTCCAAAATCCTAATATATATTCATCACTATCGATCTAGTTTTAAACTATTAAAAGATAAAGGAGACATTTTTAATTATTCATCCATTACTACTAAGTCCTATGAACCATACAAGCATTTTCATTATAAATTTTATATCCGTAAGGACAAACAATCACCCTTCTTTGATCAACCCATCTAAAACAAGAGAAGAGTTCACATTTTCCTGCAGACGACCCGTACTCATCGTGGCTAGTTACTTGCGACACCGTCTTGATTACGGTTATTTTTGAATACACTTTTAACGACCAATCAAATGACTCCATTGCCGGGGAAACGGTCGTAATTGTTTTTCTTGTTATTCGGGTTGATTTCTTATAAAATCCAGCGAACATAAAAGAAAAGAGAATCAAAACTGCATCTTGTGTATCTAACGATTATTGTGCGAGTTTTGTAAGGGAGTCTGGAGTAACTGGAGCAAGCCAACAGAGAGCCAGAGAATTTCAACTTGGACCAGAGGAGTATAGGAGGGCCCTGAAGAAATTTCAGAAGAAGATCCTCTAAATCGGCGGCGGAACCGCTGCGCTTTGGTGCTTTTGACGGCGGAACCGCGGCACTTTGAGAGAATTGGGCCTCCAAAATTCTCAGGTACTTCCCTATTATCTTTCTCTTTCCTCTAAAACTCCAATAAACTGATTTTATTTGCGGATTCTTTGCAAACAGTGGCTCTCAAAAATCTTTTTGCGTGTTTTGATTTCGGTTTGTTTTTGCATATCTAAAACGGACATTAAAGGGCAATAAACCCAAATTCAGAATAGGTGGGGATTTCATCCCCCTTCCAAATCACAAATGAGCATACTTTCACCCTACATTAATTAAAAAATTTTTAGACCTAGCCTCTAAGGACATTCGCGCTCAATTAAGACAGAGGAGGGTTGTGGATAATCTATTGCTTATTTGTATTTTTCTTGTGGTGTCTAAGGTAAGTGCGACTAAGAAAAGTGGTTATTTAATTAGGCCCGCTATTTCGGTGATTCGTATAGCGGATACCTCCCACTTACCTGGCCACAAGATTGATAAGGAGGTAGTAGAGAATTAATCCTGCGACTTGTTCTTTGGAAGTTTAGGAGCGGTCTAGTGACTTGACTTAGGTGACTCTAGTTCTAGGGATTGATTGTGCATTTTGTGATTTGTTGAGTCAAGCCTCAAGTCCGACTATTTTTCAAAACAAACCCTATTAAAAATTGTTCTCACATGCGCTGCCACGTGCACTAAACACGCTTAGTGCATGATCGGCTGGACACAGATTCTAGTGCCCATCTAGTCCGCGTTTTTTCTATTGACTTCGAAGTCAGTACTTGTTCATCTTCTATTTCCCCTTCACCCACCACATCTCCCGAAATGGACGGATCTCCATTGGGATTTAACGATACCACCCTGCCACCACCCATAAGTGCGCAGAATCCACCGCGCACCTCTCCAAGAAAGATGTTACCCCGTACGTGGACCCCTTCCTACTTTTCTGTCTCTTCCATCAGCCAATGAGGATAATTTCGAAATTAAACCCTACTTCATCAACCTATTTCCCAAATTTCACGGGCTTGAATCCGAAGACACATACGTTTTTATAACCAAATTCGAGAACGTATGTGCAATGATGAGCACAACTCAACTTTCAGGGGATGCTATGCGATTACGTCTTCTCCCTTTTACCTTGTGCGATCTAGTAGAAATTGGTTTTATAGCACTGCCGCGCATTCTATCGCTAAATGGGATGAATTCGTTATAACATTCCTTAAGAAATTTTATACTCATCACAAAACTGCCAGTGTTCGAAGCGGGATGAACCAGTTTACCCAACTTCCCAACGAACTATTTTGGAAATGCTTTGAACGGTTTAAAGATTTTCTTGTCTAATGCTCTCATCATGGAATCGATAGATGACAACTTTGCCGAATTATATATGAAGGTATAAATCCAGTCACGAAACAAATGCTTGAAACCATTTGTCAATGCCATTTCATGTCAAAAGATGATGGCGAAGCTTGACAATTTCTGGAAGATCTCGCCGAACAGACATTACAGTGGGAGAGCAATAGACCAATATCGTCTTCATCTAGGGCAGGTATCCATCAGCTCGATATTTCCATCGCAGTAAAAGCCAAAACGGTCGCGATACAAAAGAAACTCGAACCTATAGAAAACAAATTCTCGTCAGCCTCTCTAAACCAAGTTACGCTCCCCAAAACCGTGTGTGGTTGCTGTTTTGACCCATCACATTTAACGGAAGAATATCCTTTGAATTCTCCGTCTCAAGGTCAAGAACAAACCAATACTGCTTTTCAACAACGACTTAGAAACGATCCTTATTCCTCCACATACAATCAGAGATGGAAGAATCGTCATAATTTTGCTTGGAACCAAAACCAAACTCAAACTCAAAATTAGTTCCCAAGCCAAAATTACTTTCAAAGGCTTCCCCCACAGCAACAACAGCCACCACACCAAATTCAGCACCCCTTTCAACCACAATCTTTTCAAAATCCGTCCAAAATCGTTGCTCCTTATACTAATTCTGTAACACCCTAGTTCATTTATACCATAATTTATTTGGGTTTTCCTAATCTTGTGGCTATTTCTTGATTATTATTCATTTTGGGTGCGGATACGGATAGTACATTTGGTATCTGTGTTTAGTATCCGACCCGACCCGCATACTTAAAACCCGTCTTAGTTCTAGTTTATACATATCCTTGCTTGTACAGAGGATCCGTGCACACATATATGCTCTATATACCTGTATCATATATTTGGCATCTGCATATATTTTAAATAATACAAATATAACCAAATATAATATTTTAAATACCCAGCATGGCCTGCATCATACCCCATACCGTATGGCTACATCCTGATATCGTGTTCTTGTCCCGTTTAGTGAAACGGACTCGTTTGGATTGCTACGTGCATTTACGTGTATCCGTTCTTGGGGGTATGCATTTTCTCTAACCGGACATCGCATTATGGTTTTGGTTGATACATATATTATTCGTATTTTCAAACTAGATTTTTAGACAGGACCCAGGTATTTTTCCGAGTATTTTTGTATTAGCTATAAAACCGTAGATTATATATTATAATATTTTATATAATTAAACAGTTCATACCTCTCTCTCTCTCTACATATATATATAATATACTTTTAACTAAATATATATTTTAAATCCTAATTACTATCCGTATCTTTCTCTCTCTCTCCCCTCTATATATATCAAATCATATATTATATTTTAAAACATAATTTTATAAAAACCTCATAGCTTCTCTCTCTCTTCTTCACTTTTCTTTTCCTTCCTTTTCCACGAGAAACCCATGCCTCACCCTCGCCATCTCCACCACCGCCGACCCCCTCGTCTCCACAACCAATCCACCAACACCCCCGACCTCGTTACCTTCTCCTTCTCCTCTCCTCTCCTCTTCTCCATCCCCAAGAACCCACAACCCTTACAGCCCGACCTCAGCCCAGACCTCACCGCCGATCGCCGGCAACTCCTCGTTGTCACCACCTCCGTCTCCTCACCTCCCTGCAAACCCCCGGCACCACAACCACCACCACCATCACCTTCATCCTTGCATCTGCAATGCATCACCCGAGAACCCTAACCACGATGCCTCCTGCAGAAACCCCGACCCCCATCGTCGGGACCTTCACCTCGTCCTCATCCCTCGCTTCCTCTGTCCCAGAACTCCAAGCTAGAGCACCACAAACCCCAGACCTCCACTCTTCTTCTTGTTCTTTTCTTTTCTTTTCTTGATTCTTGGTTTTTCCGGTGATCGCCGGAGTCGCGCACGTCGCCGATGATCCGGGCGACCCAGTCGTCGTTCACATCCAGCGTGGTCATGTCTTTGAGTAGCCTGGTTCAGTTTTGTACGCACGTGGTTCGCATCGCGACGTTTACCCGATGTCGAACGTGACGTACGCACCCCGTCGTGAGATCCGCTCAGGCAAGTTTATCTTGATACATGCTATGTTACTATATTTATATCCATATGAATAAAAATATTACATGTAGTTTAATTATGCATCCCATATTATAGTTTTACCGTTTTACGATACCCGTACGTATCCGTACTGATAATTGCATATAAAATTACATGCCGGAACATCCTGATGTCATTTCACTATTATATTATCATGACATGTTATCTAGCTTGTATCATACGTAGTCATATATATATATATATATATAAATAGGTTATTACGGATAGACATATATGCATCCTGATATCAGCACTATTTACTGTGATCCCGATATCATTTACAGTTTTACATTTGGTATCCTTTTGATACATATGCACCACATGACATGCCCTAACACACTACTTGACTTGTTACCTGATTTTGTTACTAATGCCGACAATCCTGACTTGTTGTCCTGACGGACGTAACCTGTTGTCTATATAGACAAAACATGTATCTGCTTGATCCTGTGTTGGCATTAGTTCCATATTATCAATACCTGACTTGAACACATAACCTTGGCGGTAAGGGGAAATCAATAATGAAACCTGACTTGTAACTCGACAGTTCGATACTTATACTGATCAGTCTTTATGGGCTAGGCCAGCCGAGATGATGCTACTGACACCATTCATCTATACATGTTACCTGTTTACTTCCTAGCGGCACGTCTCGGATTCAGCTCGAGAATCTTGACCGTGGTCCCGGACATGCATGGGATACTATTGAGTTATGTTTCCCCCAATCAGAGCAAAGCTCTGTTTGAAATTTGAATTTCAAAAATTGAAGCAACGCTTCAGATCCAGCGCTAGGCACGCCACGTGTCAGAAACGAATGCGCTAGCACCAGGTACGCTGCGCCCTAGGCAGTGCACCATGTGCACGCTAGCGCTAGGCGCGCTGCGCGCCACGTGTCAAACATGGGTGCGCTAGCACAGGCTGCGCTGCGCTCCGAGCAGCGCACCACGTGTCAAACACGGGTGCGCTAGCGTAAAGTGCGCTGCGCTCTGAGTAGCGCACCACGTGCAAAGCACGGGTGCGCTAGCGCTGGAATTAAAAATTCCCCACCGTTATATCAAAAGATCTAATAATAATGATTAATCATTAATTAATCAGAATTAAAATTCTGTTATGCAAAGATTTTCCAATCTTGTTAAAAACAAGAAAACCGCCTTCTGTAAAACAGAAGCCTTAGGATCAAAGATCCAACGGTGGGAAACATCCCCAAATCAATCAGAGAAAGATCTCTTTAACTGATTTAAGAAATCAACTTGCCCTATATAAAGGCCCCAAGACTTCAAGTCTGATATAGAGAAACCCCCCTCCCCCATAAACTTTGAAAAATTCAAAGAAAGAGAGCAAGCTCTTGAAAGAAGATTATTTCTTTAAGGTAAAGATGATGAATGATGAACACAGAAATGAAATCATCTCATAAAAAGAAGAATTATTTTCTTAAAAGATCATAGATCTACAGAGACCAAGGTCTTTCATAAAAAAGATCAAAAGATCTCATTACATAATATAAGAAGAACATATTCTTCATGCAGATCATTGATCTATAAAGGCAAAGCCCTTTCAAAAATAAGAACTGTTGTTCTTGAATCTTGAGACAAAGTCTCTTTTAAAAGAACATAAATTTATTCATAGATCATAAAAATTGATCAAATGCGCTTTGTGCTATTGAAATGTGTCTTGCGCTATTGAACAACGCTTCTGCGCTCTCTGGACCGGTGCTCAGCACTAAAATGCACAACGTGTCAACCACGTATGCAACTTGCGCCTTGCGCTTCTGAAACAGCGCACCGCGCTCATGGGCTGGCGCTCAGCGCCAAGCGCAACACGTGTCATTCATATATGCGCCAGCGCAATGCGCTCATGGACTAGCGCTCAGCGCTCACAAACTGGCATCTGCGCTTAGCGCAGAGCGCAACACTTACATGCGCGCCACGTGGCAGAAGCGCACTGCACTTTTTTATTGGCGCAAAGCACCTAACGCACCATATGTTGCGCTGAATGAACACAAATTGTTCTTTAGTGAGCCAAGGCTCTGATGAATTCTCTGCATTCAATACAAGACAAAAAAGAAGATTTCTGCCAAGATATAATGCTCAGCATTGTTAAAAGGGCTAAGCCCAAATAAAGGCTCAACAACCAGAATAAAAATGTTAAACATTTATTGGACTTAGCCCAAGATTGGCCATAAGTCCTCAATTCATATTAATTGAGCCCATCTGCTTATAAATATTTTAACAGATCTTAGTCCCAACTGGACTACAGGTCTCTCAACCCACATCAGTCTAAGGGTACATCTCTTTACTCCTTTGATATTTGTCGTTGTAATCCTTCAACGTCTTCAGAGAGGTGACGGGTCCCGACAACCATACAATTTATAGACTATGACGTCTTTAAACTGGACTGTGGGGTCCTTAAACCCATGGACTATGATGTCCTTAACCTTGACTGTGAGGTCTTTAAACTCACGGACTACGATGTCCTTAATCTTGACTGTGAGGTCTTTAAACTCACGGACTACGATGTCCTTAACTTTGACTGTGAGGTCTCTAAACTCACGGACTATGATGTCCTTAACCTGGACGGAGATGTCCTTAAACTAACATTGGACCACCATGTCCTTAAACTGGTAATGGACCGCAATGTCCCTAAACTAAACAATAGAGCCCAAATGCACTTTTGTTAGATCTAAATGATCCTGTTAAGTTGATCTTAGTCTAAAATTAGACTAACGTATCCTTAACAAACGTTTAAGTTGATCTTAGTCTTAAATGAGACTAACGTATCCTTAAACCCAACCCCAAACCCAAATCTAAGAAGATACGGATTTGGACTAATCCACGCCCTACGAGCGACAACATAAATTAGTCTCCGTATACAATCCACGGGCAACCAAAAACAAAACAAACCCTCACGACACGAAGTGACCATCTGGAGAAGGAGAAAGCTGTTACCGCTATGCGGTAGCGTAATTAACCGCAGGGGCTTACGCCTACAGGGAAGAGCGTCCCCACGATAAAAAACCCCTCAATGAGGGGGAATCTGACGAAGTCTGCTACATCGGCCGCATCCGTTTAAACCTTCGATATACGGTGCTATAAATCAACTTGGCATCTTCGGAGAGGTGGACGGATAGCACCAAATAGCATCTACCCTCGAAGTTCAGGCCCGGACGTCCCAAACGTCGCGGTCGCGTCTTTTGGCGGAGAACAGATTCTGGCACGCCCGGTGGGACCTTTTCCTCTTTCCACTCCACACTTCATGTGTCGTGTTCGCGAAGGAATCGCGGTTTGATAAGGTTGCCCTTGGGTTCGAGGTACTAAGATTTGGTGTCTTGCTTGGTGCAGAAAACAAAAGATCAATGGCGTCTACTTGCACGAAGTGTTCCAGCTGCAATTGCAACTCGCGTTCTGCCTCATCTGGAGGCATAGCTTACGGACCTCAGGCGGCCTCCCTGTTCGCAATGCCGATAGAGCAGGTGACGCAGGCTACCACTGGTTTGTTCTTCGGGACCATGCTCCCACCAATGAGCATTAACATCCCGCTGACACAAGAAGCGCAAAAGAAGTCGGTCTTTGATCGGCTCACTACCACCACGGCCCCTCTCAACGGGTTGTCCAATGTCAAGCCAGCAGCATCAGTCTTCGATAGGCTGAGCTTGAACTCTGGTGGGCCCGTCAAGAAGCCCACGATACCTAAAGCGGCCATCCCGAAACGGATAGCCATTCCTGCTCTCGAGGTCACTAAAGAAGTCTCTCCCGTCAAAGGATCAGTCCTTACGAGGCTGGCCGCTCCGGCTCCCGTTCCTGCTCAAAGGTCTGTCTTTGACAGACTGGATACTACTGCTCAACGGACGTCGGTCTTCAAGAGGCTGGTACCAGCAGCGCCTTACCAGAACAGGGGGCATGACGAAGTCACCCCTAAAGCTGAAACAATCCCAACGACTCGACACGCTCGACGTCGCCACTGGCGCCGAGTAAGGAAGGCTGGGGGCAACTCCCCCTCTGGGCTAACTCCACCAGCCCCAACGGTGGAAGTCAATGCTGCTGTTCCAACTGGGAACAGCTTTGAGCTGCTTAATAGGGTGTGCAGGAATTCACCCACTGCCGTACTGAAAAGATCTCCTCCACCCGTGGAGAATGTTACAGAAATGAAGCCGGAACATCCCCCTTAGCGGCTTTCCTCCAAAATTTACAAAGTCTGGCGACAGGTCCAGGAATCGGTAGTTGATCAGAACTACTCTCGCCGACCAAAGAAGATTAAAGCTTGGCAAGAAGAGAGTCATCCCGTGATACCACAGAAGATGTCGTCTGTCTGGGTGCCCACTGCAACGGCTCCCTCAACTTCAACCGC
This sequence comes from Agapanthus africanus, assembly GCA_030015575.1. Taxonomy (NCBI): domain Eukaryota; kingdom Viridiplantae; phylum Streptophyta; class Magnoliopsida; order Asparagales; family Amaryllidaceae; genus Agapanthus; species Agapanthus africanus. Next base: position 1,007,500,251 of record JASDDO010000019.1, read on the forward strand.
TCATAAGAGAATGAGGCCAGAGAAGGCCCTCGTGTCCGCGACGAACTGCAAGGACACCGAACCTAAACATCCCAAGTCTGGGGGCATAATGGTGCATACTGTTTATATGGCTTCCGGAAAAGAGGAAAGCCGTGCTTCTACGGGCCATCGACCTCTTACCCGGTCAATAACAAGGGCTCAGGAATAACAACAGCAGAAGCTTCAGGAGATGCTGACTGCAATGGCCGCACTCACTGGGCCGAAAGAAAATCCAGAGACCTCGAAGCAGCGTCATGAACAAGAAACTGACACCGAGTTCCTCCGAAGAATGCTCGAGAGGAAATAAAAAGAGGCTGCGGAACAAGCAGCCAATATAAAACGAATGACTCTCTTATTCCAAGACATGGCTGGGATGATGTTACAGCCAGAACCTCCAGCCGAGGACCCTCCGATCATCATTGAAGACGACAGAGGGGAGACATCGAACCCTCCTCCGGCTCTTTCAGCAGCCAAAGAGGAAACCATTTCCAAGGCCGCTCTGGATGACTACATTGCTTAGCAAATACGAGCTCACCAGGCGAATGAAGTGGCCGGCCAAGTCGTTAAAACTGGGTGACCATATCCAGGCTGGTATGACTAAATAGAGTACCCGCCGGGATATACGATCCCTAAATTTCATGTATACAAAGGGACGGGCAATCCCCACCAGCATGTCGTCCAGTTCAGGGCTCTATGTGGCAACACCGGGGGTGATGATAAATTGCTACTTCGCCAATTCGTCGGCAGTTTGTCGGAGACGGCATTTGAGTGGTATTCTGAACTTCCAAACGACTCCGTCAAAACTTTCATAGAAATGGAGCTATTATTCACCCAACGATTCGCAAGTGCTAGTGAACGCACCCTAATAACGACATTGATCAATGCCAGGGTGAAGCCAGGCGAAACGTGGGTTCAATACGCAATACGATGGCAGAATCTGTGGTCGAAATGCGAACAACGTATAGAAGAAGCGCCGGCGGCGGGCATGTTCGTGGGCACTCTAGACCCTCATGCAACTATTTCCCAGTTTATGATGTTCTTCAAGCCTACCACTTTCCAAGCCTTGATCGACAAACTGGCCCAAATGGAACAGATGGGTCATAGACCGTCTCCTCCAAAGCCGGAGCCGCGTAACAAGAAAGGAAAGGGGAAAGCGATCGTCGTCGCCAATGCTCAACAACAGCCCAGTGTTCTGAGACCAGTTGATCGCCAAAATAATAGAACCCGATCTCTAGAGGATAAAATGAGACGCCCTTACTCGTTCCCTCGAGACAAGACGAAGAGATTATTCGAGCTTGCACCGCGCAACAGGCTCATCACTCTGCCGGAGCCAAGACGCCTAGTGCAACCAGGCGACATTAGCAATCCTAACTATTGCCCTTATCACCGAATGTTGGGCCATCCGATCGAGGATTGTTACATCTTCAAAAGCTGGATAGAAAATCAGTACCAGCAGGGCAAATTCATATTATCCAAGAATTAGAAGGTGAACCCGCCTGGCCACACACTCCCAAGAAGACGGATACACCGGGGGTATCATGCTCTTTCGTAGAAGAAACTCCATGGGAGGTCGTTCTTTCAGCCAAAACTAAAAGAATGCTGAAGAATCTCCAAACATGCCCGGCGATCAGGTGGAAAAATCCACTCGAACCTGAGATCATCGAAGGAATGTTAAAACCGCGTCCAACTCCAAAGATCGGTGGTGATAGCCAAAGCACTCGCACCCAGCCATCGAAATCTTCGAAGAAGAAGAAATCCAAGAAGCCCGTGAAGTCTGGTGACAAGCGCACGGACCTGCAAAAGTAGATTGATGCGCTGGAAGAGTATAATCAGAAGGTGCGGACTCCATTCACACTTCAAGAGTTTCTCAGTCACGTCCTTGAGGACGGAGATGACAACAATGGAGAAGACTCGTCGGATGAATCTGAGGATTATGTGGCAAGTTGCCATGTGATCTCTCACTCGTCGATAAACGATGGAGAAGCTCCTTACACAGAGAAACTGAGGGCAGATCCTAATCCGGAATTTCTAGGGCCATCGGATGAAATGATTGAAGAATTCCTGAACGAAGCTCTTTCGAAAAGTAAAGCTGATCGGGAGCGCGAGACGGCTATATTTAAAAAGGCCAAAGGCCGGCGACCGAATGAAAGGGTTGAAACACTCCCGCCAGATCAAAGTACATCCGTCGCAAATAAAAACGGGTTCAAGACGAGGAAGAGGTTCGCCAAAGCCATATCAATGGGAATGAAGCTGCCACCCTCCGAAGAAAACACTTCTGATGAAGCGGATATACATCCCAGCTACTGTCTGTATCATCGAAGGATCGCGCACCCCATCGAAGAGTGCAATGCCTTTAAAAACCGGTGGCAAGGATATGTTGCTCACCGACAACATTTCAAGCGAATGAAACGCAAAACTCGTCGGGAGCAAAGAAATACGACCGAGGAGTGTAAAAGAACTGCTGGCAACTGTCATATGGTTGACGCTGGAGGATCACAAGTTCTTACATTCGGGAGCGATTCTGATGATGAAATAGCCCTTGGCCCTCTCTTCAAAGAACCCACCTCTGAGAAGGAAGAAATGAAGACATGCGAAAATATTCAGCTGCGCAATCGTACGCTGCCCGAAAAGAATCTTGGGCCCTCAAACAGTGGGTCAAATAGAAAAGATAAGGGAAAAGAAAAGGTCCCTGAGAATATCATCCTTGATGACCAAGCCGTCGAAAAGCTGACAGCCAAGGACCCGCCAAAGAAAAGTAAGGTGGACTATAATGTTCTGGCACACTTGAGGAAGATGCCCTCGCAGCTCAGTATTCTCGACGCCCTTCTGCTATCTAAAGAGGCGAGAGATTCGCTGATCAAGGCATTACAAGAGCCCGAGCAATTCCAAGCTTTCCTCACCGAAGAAAAGATGAAGGAAGAGCTGGAAGAAGTGCACACCGCCGATATCACCTTCGGCGACGAAGATCTCCTCCTTGGGACATGCGAGCACAACCGTCCTCTATATGTCACCGGATACTGTCATGACATCAAGATAGGTAAAATCCTGGTCGATAATGGGTCTTCCGTCAACCTTCTTAATGTAAGAGTGTTGAAAGAAATCTGCATGAGCGTTCAACACCTTGCTCGTGATAAAATCACCATTTTTGGATTTGACTCCCTGTCATCACGGACGCTTGGGTCCGTGATACTGACGTTACGCTTTGGGCTGCTCGTCACCGATATCAAGTTCCACGTCATTGACGCCATGACATGCTACAATGCTTTGCTCAGCCAGCCCTGGTTACACGAGTACAACATCATCCCTTTTACACAACATACTTCTTACTAGATTTTGAGGAAATGGAAAGATGTCACAAACTGAAGAATAAAGCTATCACCACTATTCCGGTCTTTGGGAGTGATACCGAGGAGGAGGAAGAAATAGTTTATTCAGGTCCGCCCCAGTACAACAAGCTGGGACCGTCTGCTCCTATGTTGATTTTCGGCAGCGACTCGGAAGATGAGGTCAATGTCGTTTTCTCTGCTCGGCCATCAATACAAACCTTTGTTGATGGAGATCAAAGTTTGCAAGTGGCCATGGTTCCGCCCAAGCATCATAAAGAACTAGACGCGGTTGATACCTACAACGTGGAAGAACCGTAGACATTCTACTCCCTCCCACACGAAAAGGTGAAAAGGCGATCCTATTCTACCGTTCCGGGGAACCAAAGTAGAGAAAAAAATCTGGCATGGTGCGGATTCTACACTTGACAGGCTCCAGCCCATCCGTTTGCCCACGTATTACACGGACGGACTAAAGAGACTCTTAAGATGCCAAGGTGTATTTCTTAAGCAAACTGCGCGACAAGCACGGTTCTATAATAGGATCTGGAACGTTCCCGGAACTCAACAAAAGTTGCCAACGGAAGAATGGAAACGACCGGGCTTGGGTATGTTCAATCCAAGAAATGGGAGCTACTTCGCGACTGCTACGTCATACATGACTTTGATGAAGAAACAGATGCTCTGTGGGAAGATGCTAACCTTAAACCAAAAAGAGCTCCCGCCGTGAAAATGCCCAGTCCGTCGTTCGAAGAACAAATGGACAAGCTTATAAGGGAAGCAGGTCAAAAGGTTCGAGACGGCCATAATTGCGAAATGGCCATCTACGAGAAAGCCAGGGCGCAACGCCTCCTTCAGCAGGCTGTGAAAAATGAAAATACTCCTCCTTATCAACCCGTTGTACAAAAGGCCCGACGCAGAGGCAGAAATAAACCAAAGAGCGGGAAAGGCGTTGGACAGCGACAAAGCAGGTCTAAGGAGCCACGCAATCAAGATCGAGCAGCCGGGATCCTTCTCTTATAAGAAGATGGGTCGAGCATATTCTTTTCCCCAAGACAAGACAAAGAAGATATTCAATCTTGTCATAAAGCATCAGATGATGACACTTCCGGAGTCCAAGCATCCTGAACAAGCGAACGAGGTCTCTCACCCAGACTATTGCTCTTATCATCAAATAAAAGGGCATCCTCTCGAAGACTGCTTCACCTTCAAGAACTGGGTTGAAGACCAATATCAACAAGGGAAGTTTGCTTTATCCAGCAGTTGGAGGGTAACCCCGCCGCAGAAGCATAAACCCAAAGTCGCGAGAGTAGAACCAGATCAACATCGGTCTTGGAAGCGATCTCGTACTTGTCATATGATAATGTTGTCAAAAGAAGAGCCTGAGGATACAGATGACCTCCCCTGGTGCCTTGAAAACGATGAGGACGAGGTAATCTCAGAATTTCCACCAGCACCAAAAGAGCTGAAGATGGAATAAATACTACTGCAGACAACCTAAGAAAGATTGATTTTGGTACGGCAAGTGACCCCCGGCCAACATTCGTCAGTGAGCTATTGTCTGAAGAAAGTGTGGCTACGCTTAAAGATGTGCTCATGCAGCATAAAGACTGCTTCGCATGGAACTATTCCGAGATGCCGGGACTAGATCCAGAGATTGCTGTGCACAAATTGACGATATCTCCGGACGTCAAGCCGACTAAACAGGCGCCGAGAAGAATGCGGCTCGAACTTGAGATGAGCATCAACACCGAGGTCAAGAAGCTAATCGACTCCAGCTTCATCTAAGAGGTCCAATATCCTGACTGGATCGCCAACATCGTCTCGGTGATGAAGAAGAATGGAACGGTGCGCATATGTGTGGACTTTCGGGATCTCAATAAAGTCTGCCCGAAGGACGACTTTCTAGTACCGGTCACTGAGCTGATGATAGATGACACATCCACTCATGAAGTTTTCTCCTTCATGGACGGATCATCAGGGTACAATCAGATAAAGATGCATCCCAAAGACCAGAAGCATACCGCTTTCCGGACTCTCCTGGGAATATTCTGCTGCAAAGTAATGCCTTTCGGCTTGAAGAACGCCGGTGCCACCTATCAAAGGGCCATGACGAAGATCTTCGATGATCTCATACATGAAATCGTCGAATGCTATATCGATGATCTCGTAGTTAAAAGAAAATCATACGAGGAACATTTAGAGCATCTGAAGATCGTGTTTCAGTGCCTTCGGAACCCTCCCAAATGCGCGTTCGGAGTTTCCTCGGGCAAGTTCCTAGGATTCGTTGTCCGACACCGAGGCATAGAGATAGACCCGTCGAAGATCAAGGCGATTATAGAAATGCCCCCGCCAAAGACTCTGAAGCAGCTGCGATCTCTCCAAGGAAAGCTCGCATATATCCAGCGATTCATAGCCAATCTTTCCGGCAAGTGTTGTCCTTACAGTCACCTAATGAAGAAGGGAACCCCATTCGTATGGGATCACAAATGTCAAAACGCACTGGAGGAAATCAAGCAATACCTGCAGAATCCGCCGGTGTTGACCGCCCCGGTCAAGGGAAAACCCTTCATCCTGTACACAACCGCCCTCGAGGGTTCCTTAGGCGCATTATGGGCACAAGAGAATGACCAAGGAAAAGAGAGAGCCTTCTACTACTTGAGTCGAGTTCTCCTGGGGGCAGAAAGCAACTACTCCCCTATTGAAAAACACTGCCTGGCGTTGATCTTCGCGATAACGAAGCTCAGACACTACGTATTGGCGCATGAGGTCCATCTCATATCAAAAGTGGATCCTCTCAAATACCTGATGTCGAAGGCCATATTAACAGGGCGGCTCGCTAAATGGGCTCTGCTCTTGATGGAGTTCTCGATAACTTATCGTCCCCTTAAGGCAGTGAAGGGCCAGGCCATCGCTGACTTCCTCGCTGAGCATCCGATACCTGCTAACTCTCCCTTGAACTACGAATTGCCGGACGAGCACGCGTTTGACACGATCGACGGGGGGAGAAAGGAGAATGATACCTGATGGGAACTCTATTTTGATGGAGCGTCTTCCATGAAGAAGCGCAAATAAAGCATCCCTATAATCAAATCAGGGGTAGGCCTCATCTTCGTGACTCCACAAGGAGGGATAATGCGCTTTGCCTTCTCTTTAACAAAGCCGAGGACGAATAATGAAGCTGAATACGAAGCTTTGATAGCAAGTCTTGAGATCACCGTCGACATGGGAATTGAAAACCTCCTCATATATGGAGACTCCCAGCTGATCGTTAGTCAAGTAAACGGCGACTATCAAACGTGCAAATCGGAGTTAGTAAAATACGGCGGGAGATTGCAGCAACTGCTGACTCAAATTCCTGCCTGTACCCTGGAAAGCATACCGCGTGCAGAAAATAGCAAAGCGGATGCATTGGCTAAGGTCGCTAAATAACTGGCCGACGAAAACCTCGATGACGTGAGGATTGTTGTGCAAAACCGTCGGGTTCTCACACCAGCAGAAATATCTCCGGAATCTTCTGAAGAAAAAAGAGCGACCGAGCAAACGGCCCTACAAATAAAAGACCAGGAAAAGGCTATGGATTGGAGATAAGTCTTTGTAGACTACTTCAAATCCCGTCGAACACCTGAAGATACATCCTCAAGACATCAGCTCATGAAACGAGCTCTATCCTTCGCCTTTGTCAATGACACTCTATATAAGAGATCGTTCGACTCTCTGTGGCTAAGATGCCTGGGACCGGAAGAGGCAAGGAGAGTCGTACAAGAAACTCACGACGGACTCTGCAGTTCTCACCAAGCCGGGCCGAAGATGAAATTAAAGATCAAAATGATGGGCTACTATTGGCCCACGATGATCCAAGATTGCCTCGAATATGCGAAGCAGTGCCACTCGTGCCAGATTCACGGGGACTTTATCCACCAACATCCAAATCCGCTACATCCGACGATGGCTAGCTGGCCATTCGAAATGTGGGGAACTGACATAATCGGCCCTATCGAACCAATATCATCCAGAGGACATCGATTCATTTTAGCGACAACTGATTACTTCTCCAAATGGGCAGAAGCAGTACCGCTGAGGGAAGTGAAGACGGAGAATATCCTCCATTTCTTCAAGACACACATCATTTATCGGTTTGGAACTCCGCGACGGATCATCTCCGATAACGGGCCGGCCTACAGAAGCCACAAGATCAGCCGCTTCGCACAACAACATAACATAGACTGGAGATATTTATCGGTCTATAATCTCCGAGCTATCGGTCTAGTTGAGGCTTTCAACAAGACCTTGATGAAGATCGTGAAAAAGACGGTGTCTCGAAATAAGAGGGACCGGCATGAGAGATTGCATGAAGCTCTCTGAGCATATCGAACTACGTTCAAAACGGCCACGAACACAATGTCGTAAGCATTGGTATTCGGCGTGGAAGCGGTACTCCCCCTCGAGATAGAGTTACCCTCTCTACGAGTGGCAGTTCACTACGAGCTAACAGACGAAGAAAATGCTCACCTCCGGCTCGAGGAACTCAACGCCCTTGATGAAACCCGGCTCATGGCGCAACAAAACCTGGAGGCTTGCAAAACAAAGATGACGTGCTCATACAAAAGATTGACTAGGTCGAGAACATTCCGCCAAGGCGAACTCGTGCTAGTGGTCAAAAGACCTATGATCCCCAATCGTGCTAAACGGGGGAAATTCGAGCCGAACTATGAAGGCCCGTATATCATAGACAAGGTCTACCAGGGTGGAGCCTATCTACTAATGGACATGCATGGCGAAAGGCCCTTCAAGCCAATAAATGGTCGCTTCCTGAAAAGGTACTACGCTCGACGAGTCACGGCCTAGGTCAATGATAGATGACGATGACTATGTCCGCTCACTATCTTCCTAAGCCCAAAACTCTGTAAGTAGTAGCCGGTTTTGGGACCGAAATGTCCTTAAACTAAAGACGGACCGAAACGTCCTTAAACTAACAATGAACCACTATGTCCTAAAACTAGTTACGGACCGAAACGTCCTTAAACCAACGATGGAACACTATGTCCTAAAACTGACTGTTGACCGAGACGACGATAAACTACTACAAACTGCAGCATCTCAAAGCTGAAAAAAAAATATAAAAAGGAAAAGAAAAAGAAAACGGTATGTCCATAAGCGAAATGGGCACGGATGAAAACCCGAGAGGGCTCCGTGAGTAAAAACAGCAGGGCTACCGGCGAGTTTTGTGAAAACCCGAAATGGCGCAATCTCGTTAAAGACACTTGCAAGGTCCTCTCGACCTTATGAGGAGAAACCACCTGCGTGAGATCCTTACGACTCACAAAGGAGCAACACACTTAGGAATCCCCACGATTCCTAAGGAGAAATTACACTTACGAGATCCTCACGACTCGTAAGGAGAACCCTCTTATGAGACCCTCACGGCTCATAAGATTCAAAAGTCTTAACCTACAGGGATCTGAACCTGTTCTTAAGAGGCCACCACAACCTCCAATGCTGCCCTATAAGCAGCTCAATACTGACCCTTGTATACAATCCACGGGCGCGAATAAACATTTCCCTAACAAGGTCCCATCAGTCACTAGGGATATGTTTGCACAGTGAACAACCCTTGTAAGTCCTCTCGACTTAGAAGAAGAAAATACTCTCGTAAGATCCTTACGACTTACAAGAAGCCATACACTTAGGAATCCTCACGATTCCTAAGGAGAAAATGCACCTACGAGATCCCCACGACTCGCAGGGAGAATACGTCATCCACATGACCCCGTCGCGGAAATACGTCATCCAAATAACCCCGTCGCGGAAATACGTTATCCACATGACCCCGTCTTGGAAATACCTCATCCACATGACCCCGTCTCGGAAACACGTCATCCACATGACCCCGTCGTGGAAATACGTCATCCAAATGGCCCCGTCGCGGAAATACGTCATCCAAATGACCCCGTCTCGGAAATACGTCATCCAAATGACCCCGTCGCGGAAATACGTCATCCACATGACCCGTCTCGGAAATGCGTCATCCACATGACCCCGTCTCGGAAATACGTCATCCACATGACTCCGTCTCGGAAATACGTCATCCACATGACCCCGTCACGGAAATACGTCATCCACATGACCCCGTCACGGAAATACGTCATCCCGTCGCGGAAATACGTCATCCAAATGACCCCGTCGCGGAAATACGTCATCCAAATGACCCCGTCTGGGAAATACGTCATCCACATGATCCCGTCTTGGAAATACGCCATCCACATGACCCCGTCTCTGAAATATGTCATCCACATGACCCCGTCGCGGAAATACGTCATCCACATGACCCCGTCTCGGAAACACGTCATCCACATGACCTCGTCGCGGAAATACGTCATCCAAATGGCCCCGTCGTGGAAATACGTCATCCACATGACCCCGTCGCGGAAACACGTCATCCACATGACCCCGTTGCGGAAATACGTCATCTACATGACCCCGCCTCGGAAATACGTCGTCCAACGACTCCGTGCAACACGTCCAAAGTTAACCTTGACCCTGTGAGAAACACCCGGAGCAACTTCTGATGCCGTAAAATGCGGATAATGTCAATCTCATTAAACACTTAAGGGTCCTCTCGACTCGTAAGGAAGAAAACTCTCTTGTAAGATCCTTACGACTTATAAGGGAAAACGCACTTAGGAATCCTCATGATCCCTAAGGAGAAAATACACCTACGAAATCCTCTCGACTCGTAGGGAGAAAAGTCTTTATGAGACCTTCACGGCTCATGAAGTTGAAAAGTCTTAGGCAGCGGATCTGAACCTGCTTTTTAGGCCATCGCTACCCCTCGAAGAAGTCAAAACAAGATGCTCACTCTATCATCTGCAAGCTATGCTTACTAAAGTGACATGCTGATAACGAAAGAAAGAACAAAGCGAAGAGATGACACAAGACATCGTGAAAGAAATGTACCTTTTATTCATGAATTCAATTGGGTACAAAATACATCATATGAAAGAATAAAAAAAATGGATACATTTTATTCAAAATTACAAATGGTACAAAAAACAATTATTGAGAAGGAAGCGCTTTCAATAGTCCGATCAGCCGCTCACGCACTTCCCTCAACCCCTTTTCTTGATCAGCTGCCACGGCCAACTCTGCTTCAACTTGGGCTCGTCGCTGCAAGTAGGACGAAAGTTGCTCTTCGACGGCCTACTGAGCTGCCGCACGATTCTGTGCATCCCGCTCAACGATGTCGAGCTTCTACCTCAGTGTTAGCCCGTCAGAGATGCATCGCAGAAGGGCTTCAAAGATAACTTTCAACTGCGCAGCATTTGCATCAACCTGAGCGTACAGCCGGGTAGACTCACTTGAAGTCTCTTCGTACTCTTTACGTTTTAAGGCCGCCTCTCGTTCAAGATGACGGAAGTAGGGAGTGCTCTGCTCGACCCACGCAGCCCGCTGCGTGTTCACAGCCAGGACTTCTAGAGCAGGACGTCCGACCTCGAGCTCATGCAGGCAAGCCTCAATTTTCCTGCAGAGATCAACCCAAGACTCAACGACGCCCTCACTATGAAAGTTCATAAGCATCGCCAGTATAGGATTAACCTCCGTGGCAAAATCCGTAGCGATTGTGGGAGTCTTCACGTCAAGCTCCTCGATATAGTCGCTCAACATGCACAGACTATTCACAACGCCTTTGGAAGATGAACGTCGAGAAAAGGGGCCTGCAGGCATTATGACTCGTGATTCAAACGGAGCTAAAGTTGATATCACCGCTGCAAAACAAATCACAGTCAAATGGCGGTTCAAGAAATAGAAGAGGTTCATGAATAATGGAGTTTACTATACCAGCTGCAGCAGGTGGCAAGGCCGGGAATACCAGTGGCGCAACTGTTCTTTCGTCTCCTCCTTCGATCTGTAATGCTGCAATCAAAACAAAGAATAATTAGAAACGATTTAGCTGCCCATGAAAGAAAAGACATTAGTTGAAGGCCGTACTCACCAGCGCCACTAGATGAGGCAATCTCTGACTGGAAAGAGAAGTATGGGTGTAACACCTGATACAGGTGATCAAAAAGGACTCCTGCAACGACGCAGTAATGCAATGTCAGTACATAAAGTATACAGCCTACAATGAAACTGATAGGTCACAAATCCGCACCTTCCAGCATTTGAGATGGTACGAGAGAAGGTAGAGGAGCGGTCACCGTTAAAGCAGTGACTAGAGATGCTTCCTCGGGTGGCGCAACCCCAGCGCTCATCACACCTGCATTAGAAATAAGAGAAACGCTGTCAAAAAAAAATTAAAAGGGATTGCAGAATAAAGGAGAAAGTAATGACCCAAAATCTACCTGGTGAGTCGCCGGTCGATACCGCGACCAGGGCGTCACTAGAGGCAGCAAATGCTTTACCCTCCTCCATCGGAATGGTCTCGCCACCCGTAGCCTCATCCCCCAATTCCATGAGAATCGTTGTGACACTCTTAGCACCCGGCAACGGCAAGGAGCCGCAAGGAGAAAGAGCGACGATTGGAGCAGTGCCCGACTCTTGAGAAAGAGTGGCTACCTCGGGCTCGGCGACTGTAGCCATCTCACCCACCGCTACCTCGAGATCGGCGTTTATGGCTATCTCACCCGCCGCTACCTCGAGCTCGGCAATCGTGGCTGTCTCACCTACCGCTACCTCAGGCTCGGTGGTTGCCGCCACTTCTTCGGCAAGACTCGGTCCTACAAGATAGAATATATGAGGACCTGAATATTAAAACTTTAACAAAAGAACCCAATGTCATGTTACCTTGAGTCGGTTTTCCGATTGCTTCCCGAGCCGCACGTGCTTCCTGTCTGTGGGCGGTGGACAAGACAGCCGGAGCATCCTCCGAAGGAGTAGGGGCAGGGGTAACAGCGCTAGAACCCGCACCCGTATGCAAGGCGGCGGTACGCTCCCTTGCCGCGCGCATCCTACGCTTCCTCTCCGCCCGGGCCGTGAGGGCAGATCTTCTAAAGACCTCTTCCAACAGGACATCCTCGTCTGCGCCAATAGTTACCTCTAGAGCCGTTATGGCATCCGTCATCGGTTACTTAAGTGAAGCTTCTTTCGGCAATACCGATGAAACTGAGATAGCTGACCCGGGAAGCGTCTCCGCACCGCCCTGTGAAGTTGGTGCCATGCTTGGAATAACCTGAGTAGAGGTAGTTCCTGTGATAAGAAGAAAAAAGAGGGGTCAGATTACCCATAAGAAACGGGAGCGGGGACACGGTGGACCGAAATGTACCGATGCCTAAGGATGCTCGAAGTCTTTTCTCTTGCTCAAAAGTCTTGAGCGAAGCCGCAAGGGCCTCTTCAATGGAAATGTCTGTTAAAAAAGGAAAAGTGTCAGTCAAAATGTGATAATAGAAATATGATGCAATGACGAAAAATACAGCTAATGGTTACCTGATTGCGCGAGGATGGCCAGTCCCGCTTCGTGGCTTGCCAACTGCTCAGAAGCTGCAATGGCAGCCGCCAGATCAGTATCATCTGGCGGCATGAATAGACCCTCGTTTTTCTCATACTTGCTCAGGCCCTCGCCATAAAGAGCGTGAGGCTCCTGGCTGAGTACAACGTCGACAGAAAGGATCGACTTTTTCTTCCTCTTCTGCGAGCGAGCTCCAGTCGCAGCCAGCACAAGCTTACGCTTGGTAGGCATTTTGGGAAGACGAGTCCCGATATCTAAACCCACGCCAGACTCGGGGGAAGCTGCAGTCACCTTTTCTAAAGGAGCCCGGGGTATCGGTAGCTCAGGCCTTTCATGCGGGACCTCGATCGCAGCAACTTCTCTTAAGGGAGGACGGATGGTGGGCCGTCGTTTCAAAGGAACATTTGGGTCACCAGCAGGGGGTGCACCTTTGCGATCGAGTAGCAGTCACTTCTCCTCCCTGATAACGGCGCCCATTGAATGTTGGTACCAAGCCACGTGTACATTAAGGGCCTTCGGGACACAGCTTGGTTCGCTGATAAAGAAGCTGGACCCTGTGTTCAAGCGCATGAAATGATGCAGCGCGCTCCGCATTCCCTCTTCGGTAGCAGTAGGTTCTGCCAGGAAAGCCTCAAGTTGGACGCCCTGATTGTAACTCAGCTGCTGGGCAAAACGATGTGGGTTGTATCTCATGAATAGTGCCGTATCATTTTGCCTGAATACGAGAAAGCCCGGCCTGATGGAGTACAAATGAAGAATCTCCCGAGCTTTCAACACGGAGGCCCCTTCTTTAAAGATGTCTTGCAATGGAAGCATCGCTTTTGAAGTATCCTGACCGATGGTTAAGACTTTGTCTGTGAAAGATATACCAGCTCCAACCATGCGTGGACGAAGGAGCAAGCCCCTGGCTTCCCACGGTGACGGACTCACGATTGAGGCGTCAACTAGCTGCATTATCCGAGGAAACTTGCATCTGTCGTAAAAGGAAGGTCTTTTGTGAATGCCAAAGAGCCCAAGCACGTGCAGCTCCATCCATGAAGTGAAGTAATGCATTGCGAAGTTGGCAGGATGCACCCCTGGTTCAGTGGTATCCGCTGCTAAGCTGAGGCCGTGATATAGGTGGGCTAACCCGGCAATCCCGATGGCCACTTGTATTCTGGCACCCATGCGATGCGCGGGGTAGAAGACAGAAGGCCTCATGTAACGAGGATGCATAGGAAGCGCGAACAGTTTAACCATAAACTGAGAAACCCAAGAAAGAACGCTGTCTCATCAATACCCGGAGCGACGATTTCTGATAGGGGAACGATCACGACATCAGGAAGAAAGAAACCCTTTTGATCAGCTTCCAGTATTGGCCGACAGTCCAAGCCAAAGCCGAAAGGATCATCAAGTTTAGCAAACTTTTCGCCTTGTCACGATAAAATTTCTGGACGAAGAAAACGGGCAATGAAGTCCGCAAAGCTGACCCCCCCGGCCTCCGGATTCAAGAAAGAGGCTCTCATACATGTTCAACACTTTTATCAGACTTGGAAACTGGTGCTGAATGGCGTTCTCTGGGGTAAGGCCCATCACCACTGGCTTGGTGGCAAAAACATATTCATCCGGAGGAAGCAGCTCCTCGTAGTGCTCCCCCTAACTGGTAAACCAGAAACCTCGGCAAATTCTTCTAAGGAAATGGAGACCTCTCTATCCAATAGGAGGAAGGTGTGATTCGGAATGTTCCCCTGCTCTAAGAATGCCTTGATCCACTATGTGGGAGGTGCAGAATACTGGAACAAGGAAGCGTAGATCGCAGGGTATAAGCCAAGCTTTAGCAGCTACGATTTCTTTGCCGATAAGATATATCGGGCCCACTGTAAGTATCCGGCTGGATGACGGGGGGTTAGTCCAATGTTGTAGGGCTGTCCCTAAGGGTGCGACTCGCCTTGACATATGCGCCGCCCTAGGGTGTCCAAAGCCACCGGCGGCTGCACGGGTACTGCGGCAATAGAAGGATGAAAGAGACCTTCTAAAGTCTGATTTACTTCCTCCACAGTATAATTGATCGGGGGTGCATCTGCATAAGGGATCGCAGAGATAGGCTCCAAGGGTGTCACACAAGAAAAGCTCCGGCGGCCTCTGATAATTTGATCATACCATCTACCCCATAGGTGAAGATTCTTGTCCCCGGGTCATGGTCCTTGATCAGCGCAAGAACCTCTCGGTCTACGGGCACTTCAGGAAATCCGCCTTCTGAGCGGACGAACAAAAAGGAAGTGTCGAAAGACATGTCACCTGCGCGAAAAGGAACAAAGTCAACCGTCAGGGCTATAATTTAAATTCTGACATTTGGTACTTTAAAATTTGTACCGCACTGCAATGCAGTGAAAAGGGGACCAAAGGGGGACCCACGAAATCTAGATGACAGTTCATCATTAATAAAACAGCCTCATCATTTGATGAGGCTGTCATTAAGTGAGAAAATCCTCAAAAGAAATTCTCATTAAATGAGAGATCTCTCGGTCAGAGGAGTAAATCTCCCTTTAAGAGCAAAGCTCTATGACAGAGTGACACTTGTCAAACTCTGATCATAAAGGAATAAAATTCCTCAAGAGCCTGGCTCTGCAATGATGATGGAAAAATCCATCAGAAAAGATTTAATTAAAATCAATTTTTATGGGATCTTCAAGATCCATGAACAAACTCTTAAGAGTTCTTCACAAGATATTAAAAAATCTACATGTTATCAAAAGAGCAGAGCTCTGATTCATGGGCTAAGAAACCCCAAGAAAAGATCTCTTTAGATCTATGGGTTCAGGAGAGCAAGGCTCTATTAATGAAACCCTAAAAAGGTTTTCTTTAGATCAAAGATCTATGAACTGCAAAGCTCTGTTAATGGGTAAAACCCTAATTCATTAAAAAAAATTAATTTAATTTTACCTAAAATTTTTAACAGAGTTGTTACTTTTGAAAAGTTCTTAAACAAGAGAGCAATGCTCTGAAGAAGAGATAATTCTCAAGAAAAAGATGAAAATCATCTAAGGGACTAAAGGTCCTATTTATAGGCATTGAAACGCCTCTTCAACTTCTGAGTTGATCCAAGGGCCCAGATGCTGCCACCGCTGCACTCACGTGTGGCCCACGTAAGCGCAACAGGAGGGGGGGAATTTGTTTTTCCCAATCAGAGCAAAGCTCTGTTTGAAATTTGAAATTCAAAAATTGAAGTAACGCTTCAGATCCAGCGCTAGGCGCGTTGCACGCCACGTGTCAGAAACGAATGCGCTATCGCCATGTGCGCTGCGCCCTAGGCAGTGCACCATGTGCGCGCTAGCACTAGGCGCACTGTGCGCCACGTGTCAAACACGGGTGCGCTAGCGCAGGCTGCGTTGCGCTCCGAGCAGCGCACCACATGTCAAACACAGGTGTGCTAGCGCAAAGTGCGCTGCGCTCCGAGCAGCGCACCACGTGCAAAGCAAGGGTGCGCTAGCGCTGGAATTAAAAATTCCCCACCGTTAGATCAAAAGATCTAATAATAATGATAAATCATTAATTAATCAGAATTAAAATTCTGTTATGGAAAGATTTTCCAATCTTGTTAAAAACAAGAAAATTGCCTTCTGTAAAACAGAAGCCCTAGGATCAAAAGATCCAACGGTAGGAAATATCCCCAAATCAATCAGAGAAAGATCTCTTTAACTGATTTAACAAATCAACTTGCCCTATATAAAGGCCCAAGACTTCAAGTCTGATATAGAGAAACCCCCCCATAAATTTTGAAAAATTCAAAAAAAAAAGAGCAAGCTCTTGAAAGAAGATTATTTCTTCAAGGTAAAGATGATGAATAATGAACACAGAAATGCAATCATCTCATAAAAAGAAGAATTATCTTCTTAAAAGATTATACATCTACAAAGACCAAGGTCTTTCATAAAAAAGATCAAAAGATCTCATCACATAATAAAAGAAGAAAATATTCTTCATGCAGATCATTGATCTACAAAGGCAAAGTCCTTTCAAAAATAAGAACTGTTGTTCTTGAATCTTGAGACAAAGTCTCTTTTAAAAGAACATAAATTTGTTCATAGATCATAAAAATTGATCAAATGCGCTTTGCGCTATTGAAATGTGCCTTGCGCTATTGAACAGCGCTTCCGCGCTCTCTGGACCGGTGCTCAGCACTAAAATGCGCCACGTGTCAACCACGTATGCAACTTGCGCCTTGCGTTCTGAAACAGCGCACCGCGCTCATGGGCTGGCGCCCAGCGCCAAGCGCAACACGTGTCATTCACATATGCGCCGGCGCAATACGCTCATAGACTAGCGCTCAACGCTCACAAACTGGCATCTGCGCTTAGCGCAGAGCGCAACACTTACATGCGCGCCACGTGGCAGAAGCGCACTGCACTTTTTTATTGGCGCAAAGCGCTTAGCGCACCATATGTTGCGCTGAATGAACACAAATTGTTCTTTACTGAGCCAAGGTTCTGATGAATGCTCTACATTCAATACAAGACAAAAAAGAGGATTTCTGCCAAGATATAATGCTCAGCATTGTTAAAAGGGCCAAGCCCAAATAGAGGCTCAACAGCCAGAATAAAAATGTTAAACATTTGTTGGACTTAGCCCAAGATTGGCCATAAGTCCTTAATTCATATTAATTGAGCCCATCTGCTCATAAATATTTTAACAGATCTTAGTCCCAATTGGACTACAGGTCTCTCATCCCACATCGGTCTAAGGGTACATCTCTTTACTCCTCTGATATTTGTCGTTGTAATACTTCAACGTCTTCAGAGAAGTGACGGGTCCCGACAACCATACATTTTATAGACTATGACGTCTTTAAACTGAACCGTGGGGTCCTTAAACCCATAGACTATGATGTCCTTAACCTTGACTGTGAGGTCTTTAAACTCACGGACTACGATGTCCTTAACCTTGACTGTGAGGTCTCTAAACTCACGGACTACGATGTCCTTAACCTTGACTGTGAGGTCTCTAAACTCACGGACTATGATGTCCTTAACTTGGACCGAGATGTCCTTAAACTAACATTGGACCACCTTGTCCTTAAACTGGTAGTGGACCGCAATGTCCCTAAACTAAATAATAGAGCCCAAATGCTCTTTTGTTGGATCTAAATGATCCTGTTAAGTTGATCTTAGTCTAAAATTAGACTAACGTATCCTTAACAAACGTTTAAGTTGATCTTAGTCTCAAATGAGACTAACGTATCCTTAAACCCAACCCCCAAACCCAAATCTAAGAAGATACGGATTTGGACTAATCCACGCCCTACGGGCGACGACATAAATTAGTCTCCGTATACAATCCACGGGCAACCAAAAACAAAACAAACCCCCACGACACGAAGTGACCATCTGGAGAAGGAGAAAGCTGCTACCGCTGTGCGGTAGCGTAATTAACTACAGGGGCTTGCGCCTGAAGGGAAGAGCGTCCCCACAATCAAAAACCCCTCAACGAGGGGGAATCTGACGAAGTCTGCTACATCGGCCGCATCCGTTTAAAACTTCGATATACAGTGCTATAAATCAACTTGGCATCTTCGGAGAGGTGGACGGATAGCCCCAAATAGCATCTGCCCTCGAAGTTCAGGCCCGAACGTCCCAAACGTCCCGGTCGCGTCTTTCGGCGGAGAACAAGTTATATCGACGATTCCATTAAATTGATTTCAAAAACTTTATAGTAGTTAACCCAGTAACACAGTTTAGATTACTCATCGCACTTTACATACACATACACACCCCACTGATTATATTCATGTTGTTGATTTATATTCATGTCTTTATATCTGGTTACCTCCTGATTATTACTATTGTTTGATATTATAACGCGCTGACGTCTGGGTTTTGCATGGCCCAGCTCCTCTATCTTTATCGCAGGCTGAACATGAGTATTTTAGCCGTCAAGCCGAGCAGTGAGGATTGTGTTTAGTGATGTTTAGTCTAGTTATTTTCCACAGCTTTTATTTCTTGATGTGAGCCCATATTGGGACGTATTTCCAGATGTTGTTTATTGGATATTATTATCGTTTCAGCTTATACATTTTCTTGACTCTTTTATTTTGGTAAATGGACATGGAGGGATGATTCCTATCCACAGGTAGTATGGTTGGTTCTGTCACGTGCTGTAGTTAGCACACTCTAGGAAGCGGGGTACGACAAATTCTTTCCAATCACAGACTAATCTTTCAACAGACGGTACCGAAAAAAATTTCTGCACTCGAAATAAGCTTAGAAACATTTATTAAACAGTCCACACAAACGATGGATAATTTAATATCTCTATCTAAACGTTAGTGCAACACACTGCTTCCCACGGTGAAAGTATAAAATCGATCGAAGCACAAATTGCACAAATAAATGCCGCAATGAGTGAAAGAGAGAAAGGGAGACTTCCATCTCAAACTCTACCAAATCCCGGCCACTCACAAAGCGCAAACATCGTCTTTAACCAACAAAATCATAACGTGAGTGCCGTAACTGCGTTGAGATCGGGAAGAGTGCTGAACAATAATGTTGGTAAACAGGTTGATGATAATGAATCATATGAAATCCTGGCTGCAATTTCTAATCCTACTTCGTCTAGTCTACCATCTTCTTCTGAGCCTATTCTCCGTTCTTCACTAGGCTCTGTTCCCGCCAAAATTTTCGGCCAAGAGCCATTTGTTCCTTTATAACCCTTATAAAAAAAAGGGAGAGATGAAAGAGGAAAAGAGATGGGAAAAATTCCCCAAATGGAGCATCACGTGCCCATACGTGATGCGCCTTGAAGCAAAAATTATAGGCATTGCGCTTGACAATTAAGGCTGAAATTAAGCCTCAAGTGCAAATACGTGAGCATCTATATACAAAGTATATAGGGGCTTTCCTAAAATAAATAACAGGCCAGAGAAGCTCACGTGTCAGCACGTGATGCTTTTTGTTGGGCTTAACTTCGTGGGGGTCACGTGCCACACGCGACATTTCTGAACATCAGCTCACATGCCAACACGTGATGCCTTTTCACTGGGACTGTTGCATATAAGCAAATTAGTTTAATTCTAGGGGGTCACGTGCTACACGTGAGGGTTCCTGATCACCTTCCAAGCTAATAGAATTAAATTCTAAATAAAAGGGATCAAAACCCTATTTGGGAAATATTTCCTTAGATCTTTCTAAATAAGAAAGATTTTGCTTTGTAAAACAGAGCACCATTGGATTAAAAATCTAATAATGATTAAAAATCACCAAGCTACAGAATAATCTCTGTATGGGAAATATTTCCCAAATCATTCTAAACAAGAAAAATTACGCTCTGTAAAACAGAGCACCGTTGGATTAAAAATCCAATGGTGATTAAAAATCTCCAAGTTACAGAATATGCTCTGTATAGGAAATATTTCCCCAATCTTTCTAAATAAGAAAGATTACGCTCTGTAAAACAGAGTACCGTTGGATTAAAAATCCAATGGTGATTAAAAATCACCAAGCTACAGAATAAGCTCTGTATGGGAAAATATTTTTCCAATCTTGTTAAAAACAAGAAAAATATTTTCTGTAAAACAGAAGTCTTTGGATCAAAGATCCAACAGTGGATAAAATCCCCAAATCAATTAAGATTTCTCAAAGAGAGATTTCCTTAACTAAATTAACAAACTTTCCTCTATTATATAAAGGACCTGAGACTTTAAGTCTGAGAGAGAGGAGACCCCCCATAAGATAGGAGAAACAAAAAAAAAGAGGAGGAGTTCTCTTTGAAGAAAAGAAACCCTATGTAAGAAAAAGATCTAGAGATCATTTTATCTCCTCTTACAAGAGTTTAACTCTTCCAAAAAAGAACTTAGTTCTTCTTCTGGTTGAGATCTGCAGAAGCAGATCTCCCCACAAGTTGAGAATTTAATTCTCATCGAGAAGATTCTGTCATGCTGTCCAAAAACTTAGAGGAAAGAACTAAATTTGAAGAATTTAATTCTTCCAAAAGATATAAGAATTTAATTCCTCTGACAAAACTAGGGTTTAACCCTGCATAAAAAAACAACTGAGATCGACTCACGTATTCCTACGTGACCCCTTAAGACAAGTGCTTAGCACTTATAAAAGAAAAAGGGAATAAACCCAAAGATAGTCCCCGTTTTAGGGTGCCTCACGTGTTCTCATGTGACCCCCAAACAGTTGTTCAACACTCATAAGAAAAAGAGGGAAATTCCAAAGACAGTTCCCATTTTGAGGCTCCTCACGTTATCCTACGTGACCCTCTAATAGTGCTTGGAACTTTCAAAAGAAAAAATAGGGAAATTCCAAAAACAGTTCTCATTTTGGGGCGCCTCACGTGATCCCACGTGACCCTCTAATAATGCTTGGCACTTTCAAAAGAAAAAAGGGGGGATAAATTCAAAGACAGTTCCCATTTTGGGGCGCCTCACGTGATCCCACATGACTCCAAATAGTGCTTACCACTTATAAAAGAAAAAGGAAATAAACCCAAAGAATCAGTACCCAACTCTGGGGCGCCTCATGTGCCCTCACGTGATGGCCACAAGATTTAAGTGTTTAACACTTATATGTATAGACGGGGATGTGAACCTAAGGGCACCACACCAACTTTCAGGCGCCTCATATGCCACACGTGAGCGTCTCCATTTTCAAATGTTTAACGCTGCCTTGGATTCTCACGTGGGAGCACATGAGCACTGAGTATACATTAGTGTTTAACACTATAGGAAGCCAACTTCAGCCCCAAATTGGCTAAGTCCTCTTGAGGTTAAAACGTCTTGGATCTCCAAATAGACTGAGCCTCTATGCTCATGACTTCTCAAACTAATTGATCAGAATGATGTCCGTCACATATCTCCTGAGTTAATCTTAGTCTCCCAAAAATGACTAATGATTCTTAGATGGTCCACCATGATCCCTCCCTTCAGTCTGGAATCTGGTTCAAGAGTACATCTCTCCATATCTCTGATACATGTCATTATAATTCCTCAATGTCTTCAGAGAGGTGGAGGGTCCCGACAACCAACAGCTCTTGGGTTCACTCCTAAACCCATGAGCACATGACAATGGACCATAATGTCCTTAAAATAGCCGTGGACCGCAATGTACTTAAACTAAACTCTCACCCCCAAAAACTGGTAATCTATAGACCGTAATGTCCCTAAACTATAACGGTAGAGCCCAAATACTCTTTCGTTGGATCAAAAAATGATCCTGAACCCCCGTTAAGTAGATCTTAGTCCAATATCGGATTAACATATCCTTAACAAATATTTAAGTTGATCTTAATCTCAAACAAGCTTAACGATCCTTAAATCAAACCAAACCCAAATTTAAGAATATACGGATTTGGACTAATCCACACCCTATTGGCGACAACACAAATTAGTCTCCGTATACAATTCACGAGCAACCAAAAATAAAACAAACACACATGACACGAAGCGAACATCTGGAGCAGGAGAAAGTGGTTATCGCTACATGGTAACGTAATTAACTGCAGGGGCTTGCGCCTGCAGGGAAGAGCGTTCCCACAATCAAAATCCTCTCACAATGAGGGGGAATCTGACGAAGTCTGCTACAACTGCCGCATCTGTTCAAACCTCCGATACCCGGTGCCACAAATCAACTTGGCATCTTCGGAGAGGTGGGCGGATAAATCCAAATAGCATCTGCCCCCAAATGCAGGCAAGACGTTTGTCTTTCCCGGCTTTCGGCGGTAAACAGATTCTGGCACACCCGGTGGGACATTTTTCTCTTTCCACTCTACACTTCGTGTGTCGTGTTCGCGAATGAATCGCGGTTTAATATGGTTGTCCCTGGATTCGTGGTACTAAGATTTGGTGTCTTGCTCCTATGCAGAAGAGAAAAAGATCGATTGCTTCCAACCGTAACGTTTTAAAATAATTAATTAATTAAATAAATAAATAAATAAATCTTTTAAGTGAATTTTCCGATAACCGGAAATATAAATCATATTTTCCGTAAAACTTAACTATAATTATTTTTCAACATAGGCATAAATATGTCTATTTTAACTATATAATTGCTAGTATTTGGTATTTATTTAGTCACTTATAAATTATTGGTTTAATTAAATATTTTTCCTTAATTAATTATTTTAAATAATATTTTAAGTTTTCATTTATACATTAAATTAGTGTAAATTACAAATTGGAATGGGTTAATTATATCTTAGTGAACCATGACAACTTAGAATCAAGTTTGTAACATACTCATTCTTTCTTAATTTTGTCTCCAAGGTTCTAGAGAGGACTAGGTTTAAAAATAAAATAAAATAAAATAAAATAAAATAAAATAATTATGTATAAGTTAATGGGTATTAATTAGAGATGTTTCTACACACCCCTACACATCCCCCACACACACACTCTCTCTCCCTCCTTCTTTGGCCGAGCCTCCCCATGAGCAGCCCCAAGTTTCTCCACCTCATTTTCCGACTTCAAAAATCCTATAAATTCACTCAAAAAATCCACACAAATTCCCACTAATTCCTAATTAATCCTTTACCCATTATTCCTTGGCCAGTCTATCATGGATCTTGGAGAAAGGAAGCAATTTAGAGGCTAAGTTTGCCAGCTTGATTCAAGTTTTGTTGAGGTATAAATCCTAACCCAATGTTTAAATTGTTGGGTAATTGCTTAAATCTAATTTAATTAGGTAGTTATATGGTGTTAAGTTGCTAGTTTGAAATTTCAAGAGGAGGAATTAGATCCAAGTTAGGGTTTTTACCACTTCATTATGTTTACAATGTGTAGTTTATCATCCTAAGAATTTCAAAACCCAACTTAGTGGCTAAATTGCTAATTGTTACTTTTAAAATATCCAAATTATATGACTTTGCAAACTAGGTTTTTAATTAATGTGTAATTATATGAAATTAAAATTTAGTTATGGTTTGTGTGACTTAGTTAAGATATTTAGTGAATATTGTGGCCACTAGATTTATTAAAACATCAAAATTTGAACTAAAATGGTATATGGATGCTTACTAGGTTTTTGGAATAAATCGATTTTAATTAAGTTTACGGTTTTGATGATCTCTAACCTATTCACTAAGATATTTAATGCGTGGTGAATGCACGATTAGGTTTTAGACATGGTTATGGTCATGTATAGCAACCCTAGTCGTGGGTTATGGCGTTGTCGCGAGCGCGTTTATACACCGAGTGTGTGCGCGTCTTGTTGTGCGTGTGGTTGACTTGTGTCGTTTGTTCCGCTACTATTCGTATATTTATTCTCTTAATTGCTTGTGTGCGATTCTAGGATCGGGTGCAGAGGCGTCGGACGCGGCACGGAGGGACAAGGCGGAGATCGGATCAGATTAGCCGAGACGTCCCGGTGAGTAGATGTACACATCTATGGGGGGATCGTCTGGATGGCGCTCGGCGCTCGATGATTTAGTATTACTTGAAGTACTTGCATTATATGCGTAGTTTCCTAGTTAGCCATCTCATTGCATCGCATCATTATATATATATATATATATTTGTGACATCATCTCATAGGACACTTACACCATTACCATTGGTTCCTGCCGCACGTGCACTATTTATGTGAACACACACACTTTTGGTAATTGCTATATCATGAACACTATAGAACTTGATTAGGATCGGTAATTGTGCATTTGCATCATATATGATCCGTAGGCTTATACCAGTATATTCATTTCATTAAGATGGATACGTAGGATTGTTATTCATATGTACATACCGCATTGCATCATGATTCATGCATAGTTTCTGGCCGTATTTCGCATGGTATATACTACCGTATCATAAATTTCCATCATCACCGGTATGTTTATATATTATGATTCTTCTCGAGGATTTCAGTATTTATGAGATTTCTGGATTTTGGGGAAAACCGCAAGAATTTTAAAAACCTATTATCATTTTGAAAAATGCAAGTTGCGGTTTTCTCGTGATATGATGTGTGTGGCGTCCACCATGTGTTTTCTCGGTACTTGAGCTGTATCACATACCCGATTTGAGGAGGGGGATGCACCGTTTTTGAGTACATGGTGGACCCGGTGCAGTACCTCGGGGCAAGAAGATCGCACGGATGGCGTTGAGCCCGGTGTAGTACCTCGGGGCAAGAAGATCGCACGGATGGCGTTGAGCCCGGCAGGGGAGCACTACCGACCGGTTATTTATGGCGCGGAGGATGTCCGGAGGATACTGACCGTAGTCGTGAGATTGATGATATGGGCCGATCCGGACTGACGGAGCCCGAGATATTGAGATATTGAGATATTGTGACATTGAGATGTTGAGGCATTGAGATATACATATTTAGTGTCGATACTTGACACGGATTTCAGTTAATTTTATTGATGATACTTCAGTTATTTAACAAAAGTTTTACTAAGATAAGAATACAGATTTTCTCGTACCAAACATATTCAGGTTTCATGTGATTATGCATTCATATTGCATACATACTAGTGCATTGCATCATATCGGTATATGTAGGCTGTGGTGCATTGCGTGCATGCTTACGATAGCCTTATTAGATGTTACTTACTACTCACGAGTTGGAAACTCACCCCCGTGGTGCCACAGTATCTTGCAGGTCCGACCCGTTAGCATAGTAGCGGCGGGCGTACTTCTTCCTTTGCTTCGTTTGCATAGACTTGCGGCTTGCTCATAGGTGGGTTGCAAGGATATCTTGTTTTCACTTTGTATATTACTTTGTATCTAGTACACTCCATCTACCCTTATATATTGGACTAGACGGTGAGACTTATGAGCCATTTTGGCCGTAGGTGCGGGCTCAAGCAATATTCCACCTCTTGATATTCCTCCGGTGGATGTCCCCTTTGTCCTGTCTACTGCCCATAGACAGGTTGCACGGGCAGCTCGGGAAGAAACTGAAAAGTTACTTCAAGGTAACGAAACGCTTAGTCTTTTATTAGAACTCAATCCTCGAATTATGACATATGCATTTTCTGCAGGGCCAAGTCTTGGCGATGGGATGACAGGTGAAACTCTGATGGTTACAGTGCCCGAAGTTGCTACTCTTTCTTAGGAGTCTGGGACTATTCAGACTGTTGCTCTTTCTCCCTGTGGCTCCTTGGTATCGGCGGGCGTCGCAAGCGTTACGACGGCCATTGTCGAGTCAGGGGATGAAGGTATAGGCGCGGAATCTATTCTTCCGAGAGAGAGTAAAGAATCCGTTATACCCGGTGATGCCTTCGTCATGGTTTTGGTCCATGATTTATCAGGTAGTTTTTGGGCTACCATTTTATTAGTTTTTCAATCCTGTTCTGGCCTTCTGATGATATTTTGTTTATCTTGAGTATAGGCACGGTGAATCCTGAGGCTGTGTCGTCTAAAGAAGTACCGTCGGTCGCTTCTCGGACGGTCACCGTCCCCTCGCCTTCTTCTGTGCCCCTCAAATATTGGAAGGTATGGGTTTTTGACTTACTTGTTCCACTGTGGGTACCATTCTCCTTGTATTGACAGTACATCGTCGCAACTATACAGGAGTCCTTTTTTACCACTTATACCAGGTGTTGAACCTGCATTTCTCCTTTTAGTCGGAAGTCATTCCACCTTCTGGTATTGGTTACTATATTCTTCAGCTAACGTCTCCCCCTTCTTTTGTGAATAGTCGTATTGTTTCTAATTCTTCTTCATATTGATCATAGCGTCACGGGTCGGAGGAGGAGACGAGCAAATAGCCGTGCCTCCTGTACTCCCCATCCTGCCGCTTGTCACAGCCGGTATAATAGGCTCTATCCCTCATGTGTTTTCTTTATTTCCCGAGTTGAAATTTGACCGTAACTCATTTTGCAGCAATTGCACCGGCTCCGACTCCTTTTGAGTCTCGTATTCCATTGCTTGCAGGGCCCTTTGCTAAACGCATATCTTCCAGGGGCGCTGCAAACAGCCGGCGAATGTTGAGCGAATCCATCGAAGATCTTAACGCCGAGGCCCTTACTTCTGCTACGGATTTTGCCGTTGAGATTAATCCAATGTTGGCGTCACTCATGAACTTCCATGATGAAGATCTCGTCGGCTCTTGGGTTGCTTACCGTAGAAAGATCGAGGCTTGCTTGCACGAGATTGAGCTCAAACGTCCCACTCCTGAAGTATTGGCTTCGAACTCCCAGCGGGCTTCATGGGTCGTGCATAGTGTTCCTTTCATTCGCCATTTTGAACAAGAGACGACCCTGAGATGAAAGGAACATGAGGTGGCTTCTAGGGAATCAGTCCAACTGCGTGCCCAAATTGAAGAGAATGCTGCACAGCTAAAAGCTGTTTTTGACAATCTCCAAAGATATATTTCGGATGGGTTGATGCTGAGGCGGATGCTTGACTTTACCGAGCGGGTCATGCAGGACTGCGAAGCTGCCATGCTAGAAACCGGTGAAAAGCTTTCGTCCTGTTCGCGACAACGGGCTCAAGTTGAAGCGGAGTTGGCCGTGGCGGCTGATCACAAGAAAGGATTGAGAGGAGCGCGCGAGCGACTTGCTGATTTGTTGAAGACTCCTCCTCCTCAATAACCGTCTTTGTACCCTTTTTTTGTATTGACTGTAAACTTGTGATTTATGAACAACATGCATTCATTTTGATTCCTTTATGAAATGTATCTTGTATTCACTTGCATTCATGAATAAAAGACATATTTTATTTCATATTGGTGTGTCCCTTTGGAAAATGAGGCCTATAGATAGTCTATCTTGATCTCCTTGGAGGGCAGCGATGGCTTAGAAAACAGGTTTGGATATGCCGTCTAAGACTTTTCAACTTTATGAGCGGTGAGGGTCTCATAAAGACTTTTCTTCCTACAAGTCGTGAGGATCTCGTAGGTGTATTTTCTGCTTAGAAGTCGTGAGGACTTCTAAGTACGTTTTCTCTTGAGAGTCGTAAGGATCTCACAAGAGAATTTTCCCCCTTACAAGTCGAGAGGACTTGTAAGTAGTTATTTATCTCCTCGTCGATATTCGCCTTTAGAGAGTGTGGCCTATGGATAGTATGCAATAGTCCATCTTGGACCGACTTGAAGGGCTCCAGTGCTTAGGAGACAGGTTATATCCCCGTTGCCTAAGGCTTTTCCCTACGAGTCGAGACGAGTCGAGAAGTTCTCACGGGAACATTATTTTCCCCACGAGTCGAGACGAATCGAGAAGTTCTCGCAAGGATGTCCTAAAGTCACAGTTAACTCCTACTAATAGAAGTCCGTTAGGGTCTATGGTACTAGGGTTTTTTACACGTTGTACCGTCGCGTTGAGCGATGTATTCCCCGATATGCAATCTTGCTGTTCGAGTAGCCCCACAACTGTCGTGTCTCTGATCCCTTCGAGGGATGGACAAGACGTCTTCATGTAATCTTCCAGGTGATATTACCGTCAGAAGAGCAGGCGTTAGGGATATTCCATGCCGCTTTTTACTTGAGCTTAGGCTCAGTTTGGAGAGCCCCGATGAGTCACGACCACTCCGCACTGGTGTGGGATGATCTCCGATAGTTTTTCAGGTTTCATTTGAGTTGCCGTCAAGACCCTGAAGCGAGGGATTTTCCTTGGCTTCGTTTGTTGACATTGTGTCTGCAATATTGCGACGAATGTTGAGGTTGTCACTGGGTTGTCTGTGAACCGTCGAGATTTGGAGCTAGGAGACTTTGCCATGGCTCCGTTTGTTGACGTCGCGTCTGCATCCAGTTGGAGGGAGGAAGAACGCTGTTGTTGATCTCTAGGTTGTAGATGTTGCCGTCGAGACTTGGAACTAGGGACACTGTCATGGCTCCGAGGTAGTCTCTAGGTTGTCCGTGAACCGTCGAGTCTTAGAACTAGGGACGTTTCCATGGCTCCACCATTTTGACCCTGGGGTCAACTGTTGACGTTACATCTGCATCCAGCTGGAGTGAGAAGAAGCGCCGTTGTTGATCTCTATGCTATAGATGTTGCCATCGAGACCTAGCTCTCCTTCTGATGGAGCCTGATGGGAAAATGTGGTTCCCTTTTTCATTTGTGCCTATGGATTGTGTACAGGGATCGATGTTGACTCACCTGCAGGGCAGAAGTTTCATTTTTTTGTTTCTTTTCGCGATGCTCTATCATTTCATCTTTTTATATCACAAAAGTCGCGATTGCCCAATCATTTCGGCTATTTTATCGCGGCATCCAATCATTTCGGATGTTTTTCTTTTTACTCGCTGCTTTTTATTGCGAGTTGCCCAAACATTTCGGCTATTTTATATGCATATATTTTGCTCGCAGATTTTTTATTGCGAGTTGCCCCATCATTTAGGCTATTTCATATGTGCCTTTTGCTCGCTGATTTTTATTGCGAGTATGGAAATTGAGATATGACACCAATTTTGGCATCAACATCGCTGCGACCGGAATATTGCCAAGAGCGGATCATCATTTGCCTTTACTGATTTGAACAAAGATGGCTTAGCAAACAGGGTTAGGATCCTGCCGACTAAGGATTTTGACCTCATGAGCCGTAAGGGTCTCATAAAGGTATTTCTCGCTACAAGTCGTGAGGATCTCGTAGGTGTATTTTCTCCTTAGAAGTCGTGAGGACTTCTAAGTGTTGTTCACCGAATGGGGAAATTTCTTGCCATGGGTGGAAATGGGCGAGGAAACGTTTATTTGTGACCGTGGATTGCATACAAGGGATCGATGTTGACCGCGTGTAGGGCAACTTAGGGAATATGATGGCTTAAGAACAGGTTCATATCCCCGTAACTTAAGACTTTCGAATTCTATGAGCCGTGAGGGTCTCATAAGGGGGATTCTCCTTAAGAGTCGTGAGGATCTCGTAAGTGCAATTTCTCCTTAGGAATCGTGGGGATCCCTAAGTGTGTTGCTCCTTTTTGTGAGTCGTAAGGATCTCACACAGGTATTTTCTCCTTACAAGGTCAAGAGTACCTTTCAAGTGTGCATGAATTTTTTTTACGAGTCTGCTCCCTTGCGGGTTTTCATAAACCCGCCGGTAGTCCTGCTGTTTTTACTCACGGAGCCCTTTCGGGTTTTCATCCATGCCCATTTCGCTTGTGGACGTACAGTTTATTTTTACGATCACGGTGGGACTTTGCCACCAAGGTAGCTGTGTAGGCAGCGGGATTTGAGTTGCAGTCTTTGCCGCTGGGACCTGTGGACTTGAATTCCACTATCGCCGTGTTTGAGGTGACGTATTTAGTTTAAGGACAACACGGTCCATTGTTAGTTTAGGGACATCCCGGTCCATAGCTTCGAGGCAAAGTTTTGCCGGATACTACTTACAGAGTGCTGACTCAGGAAGATAGCGAGCGGACACGAGCGTCATCATATATCGTTAACCTGAGTTGTGACTTGTCAGGGGTAGTATTTCTTAAGGAAGCGGCCGTTTATTGGCCGGAAAGGTCTTTCGCCATGCATATCCATGAGCAAATAGGCACCACCTTAATAAACCTTGTCTATAACATATGGGCCCTCATAGTTAGGGTCGAATTTCTCCCGTTTGGCACGGTTGGGGATCATAGGTCTTTAGACAATTAGCACGAGTTCGCCTTGGCGGAATGCTCTCGTCCTAGTTAGTCTTTCGTATGAGCGCTTCATCCTTGCTTTGTAAGCTTCTATGTTTTGCTGTGCCATGAGACGAGTTTCATCGAGAGTATCGAGCTCCTCAAGCCGAAGATGGGCATTTTCTTCATCCATCAGCTCATGTCGGACCGCTACTCGTAGTGAGGGTAGCTCTATCTCCAAGGGAAGTACCGCTTCCGTCCTGAATACCAACGCAAATGGCGTGGTATTCGTGGTTGTTTTGAACGTGGCACGATAAGCCTAGAGAGCTTCATGCAATCTCTCATGCCAGTCCTTTCTGTTTCTGGATACCGTTTTCTTTATGACCTTCATCAAAGTTTTGTTGAAAGCTTCATCTAGACATTAGCTCGGGGATTATAGACTAAAGAGTATCTCCAATCTATATTATGTTGTTGCGTGAAGCGGCTGATCTTATGGTTTCTGTAGGCCGGCCCATTATCCGAGATGATCCGTCGCGGAGTGCTGAACCGGTAAATGACATGTGTCCTGAAGAAATGGTGGATGTTCTCCGTCTTCATCTCTCTTAGCATTACTGCTTCGGCCCATTTTGAGAAGTAATTGGTTGTCGCCAATATGAACCGATGTCCCTTGGATGATATTGATTTAGATGCTGATGGATGAAGTCCCTGTGAGTATGGCATGAGTGACACTGCTTTGTATATTCAAGACAGTCCTGAATCATTATGGGCCAATAGTAACCCATTCTCTTGATCTTTAAC
This sequence comes from Agapanthus africanus, assembly GCA_030015575.1. Taxonomy (NCBI): domain Eukaryota; kingdom Viridiplantae; phylum Streptophyta; class Magnoliopsida; order Asparagales; family Amaryllidaceae; genus Agapanthus; species Agapanthus africanus. Next base: position 1,007,531,294 of record JASDDO010000019.1, read on the forward strand.
TTCATCTTTGGTCCAGATTGATAGGAACCACAGAGTCCGTCGTGAATTTCTTGGACGACTCTCCTTGCCTCTTCTGGTCCCAGGAATCTCAACCACAGATAGTTGAATGATCTCTTATATAGAGTATCATTGACAAATGCGAAAGACAGAGCTCGTTTCATAAGCTGATATCTTGAAGATGCGTTTTCGGGCACTCGATGGGATTTGAAGTAGTCTATGAAGACTTCTCTCCAATCCTTAGCATTTTCTTCGTCCTCTACTTGAAAGGCCGCTTGTTTGGTCGCTTCCTCTTCTTCGGACGACTCAAGAGATATTTCTGCTGGTATGAGAATCCAGCGGTTTTGCACAATGATCCTTACGAGAATCCAGCGGTTTTTGTTGCAGGAGTTATGAGGTTTTCGTCGGCCAGTTCTTTAGCGAGCTTGGCTAACGCATCTGCCTTGCTATTTTCCGTCCGTGGTATGCTTTCCAGGACGTAGGAAGGGATTTGAGTCAGCAGTTGCCGCACTCTTTCTGTAACATTTCAAAAAAATAAAGTATTATTTTTGGGAATTTTCATAATTTAATACTGATTTTTAATGAATATTTTAATAGTCGGTATAATTAAATACCGATAAATGGGGAAAATTCCTGAGAAAATTTTAGAGATTCTAAAATAGGTTATTTTGTGGAAATATGCCATTTTACAGTTTTTATGATGAAGTATATGCGACTTTAGTGTTAATCGCGATCAAAAATCGCTAATTGAATTTTTTGCTCTTTGTGCAAAAATGTGCACATATCATTTTCTACACTTGTCATACTTGTCTCATGTTTTGGACTCATGATGGCCTAGGGTTGAACCATGTTTAGTTGACTATGGTGGGTTTAAACCATTTGGTTAAATTAAGTGGGTAATTAAGGGTTTAGCTTGTTTAGGGATTGGATTAAGTGGGGGTTGACTTGTGGCTAGGAGAGAGAGAAAGAGAGAGCCATGATGATGGTCATGCTAGCTTTCATCAAGAGAGTGAGGGAGGTGGCTCCTAGGTTATGTCACCTCATCTCATTTCAAAACTCATCACCCTCCATGTCACCTCAAGACTTTTGCCTCTCACATCTCTCCCTCTCACTCACTCACACTCACATCTCTCACTCACACCACACCATCATACGCCCCAACCTCAGCCCAAAACAAAACAACATCCCCAGCAGCATCCTTTTAACCAAACAGCAGCATCTGTAGCCCCAGACAATAGCAACATCAGCCACATCTGCTGCAACAACAGCTGATGCAACATACTAGCCCCCCCCATTTGATCAATATCAGCCCCCATATCAACACTTCAGCCCTAATTGTTATCACATCAGCTGATACACCACATCAGCCCCTATTCCCTCACATCAACAGCTACATCAGCCACAAAAACATCATAACTCCTGCAACACCCCAACATCATAAGCCACCAAGCTGCTGCAACAGCAACAGAGGAAGAAAAAGGGAGAATTTGCAAGCAGCAGCAGCCCAAAGCAGCTTCAGCTCAGGGAACAGCCCCTAGCATTATTGCAACATCACCACACCACCCTACCCACACCAAAACCACAACAACTCACCACATAACAACAACAACAGCTGCTGAAGCTACAGCAACAGCAACAGCAACAAACTGCTGTTGAAGAACAACATCAGCATCAGCTGCACCAGCAACCTCAGTAGCAACAGAAGTAGTCCAGCAGCAGCACAACACCCCTCCTTCCTTCATCCTCTCTTCTCCTACATCCTAGGACCCCCTTTGAGGTATAATCTTGCAACCCAACTCCTTATTCATGGTTATCTAACTGAAATTTAGTATAGTATGTAGATTAGTGCTAGTTTTAGGAAAACTTGAGTGAGATGTGGCCAAGTGATGGTTTTGATTGCTAGGGTAACCTTATTAAGTGTGTTTGAGACCAGTTAACCCCAGAATACCCCAGATTTCCAGTTAGTTACCTGAAGGTTTCGACTTGGCGTATTTTAGCGATTTTGTCGATTTTGTGATCTTTCTGGAATCTGCTATAACCCGAGATACCCTAAAACAAAATTGACTTGACATAGGTATGTGCAGGCACCCTGGAACCACCACCCAAAGCCCCAACCCCTGGACCCACTCCCTGGCCGCAGATAAATCCCATCTGGCCTCAAATTGCGGCCAGAGCATGGGTTCTGGTGCTCGTTTTGGTTCTGTAGCCTTATACCCTGTAGACTTGACCCTGGGTATGTCTAGTTTTGACTGGTTCCAGTTAGGGTGAAATCTGGGTTGATTTTCTTGAGTTGGCGCATGATTTACGACTTGTTTTCGTATGGATCTTGGGTATTTGGTGATTCATTTCTGTCGGGTGGCATTTGAATGCCAACGACCAGTGAGCTTTGGCTGTGTTTGCACGCGAGACTACAGATTTTTACCTATGGGCATAGCGTGCACCATTTTGGTTTCCGACATGGTTTTCATGTGTTTTAGCGTGTGATATCCTTGTAGGTACCCCACGTGGCGTCGAAGCGTTGGAGATGCAAATGGCAACATCGGCACCGGCACACATTAAACAAGGTGAGTAGATTTATATCTACGGGGAGAAGTCGGGTGGATGGCGTATAGCACCCCCGCAGTCCGTGGTGATGTATACGGATGCGTATACACACCTACTATTATTACATTGTTGTTTGGGAAATTATTGATGTTAAGATGGATATTGGTGTGTTGGATTGGTAAATGGTTACGAAACCCTAGGGTAGTGGGTGCACTACACATACATACACACACATACATACTTGCATACATCCTTACTTCATATGTGCATAGACGGGATTCCATATAGATATGTGTTCACATGGGTATGGGACTATATGTTCACATACGGATTGAGGATGATACATGGGATTGAGATGAGTCGATGATATTGATCTGGGATTATGATATCGGTGATATGGTAGGCTTCGTACTAGAGATACGTCCTGATACGATAGCGGGTCTTGGATGACGATGCCATGTGCATAGTGATATAAATATAAAATGATCGACATGTGATTATGTTACGAGATATGATATGATATGATATGACAAGATAATTATGATAGGCCGAATTCGGCGATGTATACTCTTTGGTGACGATATATGATGATGATATCGATTTGCTAGAGACTGTCGATCAGTAGTCAGATCATGATTATAGTGATGATGTTAGCATTGTACTAGACATAGGTCAATACCCAAATGATGATATTCAATAGAGAGAATACCAGATGAATGATATGACGAATGTGATATTGACCCGAACCCAGATTTGGGGATGCCGTACGACGGATTTACGTACGAGCTATATTTTGATGTTTGATCCGCACTCTTGACTTGGGAATAACCGATTTTAGAGATATGGTATTGGATGTGATATTATCGAGGCGGGATCACCGACTATATATGTATATATATGTATCGACTCAGAGGTTAGGCGGTTTACCTTACCTGCAGTTAACCTATTAGCTCAGCCTTATAGTTGGTGTAGCTATAGGACTCTTATGACATTAGATGCAGTTTAGCTATCCTTGTGTTTAGCATTCAGCTCCCGCATATTATTGTTGTTACTCTGCATCGCATACTTATTATGATTCATATTCCATTATTGATATCATGCTGTTAGGACACCAGCACCATTACCGATGATGCGTATGTTCCACATACACTTACTTGCCAGCTCACACACACCTTCATCGGTAATTGCCATACCACTACACAGTAGTATTATTGCATCAGGATATGACCCTTGTATGTGCATACTATTATTCCATGTTGCATGATATACTGTTATACTTGCATTTCATCTATATGTCACATACATCATGCTTCCTGATTATACGCATTGAGATATGTTGTTTCTATGATATTTCTGGATTTGGGAACCGTGGATATTTCCAAGAGATTATGAAATTGTTTTAAAAACCCGGTTACCCTTGATATGATATTTCAGTGCGTCCACCATGTGTTTTCTCGGTGCTGAGAGTGACATGTGAAACCCGATTCGAGGAGGCGGATGAGACCGATTGCGGGTACATGGTGGACCCGGTGCGGTACCCCGGGACAAGAAGATCGCAGGAGATGGCGTTGAGCCTGGCAGGGGAGCACTACCGACCGGTGATTTTATCCGACACGTCGGATATCCGGAGGATACCTTCGTAGTCATGAGATGGATGGTAGGGGCCGATCTGGACTGACGGCGCCCTGGATTTTATGATTGAGACATTGAGATTTGAGATATTGAGGTACAGAGATTGTGATACAGAGATATCGAGATATTGGGATTTATATTTTGTGCCGATGCTAGGCACCATTTATGTTGATTTCATTCATGATACCTCATTTTAAAAATACAGAAATCTCACAAATTTAAGAAAGCAGTTTTCTTCAGTACACGCATTCTGTTTCATGCATTCATACATCATTCATATGATACATTGCCACCTGATGCACTGACACGGGCACATGGGTTTACACTTGGGTTAGATATTTACCCTAGTCTTGTTATAGATTGCTGGTTATGTATTTGAGGATTATATATTATGATCGTATGATCTAGGATTGCGTCACACATGCGATTTTCTGTTCGTAGATCTTTTTCTACTCACGAGTTGGCAACTCACCCCCGTTGTGCCCCAGTTTCTTGCAGGTGTTGCCGTACAGGTTCTATTACGGCTTTGCGGGCACTGTTCCTTTCGGGTGACTTGCTAGTAGGTAGGTTTATTGTATCGTACCCATCATTATACATTGTATATTATATTTCAGTTGTATCTAGAAGTTCCATCAACCAAACATGTATTTATTTGAGATAGAGACCAGTGATGTTTATTCTTTCGACCTTAGAGTCGCACGTTATATTTCTCTGGGTTTAATGCTGTTAGAGTTTCCTTTTCTGTTGTGATCCTCGCCTTTAGGCGTTGTATATTTATTGCTAGCTGGTTGACTTATAGTGGTTTTCCTATACTCTACTACTTTTCTTGGTTTGGATTTCTGGGCTCGGCTTACTTAGAGTACGTACGCCTCAAGACGTTCGTAGTCTAGGTGCCGGTCATGTTCCGTACTCTCGGGACGTGACAAAGTTGGTATCAGAGCGTTAGGTTTTACCTTCGGAGCGTAGGATGACCTTGGTTGATGGAATAGGTGACTAAAGTAGAGTGACGTACCGTGGGTATGTCCGCGGCATATTTACGATACGCCACTCCACTTAAGAAGCCTTAGGATGTACATTTCCTTGTTCAGTATTATATTCCTTCCTGATCTAGCCTCATCGGTACCAGTTATGGTTTTGCTGCTACGATTACGGGCAGGGAGAGCTACGGCTAGAGTTGCGGTCAGCATGAGCTCGTTACGAACGAGAACTGACCGGGGCATAATCCGGCGATACACGATTACAGAGATGTGTCTTTTTATGATGTTTTTGCGCCACGAGCGTTGGATGGATCGCTGTATGAGATTACTCGGACGTGCAGATTAGCACTAGAGGATTGAGCCACTGACAGAGGCCAGCCAGATTTTGATGACCGTTGGTGTATTGCTTACTCATGATGATTGAGCCACCGTTCAGCGTGCAGACGAGTGAGCCAGTTATTGCTGTGAACGACGAGATATCGCCCTAGATGTTGGAGCTATTGCGGTACGAGTTGTACTAAGAGTTGATAGAAGGTCGCTAGTCACCGAGGATGAATGACTAGGACATGTGGTTCGTTCGCAACCCCGATGCGAGGTCATCAGATAGATTGATTCCAGCTAGAGACGACTTCACGCAGAGACGTTGAGAGTCGACAGAGATGATTGAATGTCAGAAACCTATTATTCCAAGTTTAAAGTATTCGCAAAGACATGCAGGCAATTCTATGGTCCCTCTAAAAGAATGAAACCCTAACTCAACTTAATGACCGTGTGAAAGCCTTTGAACCTTAGGGTTTGCGGTAGTTCTACGGCGCCATTAGTGCGGCTTGGGTTTGCCCTTCTACGGCTGGACCACCGATGCTGTGGTATATACTCGATACTATTATACTGTACCCGAGATGTTGAGCTCTTGGGGGATTATGAGGTTTTGACAAATCGATCGGATGGCTCGACTTAATTCGGATGCTGGTGGTGAGATGCATTTCTTGGAAGACTCCAGATACGAGGATAGCCGTGGGAGCTCAGTCCATGCAGCTACGACGAGACGAGTCCGAAGCAGTCGACATTAGAGAAAGTGGAGTAAGAGGTTCGTACAAGATCTGGAGATGATGACGTTCCACTCCGCCGACATCGAAGATGCGATGCGCATGCCGAGGCACAGTACTTGGATATACCTTCCAGAAGCAGCCGTGATGAGTATGCAGCCGTTCCAGAGCAAGAAGCAGATGTAGTAAAGGACGATGACTCCCGGACAATTGGCAGAGATGAGACTTGGAAGAGACCTTGAGCAGGATTCCTTCCAGGACACTGCTGCAATGATAATTGCACCCAGGATCAGATGTGTCACGTGCATTCAGAGAGCCAGAGGCCGACGCCAGTGACATGCTGCCTTTATGAGTGGTCGCGATGATTGACCGAGAGATGACCAGAGAGTGCCAAAACGGAATCATCCCCTTTAATACACCTGACAGGGCCGATGAGCCGATGGATTGTGAGATTGATAACCTACAGAGAAGACTTGGACCCAGGAGTGGTCATATTACGCACACCGGCAGGCCAAAGTTCAGGATCGCCGACGAGGCATGCTGTGAGTAACCACGACAGTTGCAGAGATTCTTGGAGGATGCGCTTGAGCGGGACTATTCCGCCATACTTGTTTTTAGTATTGTTTATTATCATGATTTGATTTTGATGATTGAGTATTTACGATTGTTGTACAGTTGTTGCACTTGATATCGTTTTCGTGCCTTGGTTTCACATGTTTGTGATTTTATGGGTATTAGACAGTTGAGTCGATTTTGTGCATACGTACGCACACGATTTGGTTTTTGGCACTCGGTATAGTCCATATATACTTGCAGTGCAGTGATTCGCTTTTGTGCACTTGGATGCATTAGACTTCGATTTCGATGGTGATGTTCGATATTGGTTTTGTGCACTTTATGCACCTGACTGGATTTTGCGCATGTTCGGCGCTTGATGTTGGATTTCATGATTTCGTGCATGATGGATGCACCGGATTTGGATTTTAGCGCATGTTGGGCGCAGGCTATGAGATGCGATTTAGTGCACACCAGATGCACTAAATCGAGATTTTTCGTGCATATCAGATGCACCTAATTTTGCTGTCAGGCACACACGTTGCTTATGACCGATGTTGTGTGCACAACCGTTGCACCTTGATATTGTTTTTGTGCACTTGCTTGGCACATGTATGGATTTGATTTCCGTGCGCACCGGACGCACAGGGTTTTCATATGCACTTTTGGGATTGATTTCTTGTAAAGCAGTACATTTTTTTATGATATTGCGATTTGTTTTCGTACTGAGCAGGACTGGTCAGATGACAGTACCTGAGTGTGTTTTGCATGCGTTGATAGATTTCAAAGGGATTCCAAAAAAAAGCGAGCTATAGTCTCAGTATTTTACATACGTGTCCGATATGACATGAAACGTTTAAAACCGGGAACCCTTCTAAATTGTTTCAAAATGGCGGAACGTGCATATTAAACAAAAGATGTATACATATATGGCTATTTTCTTATAGAGACGTCCGCCACTGTGCAGTACTATGTGCATTGCACATCGACTTTAAAGAATTTGGCATGCATTCCTTTCAAGATATTTACATGTACGGATTTGGTATTTACATGTATAGTTCCGATTTCTAGCATATCGGTTTTGCCTTGGATTTGGCATTCGTGTTTCTCCTTGACTCCGATGATTGCGAGATACTTGACGGAGTTTTGTTTTCGAGTTATCTGCTCGTTACGCATGCGCATGTATTGCGCTACGATGCGTTTAGGTATTAATGATTTCGGAGCCCCTTTGACTTGGACATTTTATTGAAATGTTTTAGACATGTACACGTGACACTTTCACCGTATTTTACCAACTCTGGCTTGCATGTCTGACAGTCGCCCTTTACTTGGCTAACGACCAGCTGGGAGTCTCCATATATGAGGAGGTTCTCGATTCCCATGTCAATGGCGATCTCGAGACCTGCTATTAGAGCCTCGTATTCAGTCTCGTTGTTCGTCCTTGGCTCTATTAAGGAAAGGACGAAACGCATTATCCCTCCTTGCGGATTCATGAGGATAAGGCCCACCCCGGCTTTGATTATAGGGGTATTTTGCTTTTGCTTCTTCAAAGAAGATGCTCCATCGAAATAAAGTTCCCATCGGGTATCACTCCTTTCTTTCTCTCCGTCGATTGTGTTGAACGCATATTAATCTGGCAATTCACAATTTAAGGGAGAATCGGCTGGTATCGGATGCTCAGCGAGAAAGCCAGCGATGGCCTGGCCTTTTATTACCTTGAGGGGTCGATATACTATCGAGAACTCCATCAAGATGAGGGCCCATTTGGCAACCATTAGTATGGCTCTTGACATCAAATACTTGAGAGGATCCACCTTTGATATGAGATAGACCTCATGTGCCAAGGCATAATGTCGAAGCTTCGTTATCACGAAGATCGGTGCTAGGTAATGCTTTTCAATAGGGGAATAGTTGTTTTCTGCCCCCAGAAGGACTCGACTGTAGAGAGCTCTCTCCTTCCCCTGGTCATTCTCCTGTGCCTATAGCGCGTCTAAAGAACCTTCAAGGGCTGTTGTGTACAGGATGGGGGGCTTTCCCTTGACTGGAGCGGTCAGTACCGGCGGGTTCTGCAGGTATTGCTTGATTTCGTCCAGCGCACTTTGGCATTTATGATACCAAACGAACGGGTTCCCCTTCTTCATTAGATGGCTGTAGGGGCGGTATTTTCTGGAAAGATTAGTTATGAACCGTCGGATATACGCGAGCTTTCCTTGGAGAGACCGCAGTTGTTTAAGAGTTCCTGGCGTGGGCATTTCCATGATCGCCTTGATCTTCAATGGGTCTATTTTGATGCCTCGGTGTCGGATGATGAATCGTAGGAATTTGCCTGAGGATACTCCAAACGCGTATTTTAGAGGATTCATCTTCAGGTTGTACTTCCGAAGGTGCTTGAACACTATTTTCAAATGTTCCCAGTGCTCCTTGTATGATTTGCTTTTCACCACAAGGTCGTCGATATAACATTCGACAATCTCGTGTATGAGGTCATCAAAGATCTTCGTCATGGCCCTCTGGTAGGTAGCGCCAGCGTACTTCAGACCGAAGGGCATCACTTTATATAAAAATATGCCCAGCGGAGTCCGGAAGGCAGTATGCTTTCGGTCTTCAGGATGAATCTTTATTTGATTGTATACTGAAGATCCATCCATGAAGGAAAAGACTTCATGAGTGGACGTGTTATCTATCATCAGCTCGATAACCGGTATTGGGAAGTCATCCTTCAAGCAAGGTTTGTTGAGGTCCCGGAAGTCCACGCAGATGCGTACTGTCCCATTTTTCTTCATCACTGGGACGATGTTGGCGATCCAGTCGGGGTATTGAACTTCTTGGTGAAGCCAGAGTCAATTAGCTTCTTGACTTCGGCATTGATGCTCATCTCGAGTTCGAGCCGCATTCTTCTGGGCACCTGTTTGACTGGTTTGACGTCCGGCAATATAGCCAATTTATGCACAGCTATTTCTGGACCTAGTCCCGGCATCTCGGAATAGTTTTACGCGAAGCAGTCTTTATACTGCATAAGCACGTCTTTTAGTGTAGTCACCTGCTCTTCGGATAGCAGCTCGCTAACGAACGTTGACCTTGGCTCGTTTGTCGTCCCAAGTCGATTTTCCTCAGATTGTCTGTTGTGGTATGTATCCCGTCTTCCAACTCCTTTGGTGCTGGTGGGAATTCTGAGATCGCCTCGTCTTCATCTTCATTTGCGAAGCATTGGGAGAGGTCATCCAAATTCTCATGCTCTCTTTCCTCTGAGAACGTTATCACGTGGCAGGTACGAGCCCGTTTACAAGACCGATGTTGCTCTGGTTCCATTCTTTCCTTATAGATTGCTTTTGTCTCATGCTTTTGTGGAGGGGTTAGCCTCCAACTGTCAGATAGAGCAAACTTGCCTTGCTGATACTGGTCTTCAACTTAGTTTTTGAAGGTGAAGCAGTCTTCAAGAGGAAGTCCTATTGCTCGGTGATAAGCGCAATAAGCCGAATGATGGACCTCGTTTATTTGCTCAGGGTGTCGAGACTTCGGGAGCACCATCATTTGATGTTTCATGACAAGGTTAAAGATTTTCCTTGGCTTGTCTTGAGGGAAAGAGTATTCCCGAACCATCTTCTTCATCGGCGATGAATTCCAGTGGACCATTTCTCGATCGCACGGCTTCTTAGATCTGCTTCATTGTTTTTGGACGTCATTCCCGTTCTTCACCTTGTTGTTGCTTCTATGTCGAGCTTTTTTCTTGCCACGAGAGTGCACAGCGGGCTGGGGGTGAAGGGCATCGTCATCCTCCGCAGTCTGCTGAATGTAACATTGTGTTCTGGCTTTCTCGTAAATGGCCATTTCGCGGCTGTGGTCATCCCGAACCTTTTGACCTACTTCCCTTATTAGCTTTTCGATCTATTACGGCGGGATTTCACTCTGGTTCAATACCAGCGCTATCTGGACGAGCATTCCCTTCTCCACCGGAGTCGTTTATAACATGGCAGCTATGGAATCACTCCCGTTTCTTAGACTGGACGTATCCCAGCCCGGTCGTCTCCATCCTCCCGTTGGGCATCTTTCGCCGAGTCCTGGGAACGTCCCAAATCTTTTTATAGAACTGGGCTTGTCGAGCAGTCTGTTTGAAGGGTACGCCTTGGCATCTTATTAGACTTTTCAGTTTCTCTGCGTAGTATCTGGGCAGACGGATTGGTTGAAACCTATCGAGCACAGGTTCGGCATCATGCCAGAATTCTCTTTCCACTTTGATCTCAGTGAAATGGTAGAAGAGGATCGCATTTTCATCTTTCCGCCTATAAGGGACGTAGAAGGTCTGCAGCTCTTGTACGCTGTATGTACTAAACGCATCGAGCTCTTCATAATGCCGCTGCGGAACCATGGTAATTTGTAAACTCTAATTAGCTCCAGTGAAGATTTTCATTGATGGACGAACAGAGAATAATGTGTTGACTTCATCTTCAGAGTCGCTGCCAAAGACCAAAATAGGAGTAGATGGTCCGGGCCTGCTGCCTTGGGGTTGCCCCGAGAAGACTATCTCTTCATCTTCCTCGGTATCGCTCTTAAAGATCGGGATGGTGGCGACGGCTTTTTGTTTATTCTCTGATTTACGACATCTTTCCGTGTCTTCGAACTCTGGTAGGTAGTACTTAGCGTCTTCATACATGCGGACTTCATTTACGGAGAAAGGGTTTAGCTCCCGTGTAACTGTATACTCGAGGCCGTCTTTGAAGTACTTCATACACTGATGTTGTGTAGAAGGGATGATGTTGTATTCATGTAACCAAGGCCTACCGAGCAAAGCATTGTAGCAAGTCTTAGCGTCGATGACGTGGAATTTGATGTCAGTGACGAGCATCCCGAAGCGTAATGTCAATATTACGAATCCAAGAGTCCGTGATGACTGCGAGTCAAACCCGGAGATAGTAATTGTAACATTTCAGAAAATATAAAATATTGTTTTTGGAATTTAATATTAAAATAATATTTTTCCCGAAAACTGCCCGATTTGCGAAATTGAGGTTTACGAAAAAGGGTATAAATATATACCAATAATTGTGAAATAAATGGAAATTAAAAAAATTTATTCATTTAAAAATATATTTAAAGGATTTGGCATTTTTAAAATTTATTATATGCAGTTTTGATAAAAAAAAACCGATTAGTGCACTGCTAATCGCGATTAAGCCAAATCCGTGTTTCTACAGTTTTCCATGGTTAGTGCACCATGTCATGTTACATTTGGTTACATGTTGTTGTATTTGTGTTGATTTATGGGTATTATATGAGTTGGTTTTGAAATTTGAAAGGAAAAAAAAGAAATGAAATGAAAAAGGATTAAAAAGGGTATGATTGGAGAGAGAGAGTGTGTGTGTGAATAAGTGAGAGAGAGGGGAGGCTGCTGCCTAATCATTTCCCCCCCCATCATTTTCCTCCTCTTTCTTCATCTTCCTCCAACCCCACTTCCCTCCACTTCAAACCCTAGATCCATCTCCAAATAATCCCCAAAACCTTATACCCTTCACAAAAATTAATCTCCATCTCTTTCTCTACACATTGAACCAAGCAAAGTGGAATTTTGATGATATTAGGGAGCTAGGGCTGTCTAGAATGGCTTGAATGAGGTATAGCTTCTTCCATTTTGTTAGTTTTAAGCTTCTTTCTATTCTAGTTTAGTTTAGAAGTCGTTTTAGCATAGAATTGTGATGTTGGAAAATTCTAGTGAAGGGTTTGGGTGTTTGTGTAGATTTGAGGTGTGTAGTGGTTGTTACAAACCTTAGGGTTTTGGCCAGCCACTTGGTGGTATTTGGTGTCGGGGTTGATCCAGTAGGTCATATACATCATATACAGCACCCTAGACTTGTTTGTGCAACTCTTTTTGGCCTGAGTCAAAATCTGGGAGCATTTTAGTGTGTCAGGCCATGCATTATTATTAAAAAGGGACGGAGCCCAAATAAAGGTCTGTCAGACCAAAACAGATGCTGTGCATCATTTTAAAAGAGGCAGAGCCCAAATAAAGGTCTAATAGACCAAACAAAAATGCCATGCATTATTAAACAGGGGCAGAGCCCTAGTAAAGGCCTAACAGGCCAAACGCAAATAAAATGTTGAACGTCTTCAACTGGACTTAACCCAATCATGGCTGTAAGTCCTCAAATTAAATTGACTGAGCACGACTGCTCTCTTAAATCAATTTACATCCGGTTCAAGGGTACATCTCTGAACTCCTCTGACATCTATCGTTGTAATCCCTCAACGTCGTCAGAGAGGTGACGGGTCCCAACAACCATACATTGGTACGGACTGCGGGGTCCTTAAACTCGTGGATCAAAACGTCCTTAAATCAATCTTTGTCCCCAATTGGGAATGTTGGACCACCACATCCTTAAACTGGCAATGGACCACTTGTCCCTAAACTGGAACAATAAAGCCAATTGCTCTCTTGTCGGATCTAAATGATCCCGTTAAGTTGATCTTAGTCTGGAGATTAGGCTAACGTATCCTTAACGAACGTTTAAGTTGATCTTAGCCTCAAATATGGCTAATGTGTCCTTAAACTAACATCCGTCCCCAAAATGGGAATGATGGACCACTATGTCCCTAAACTGGAACAATCGAGCCCTCAAACGCTCTTTTGTCGGATCTAAATGATCCTGTTAAGTTGATCTTAGTCTCAAACTGGGCTAACGTATCCTTAACAAACGTTTAAGTTGATCTTAGCCTCAAACATGGCTAACGTATCCTTAAACCAAAACCCCAAACCCAAATCTAAGAAAATACGGATTTGGACTAATCCACGTCCTACGGGCGACGACATAAATTAGTCTCCGTATACGATCCATGGGCAACCACAAACAAAACAAACACCCATGACATGAAGTGAAATTTTGGAGAAGGAGAAAGTTGTTACCGCGATGAGGTAGCGTAATTAACTGCAGGGGCTTGCGCCTGCAGGGAAGAGCGTCCCCACAATCAAAACCCCCTCAAGCGAGGGGGAATCTGATGAAGTCTGCTACATCGGCCGCATCCGTACAAACCTCCGATACATGGTGCCATTAATCAACTTGGCATCTTCGGAGAGGTGGACGGATAAAACCAAATAGCATCTGCCCCGAATCACAGGCAAGACGTCCATGTCTTGGCCGCCGTTCGGAGGGGAATAGATTCTGGCACGCCCGGTGGGATCTCTTCCTCTTTCCACTCCACACTTCGTGTGTCGTGTTCGCGAACAAATCGCGGTTTGCTGTAGTTGCCTGTGGATTCGAGGTACTTAGATTTAGTGTCTTGCTCCGTGCAGAAAACAGAAGATCAATGGCTTCAAACTGCAACTGCAACTCTCGCTCCGTCCTTGCCGGAGGAGTGACTTATGGGCCTCAAGAGGCCTCCCTTTTCAAGATGCCAGTAGAGCAGGAAGCCCCAAAGAAGTCGGTCTTTGATCGATTTACCACTGCTGTGGCCCCTCTCAACGGGTCGCCCAACTTCAATACCTCAGTTTTCAACAGACTGGGCCAGAGCGTCTACAAGCCCACGATACCCGAAGTTGCCATCCCAAAGAGGATAGCCATCCCGGCTCAAGCGGACGAAATCATTGGAAAGGCTCCTCCTTCTAAGAAGTCAGTTTTTGCAAGGCTGGCTATTCCGGTTGCTGCTCCAGGCGAGGTTCTCAAAGCTGCCCAGAGGTCTGTCTTTGACAGATTAGACATTGCTTCTCAATGAGTGTCAGTCTTCGACAGGCTAGCACTAATAACGGTCTCTCCTCAAAGCAGGGGGCATGAAGAAGTTTATCCAACAACGAAGGTGATCTCATCCGCACGACATGCTCGACGTCGCCACTGGCGCCGAGTGAGGAAAGCTGGGGGCAATTCCCCTTCTGGACTGACTCCGCCAGCTCCAACGGTGGAAGTTGACGCTGCTGTTCCAACCGGGAACAGCTTTGAACTACTTAACAAGGTGCACAAAAACTCGCCAACTGCCGTATTGAAAAGATCTCTTACACCTGTGAATAACGCCCCAAAGGTGAAGCTGGAACAGCCCCCTCAACGGTTGTCGTCTAAAATTTACAAGGTCTGGTGTCAAGTCCAAGACTCCGTGATTGATCAAGACTATCTCCACCGACAGAAAAAGATGAAGGTTCGGCAGGAGAAGGATTACTCCGTCAAGCCACAAAAAGCAATAGCTACTTGGGTGCCCACTACAATGGCCCCCTCAACTTTGACCACTCAAAAAGAAGGAGGTCGGGGAAGATCTCTGTGTCTTTGGCAAATCGCAAAGACACTGAATCTAAACGCCCCAAGTCTGGGGGTATGGTGGTGCATACTATTTATATGGCTTCTAGAAAGGAGGAAGGCCGTGCTTCGATGGGTCACCGACCGCTCACCCGATCTGTGACAAAAGCCCAGGAACAGCAGCAGAAGCTTCAGGAAATGATCACTACAATGGCCGCACTCACCGGGCCAAAAGAAAGCCCGGAAGTATCGTCGGAGCAGCGTCACGAACAAGAAACTGACGCTGACTTTTTACGCAGAGTCCTCAAAAAGAAGGACAAAGAAGCCGCAGAGCAAGCGGCTAACACAAAACAAATGGCGCTCCTCTTCCAAGAAATGGTAGGAATGATGATCCAGCAAGATCCTCCTGCTGAAGATCCTTCGATTGTCCTTGAAGATGACAAAGGAGAGACATCGAATCCTCCACCGGCTCTGTCAGAAGCCAAGGAGGAAACCATTTCTAAGGCCGCACTGGATGACTATATAGCTCAGCAAATACGAGCTCATCAGGCGAGTGAAGCGGCCAGGCAAATTGTCAAAACTGGACGACCCTATCCGAGCTTGTATGACCAAATTAGTTACCCGCCGGGATATACGATCCCTAAGTTCCAGGTATATAAAAGGACAGGGAACCCACATCAGCATGTCGCTCAATTCAGGGCCTTATGCGGAAACACGGGAGGCGACGACAAACTGTTGCTTCGCCAGTTCGTCGGCAGCTTAGTGGAAACATCCTTTGAGTGGTATTCGGAGCTACCTAACGACTCTGTCAAAACATTTGCGGAGATGGAGCAACTGTTTACACAAAGATTCGCGAGTGCTAGTGAACGCACCCCGATAACAGCACTGATCAATGTCAGGATAAGGCCAGGAGAAAAGTGGGTCCAATACGCAACACGATGACGGAACCTCTGGTCGAAATGCGAACAACGCATCGAAGAAGCACCTGCGGTAGGCATGTTTGTGGGTACCCTTGACCCTCAAGCGACCATCTCGCAATTCATGATGTTCTTCATGCCGACCACTTTCCAGGCCTTGATCGACAAGCTAGCCCAGATGGACCAAATGGGCCATCTCCTCCAAAGCCGGACTCTCGAAATGAGAAGGGGAAAGGAAAAGCGATTGTCGTCGCCAATGCTCAACAACAGCCAAGCAACTTGAAGCCGGTTGTCCGTCAAAATAATATGCGTCCGCGCGTATCCCTCGAGGAGAGGCTAGGACATATACTCGTTTCCTCAAGATAAAACGAGAAAATTGTTCGAGCTGGCAGTGCGCAACAGACTCATCAATTTGCCGACTCCAAAACGTCTGTTGCAGCCAGGCGATCTCAATAATCCCAATTATTACCCTTACCACCAAACGGTAAGTCACCCGATCGAAGATTGTTTCATCTTCAAGGGGTGGATCGAGGATCAATACCTACAAGGCAAGTTTGCGCTGTCTGAAAAGTGAAAAGTAAACACACCACAGCCGCACACTCCAAAGGAAACGGACACGCCGGGGGCAACTTGTTCTTTTGTTGAGGACGAAAATGATGGAGAAAACTCATCAGATGAATCTGAGGACTACGTACCAAGTTGTCATGTGATCTTTCAATCATTGATAGATGATGAAGAGGCTCCTTGCACCGAGAAACCAAGGGCGGGTCCTGAACCATAAATTCTGTGGCCGTCAGACGAAATGATCGATGCCTTCCTGAATGAGATTCGTCTGAAAAGTAAAGCCAAGCAGGAGCGTGAGATGGCCATATTGGAAGGAGCCAAACGCCGGCGACGAGACGAAAGAGTCGAATCACTCCCGTCGAATCAAAAGACATCCGCTGCTGATAAAAACAAATTCGAGACGAGGAAAAGGTTCGCTAAAGCCATATCAATGGGAATGAAGCTACCACCCTCTGAAGAAAACGCTCTCGGTGGAGTAGAGATGCATCCTAATTACTGCTTATATCATCAGAAGATCGCACATCCCACTGATGACTGTGACTCCTTTAAGTGCTGGTGGCAAGGGTATGTCGCTCACAGGCAACACGTCAATAGAACAAAGCGGGAAGCTCGTAGACAGCGAAAAAATACGACAGATGAGCATAAAAGAATCGCCGGCAATTGTCATAGGGATGATCCCGGGGGATCACGAGTTCTCACCTTCGGGAGCGACTCCGATGAAAAAGTAGCCCTCGGCCCTCTCCTCAAGGAGTCCATCTCTGAAGAATTAAGGAATTGCGAGAACATTCAGCCGTGCAATGGCACGATACCCAGAGAGAATCTCGGACCCACAAACAACGGAGCGAACAAAAAGGATAAAGGGAAAGGAAAAACGGCCTTCATCGCCAACACTCAACAACAATCGAATGGCCCTAGACCGGTTGTTCGCCAAAACAACAAGCAGCAACCCTTCTATGAGAAGTTGAAACGTCCTTATTCATTTCCCCAAGATGAAACAAGAAGGCTGTTCGAACTAGCGGTGCGCAACGGGCTTATCACTCTACCGGAGCCGAAATGCCAGCTACAACGGAATGATGTCAACAATTACTGCCCTTACCACCAATTATTGGGCCATCCGATCGAAAACTGGTACGTTTTCAAAAACTGGGTTGAAGACCAATACCAACAGGGCAAGTTCGCGTTGTCCGAAAACTGGAAGGTGAGCCCGCCACAACCACATGCTCCGAGAAAGATGGATATGCCGGGGGCGTCATGCTCATTCATAGGGAAAGCCCCGTAGACCGAAAAGTCAGTAAACTAGTGATTCGCCTCAAATACGGCGACGGCGGACTGAAACGTCCTTAAACTAATGACGGACCACTACGTCCTAAAATTAGCTGAGGACCGAAACGTCCTTAAACTACTACCACAGCATCCTCACGCTGACAAAAAATAATAATAATAAAATAATTAAAAAAACGGTATGTCCATAAGCAAAATGGACACGGATGAAAACCCGAAAGGGCTCCGTGAGTAAAAACAGCAGGGCTACCGGCGAGTGTTCGTGAAAACCCGAAATGGCGCGACCTCGTTAGAAAAAAAGAATAAAAAGAATAAAAAAAAGAGAAAACGGTATGTTCATAAGCAAAATGGGCACGGATGAAAACCCGAAAGGACTTCGTGAGTAAAAACAGCAGGGCTACCGGCGAGTGTTTGTGAAAACCTGAAAGGGCCAACCTCGTTAAAAGACACTTACAAGGTCCTCTCGACCTTGTAAGGAGAAACCGCCCGCGTGAGATCCTTACGACTCACAGGGAAGCAACACACTTAGGGATCCTCACGACTCCTAAGGAGAAATTACACTTGCGAGATCCTCACGACTCGTAAGGAGAACTCTCTTATGGGACCCTCACGGCTCATAAGATTTGAAAGTCTTAAATTATAGAGACCTGAACCTGTTCTTAAACAACCCCCACAACCTTCGATAGTGCCCTACAAGCGGCTCAATACTGACCCTTGTATACAATCCACGGACGCGAATAAACATTTCCCTAACCAAGTCTCACCCGTGACTGGGGATATGTCCATACGGTGAACAACCATTGTAAGTCCTCTCGACTTATACGGAGAAAACCCTTTTGTAAGATCCTTACGACTTACAGGGGAACATACACTTAGAAATCCTCACGATCCCTAAGGAGAAAACACACCTACGAGATCCTCACGACTTGTAGGGAGAAATACCTTTATGAGACCCTTACGGCTCATGAAGTCAAAAGCCTTAGTCGACGGGATCCTAACCCTGTTTGCTAAGCCAGCTTTGTTCGACATCGACAGAGACAAATGATGATTCGCTCCTGGAAATATCCCAGTTGTAGCGATGCTGATGCCTAAATCGGTATCAAATTCCAAGTCCTTTCATGGCAAACGATGATTCGCTCCTGGCAATATTCCAGTCGTAGCGATGCTGATGCTAAGATTGGCATCAGATTCCAAGTTACACACTCACGATAAAAAAAATCAGCGAACCAAAAATGCATATGAAATAGCCGAAATGATGGGGCAACTTGCAACGAAATCAGCAAGTAAAAATGTATGCATACAAAAACAGCCGAAATGATTGGGCAACTCGCAATAAAAAGCAGGGAGTAAAAAGAAAAATAGCCGAAATGATTGGGCACCGCGAAAAATAGCCGAAATGATTGGGCAATCGTGATCTTCGCGATATAAGAAGCTGAAATGATAGAGCATCACGGAAAGAATACAAAAATGATGAAAGAATGAAACTTTTTGCCCTACAGGTGAGATCACATTGATCCCTGTATACAATCCAGGGGCACAAACAAAGAGGGAACCATACCTTCCCAACAGGCTTCATTAGAAAGCAAAGCCAAATCTCGACGGTTCATAGACAACCGAGAGACAACCTCGACATTTGTCGCAATATTGCAGACACAATGCCAACAAACGAAGCAAAGGAAGATCCTTCGCTTCAAGGTCTCGACGTCAATATCGACAACTTAGAGATCACCAACGGCGTTCCTTCGCAGTCCAGCAGGATGTCGATGCAACGTTAACAAAAGACCCCATGGTCAGTAAAGCGGAGTGACGGCAAAATCCCAACTCCACCTCAGCATTCGTCTCGTTACAGCAGATGCAATATCAACAACGGCGTTCCTTCGCAGTCCAGCAGGATGTAGATGCAACGTCAACGAAAGACCCCATGGTCAGCTAAGCGGAGTGACGGCAAAATCCCAACTCCACCTCAGCATTCGTCTCATTACAGCAGATGCAATGTCAACAACGGTGTTCCTTCGCAGTCAAGCAGGATGTAAATGCAACGTCAACGAAAGACCCCATGGTCAGTTAAGCGGAGTGACGGCAAAATCCCAACTCCACCTCGGCATTCGTCTCGTTACAGCAGACGAGATGTCAACAATGGCGTTCCTTCGCAGTCCAACAGAATGCAGATGCAACGTCAACGAAAGGCCCCATGGTCAGCTAAGTGGAGTGACAACAAAATCCCAGCTCCCCCTCAGCATTCGTCTCAATACAGCAGACGAGATGTCAACAATGGCGTTCCTTCGCAGTCCAACAGAATACAGAAGCAACGTCAACAAAAGACCTCATGGTCGAAATAAAGCAGAGTGGCGGAAAAATCCCGGCTCCACCTCGACATTCGTTTCAATACAGCAGATGAAATGTCACCCCAGCGTTCTTCCCCCAGCAGGATTCGGACGCGCCAAAGCAAATGAAGCAAAAGGCCAAATTCCTAGCTTCAGGGTCTTGACGGCAAGTCATATAAAGCCTGAAAGACAATCGGAGATCATCTCGCACCAGCGCGGAGTGGTCACCACCTCGACGATCGTCTCGATACAGCAGATGAAATGTCACCCCAGCGTTCTTCCCCCATCAGGATTCGGACGCGCCAAAGCAAATGAAGCAAAATGCTAAATTCCTAGCTTCAGGGTCTTGACGGCAAGTCATATAAAGCCTGAAAGAAAATCGGAGATCATCTCGCACCAGCACGGAATGGTCACCACCCCGACGTTCGTCTTGATACAGCAGATGTGATGTCACCACGGCGTTCTTCCTCCAACAGGATTCGGACGTGACAAAGCAAACGAAGCGAAGGCCAAATTCCTAGTTTCAGGGTCTTGACGGTAACTCATATAAAACCGGAAAGACAATCGGAGATCATCTCGCACAAACACGGAGTGATCACCACCTCGACGTTCGTCTCGATATAGAGGACGCAATGCCAGCAAATGAAGCGAAGGCCAAATTCCTAGCTTCAGGGTCTTAACGGCAAGTCATATAAAGCCTGAAAGACAATCGGAGATCATCTTGCACCAGTGCGGAGTGGTCACCACCTCGACGTTCATTTCGATACAGCAGATGAGATGTCACCCCAGTGTTCTTCCTCCAATAGGATTCAGACGCGACAATCAAACAGCGGAGCCACGGCAAAGTCCCTAGTTCCAAACCTTGACGGTTCACCAACAACCTAGAGACAATCGCGACATTCGTCTCGATATAGAGGACGCAATGCCAGCAAACGAAGCGAATGCCAAATTCCTAGCTTCAGGGTCTTAACAGCAAGTCATATAAAGCCTGAAAGACAATCGGAGATCATCTTGCACCAGTGCGGAATGGTCACCACCTCGACGTCCGTCTCGATACAGCAGATGAGATGTCACCCTAGCGTTCTTCCCCCAACAGGATTCAGACGCGACAATCAAACAGCGGAGCCACGGCAAAGTCCCTAGTTCCAAACATCGATGGTTCACCAACAACCTAGAGACAATCGCGACATCCGTCTCGATATAGAGGACGCAATGCCAGCAAACGAAGCAAAGGCTAAATTCCTAGCTTCAGGGTCTTAACGGCAAGTCATATAAAGCTTGAAAGATTATTGAAGATCATCCCACACCAGCGCGGAGTGGTTATGACTCATCGGGGCTCTCCAAAATGAGCCTAACCTCAAGTAAAAAGTGACATGGAATATCCCTACGCTTGCTCTTTCGACGGTAAGATTACCTGGAAGATTACTTGAAGACGTCTTGTCCAGCCCCTGAAGGGATCAGAGACACGACAATCGCAAGGCTACTCGAATAGCAAGATTGCATATCGAGGAATATATCAGCCAACGCGACGGTACAACGGCCAAAACCCTAAGTACCACAGACCCTAACGGACCTCTGTCGTAAAGAGCAGAGGTTAACTGTGACGTTAGAATATGCTTGCGAGAACTGCTCGATTCGTCTCGACTCGTGAGGAAATTGATGTCTTTGCGAGAACTTCTCGATTTGTCTCGACTCGTGAGATAAAGCCTTAGGAAGTAGGGATTAAGAAACCTGTTTCCTAAGCACTGGGACCCAGCAAGTCGGCCCAAAACGGTCTCTTGCATACTATCCATGGGTCTCACTCTCCAAAGTCGAATCTCGACAAGGAGGGAAACAACCGCTTACGGGTCCTCTTGACTCGTAAGAGGGAAAATTCTCTTATAAGATCCTTACGACTTATAAGAGAAAACGCACTTAGGATTCTTCACGATTCCTAAGGAGAAAATACACCTATGAGATCCTCTCGATCCGTAGGGAGAAAAGTCTTTGTGAGACCCTCATGGCTCATAAAGTTGAAAAGTCTTAGGCTACAAGAATCCTAAACTTGTCTCCTAAGCCCTCAATTCCATGGCTACTCATAACTTTGCACTACTTCACCCACGTACATACTTACGTGGGCAAAGTAGTGGGGGGCATTTGTTCCCGCCAAAATTTTGGCTCAAAACCCTCTCCTTATAAAATAATAACAATGAAAAGAAAAAATAAATTAATTAATTAATAAATTAATAATAATAATAATAAAGGAGAAAATATCCCTTTCAGAGCAAAACTCTGTTCAAATTCTAAGGTGGGAAACGAAGCAACGCTTTTGTTTCCCCCAATCAGAACAAAGCTCCGTTTAATAATAAAGTTGCGCTAGCGCAGTTGCGCTGCGCGACACGTGTCAAGCGCAGATGCATTTGCGCCAATGCCAGCACCAAAACAGAAAAATTCTGGAAAGATCTTTCTCAATCTTATTAAAACAAGAAGATTGCCTTCTGTAAAACAGAAGCCCTTGGATCAAAGATCCAACGGTGGGGAAAAATCCCCAAATCACTCAGAGAAAGATCTCTCTAACCAATTCAACAAATCATTGGCACTATAAAAATGCCCCTAGACTCCAAGTCTAAGGGGGAGAAACACAGAAAGACACAGAACTCCTCTAAAAGAAAATTTGAGAAGAGCTCAGAAAAGAAAAAAGGTAAAAACCTTTGAATAAAAGAAGAGTTTTTTCTAAAAAGATCATTGATCTAAAAAAAAGATCAAAAATCTTCAATAAAAAAATAATATAATAATAACAAAGGCATTGCCTTTTGATGAACCACTGGTTCTGGAATTTTAAAAGATTTTTTCCTTGAATCCAAAATTGGATCAAGATTTTAAAACAGTGCCTTGCACTTGTAAATCTGCACTGTTGCGCTCTTGGGTTGGCGCAAGCCACCAGAGAGCGCCACGTGTCAGCTCTAGAACAACTTGCGCTATGCGCTTTTAAAATAGAGTACTGCTCTCTTAAATTGGCGCAACTCACCAGAGCGCGCCACGTGTCAGCAGCGCAACAGCGCAGCGCACTGCGCTTGCGCCCACCAGAGCGTGACACGTGTCACCTCCACATGCGCTTGCGCTCATTAATTGGCGCAAAGCGCCTTATAAGCCACGTGGCACACTGTCAGAAGATTTAATGCTCTGCATTATTTAAAGAAGGGCCAAGCCCAATTAAAAAAGGCCTAACAGGCCTAATAAAATGCCATGCATTATTATTAAAAAGGGACGGAGCCCAAATAAAGGTCTGTCAGGCCAAAACAGATGCTGTGCATCATTTTAAAAGAGGCAGAGCCCAAATAAAGGTCTGTCAGGCCAAAACAG
This sequence comes from Agapanthus africanus, assembly GCA_030015575.1. NCBI lineage: Eukaryota > Viridiplantae > Streptophyta > Magnoliopsida > Asparagales > Amaryllidaceae > Agapanthus > Agapanthus africanus. The sequence continues at coordinate 1,007,554,683 of JASDDO010000019.1, forward strand.
ATGCTGTGCATCATTTTAAAAGAGGCAGAGCCCAAATAAAGGTCTAATAGACCAAACAAAAATGCCATGCATTATTAAACAGGGGCAGAGCCCTAGTAAAGGCCTAACAGGCCAAACGCAAATAAAATGTTGAACGTCTTCAACTGGACTCAACCCAATCATGGCTGTAAGTCCTCAAATTAAATTGACTGAGCACGACTGCTCTCTTAAATCAATTTACATCCGGTTCAAGGGTACATCTCTGAACTCCTCTGACATCTATCGTTGTAATCCATCAACGTCGTCAGAGAGGTGACGGGTCCCGACAACCACACATTGGTACGGACTGCGGGGTCCTTAAACTCATGGATCAAAATGTCCTTAAATCAATCTTTGTCCCCAATTGGGAATGTTGGACTACCATGTCCTTAAACTGGCAATGGACCACTATGTCCCTAAACTGGAACAATAGAGCCAATTGCTCTCTTGTCGGATCTAAATGATCCCGTTAAGTTGATCTTAGTCTGGAGATTAGGCTAACGTATCCTTAACGAACGTTTAAGTTGATCTTAGCCTCAAATATGGCTAATGTGTCCTTAAACTAACATCCGTCCCCAAAATGGGAATGATGGACCACTATGTCCCTAAACTGGAACAATCGAGCCTTCAAACGCTCTTTTGTCGGATCTAAACGATCCTGTTAAGTTGATCTTAGTCTCAAACTGGGCTAACGTATCCTTAACAAATGTTTAAGTTGATCTTAGCCTCAAACATGGCTAACGTATCCTTAAACCAAAACCCCAAACCTAAATCTAAGAAAATACGGATTTGGACTAATCCACATCCTACGGGCGACGACATAAATTAGTCTCCGTATACGATCCATGGGCAACCACAAACAAAACAAACACCTACGACACGAAGTGAAATTTTGGAGAAGGAGAAAGTTGTTACCGCGATGAGGTAGCGTAATTAACTGCAGGGGCTTGCGCCTGCAGGGAAAAGCGTCCCCACAATCAAAAACCCCTCAAGCGAGGGGGAATCTGACGAAGTCTGCTACATCGGCCGCATCCGTCCAAACCTCCGATACACGATGCCATAAATCAACTTGGCATCTTCGGAGAGGTGGACGGATAAAACCAAATAGCATCTGCCCCGAATCACAGGCAAGACGTCCATGTCTTGGCCGCCGTTTGGAGGGGAACCGATTATGGCACGCCCGGTGGGACCTCTTCCTCTTTCCACTCCACACTTCGTGTGTCTTGTTCGCGAACAAATCACGGTTTGCTGTAGTTGCCTGTGGATTCGAGGTACTTAGATTTAGTGTCTTGCTCCGTGCAGAAAACAGAAGATCAATGGCTTCAAACTGCAACTGCAACTCTCGCTCCGTCCTTGCCGGAGGAGTGACTTATGGGCCGCAAGCGGCCTCCCTTTTCAAGATGCCAGTGGAGCAGGAAGCCCTAAAGAAGTCGGTCTTTGATCGACTTACCACTGCCGTGGCCCCTCTCAACGGGTCGTCCAACTTCAATATCTCAGTTTTCAACAGACTAGGCCAGAGCGTCTACAAGCCCGCGATACCCGAAGTTGCCATCCCAAAGCGGATAGCCATCCCGGCTCAAGCGGACGAAATCATTGTTAAGGCTCCTTTTTCCAAGAAGTCAGTTTTTACAAGGCTGGCTATTCCGGTTGCTGCTCCAGGCGAGGTCCTCAAAGCTGCGATTTGCATCTTTCAAAAACTGTTTGTATGGTTCGGGTGTGTATGTTAGATTAGATACTTATGATTATAGTAAAGATAGAATGTATTTGTAAAATTGACTTGATGAGAGATATAAATGCGATGAAAAGAATATATGACGCGATATGATGATTTGGTGATTATGTTGGTATACGGATGCGAGTCGACTGTGATGATTTATACGCTACCGGTCCCCTAATATGAGATTATTGCGGATGTGACCTGGGACATAGGTATATAGAGATATTTGTATGTTGTGAATCGTGAGTGATAGCCGTACGAGACGTTAGGTCCGTACCCTTCTCGTCTTATAGGATGATAGGATCCCTGATAGCTTAATGCTGCCGTACGATGATTTTCCGTACGTGATGAGTTTGACTTGAGGTTTGATCCATACCCTTGACTAGAGGATATCGTACGATGGATTATACCGTACGTGATATTGTGTGGCTAGATGCTGACTGATAGATTCACCGACTCGGTCGTGTTAGATACGTATACCCATCAGCATTGTATATGATTTACCTTATGCTGCATTCATGTTATTCACATTGCATTGCTTATACTTGTGCTAGTACACCTGCACCATTATCGATGATGCGTATATTACACGTACACAGATTTGCCGGCTCACACACTTCATCATCGATAATTGCCATGCCACTACACCGTAGGATTGCTGCATTATGATATGACTCCTTGCATGCTATACTTTCGCACATACATATTGTCCACTCATACTTGCGCATATACACATTGCATACCCATATTGGCTTATATACACATTGGTGCCTCTACACTTGCGCATATACATATTGTACCTACATAGATAACTGGTTTTATTGGGAAATTGGGAACCGCATGTTATATTTTAAAAACTGGAATCATTTAAAAGAGCGGTTTTTCCTTAATATGACATATCACTGTTCCATGTTGCATGATATATGGATATGCTTACATTTATATTATATGTCGCATACATCATGCTCTATGATTTTACGCATTGAGATATGCTGTTTTCATGAGATTTCTGGATTTGAGAACCGTGGGCATTTTAAAAGAGATTATGTGTTGTTTTAAAAACCCGGTTGCTCTTGATATGATATTTCAGTGTGTCCACCATGCGTTTTCTCGGTGCTGAGATGTGTGACATGTGAAACCCGATTCGAGGAGCTAGATGAGGCCGATTGCGGGTACATGGTGGACCCGGTATGGTACCCCCGGGCGAGAATGGATTGCTGTGCTGCAGACGGTGAGCCTGGCAGTGGGACTACTACCTACCGGTGATAGTATTTGGGCTCGGCGGACATCCGTAGGATACCAACCGGAGTCGATAGATGATATGGGCCGATCCAGATTGACGGAGCCTGAGATATGAGGATTTACGTGTCGATGCTGGACACGGGTTTCATGATGTTTTCGGGTGTCGATGTTGGACACCCAGGTTCCATGATTTTGATGTGTCGCGAGGGACACCGTTGATTTATATCCTCATACTTCCATGCATACTCTTTTATGATATTTGCGTCCATGCATACACTGATTATATGGTTGGACGAGATCTACATGCATGCATACATTGATTATATGGTTGGACGAGATCCACATGCATACAGACATTGATCATATGATTGGATGATATCCGCATACATATAGGTGTTGATTTCATTGTTTAGCACATATACAAATACGGTCACCCTAAATATCATAGTATTACCTTTATAATATAGTTGACCTAGGAGTCGTTGTTTATTCGATTTCTATCTGTTGATATTTTTCTACTCACGAGTTGGCAACTCACCCCCGTTGTGCTACAATTCTTGCAGGTTGACCGCTTGGATCAGTAGCGGCTTCGCAAGCACACAGTTGCATTCGGGTGTTTTGCGTCGGTAGGTGGGACATTTGTATCGTACCCACTCTTGTATCTATATTTCATATTGTATCTAGTTAACTCCATCAATCAAAGTTAGTAAATTGTGTAAGTAATGAGACTTGGTGAGATTGTGGTTGTGAGACTTAGAGCGAGGGGTTTTCCGCTACTTATGGTTTGATATCTTGCTTATTTATTTATCTTTTGTTGTGAACTTCGCCATTGGGCATCGTATACTTATTTATACTGTCTTGTGTGGTTGTGATCCGCCGTTTGGCGAAGAGCTAGCTCCCGCTTGGGGATGCCCTTATTCTTATCTTGTATATATGGTTTTGGATCAAAATATACAAAGGAGGCGCTGCCCAAATTTTTCAAAAAGACGAAACATGTTTTTAAACTTGCATAATCCATTTGCATTTTCTTGTCCCTTTTCTATGCATTATAGAAACTTGATTTCATTATACCTTTATTTCAAAACTTCACCTTATTTATTTTCTTAAAAATGTTTAGATTTCTGGGTTTCAGCTTACTTGAATTACGTTACGCCTTTAGACGTTGCGTGATTTAAGTGCTGGTCATGAGCTAATATTTTGGGTCGTGACAAAGTAGGTATCAGAGCGCTAGGTTTAACGTTGGTTCGAGTCTATGTTTGACTATGCGGCGTCTAGGGCGGTATGTATTTCGGAACTTAGGCTTGACCTTACGGAACTTAGACTTGAACGGAGGAGTGTTAGACCCGAACTTTTGTTTCATAGGTTGACCCTGATTGATGGAGTAGGTAGCTTGAGTAGAGTGACGTACCGTACGTATGTTCTACGGCATATTTACGATACGATACCCCACTTAAGAAAGCTTAGGATGTACATATTTTGAGATCTGTGATTCTCTTCGTATCCTTGATTATACATCCATTTGAGATCATTGATTCTATTCGTTTCCATGATCATACTTTCATTGATGTTGTTCCTTCTTATGATCATGTATCCATTCTGGATCTGTCATTTCCTTTCATGCCTTTGATATGTTTTTATCGATACTCGATCGAGGTTCCGGTCACCATGGTTTGAGCGCTGTTTGAGCTACTGCTAGTGAAGCGGTCAGGGTGAGCTCGTCTGATACGAGGGCTGGCCATTGTGTTTTCTGGTGACATCGGAACGTCTCGTTGTAGTGTTATGTTGTGACCTCTTGTGGAGGCGAGTGTTTGGTTTTACACCGGATGATCGGGCCATTGTTAGAGCTGCCAGCTGGGAGAGGATTGTTGATGTACAGCATATCTCAGATATTTTGATGTCGTCTACCGTGCAGACAGATAACCCAGCTGTTGCTGAGATTGATAGGATGTCGCTTCCAGAGCTTACGAGCTAAGATCGCTGGAGCTTCCAGGCAGAAATGCGACAGATGATAGCTAATCTATCCCGAGTTGAGAGACGAAGGTGATTCGTCAGATTGATGTGCCGACGCAGGCCCAGTTGAATTGAAGATTTTCAGTGTGGAGAGTCTTACTCAGATCTAGAGCAGACCGATCCAGAGATGACCGTTGATGTATCGTCTTTCCTGGAGGATTGAAACATTGTTTGGCATGCGGCGAAGGGTATTCACATGTTGTGTAGGCGAAGTTAAAAGGTTCAAACGAATGTCAGAAAACCCATCTTTCCAAGTTTAAGTATTTGGAAGAACATGCAGGTAATTCTGTGGACCCTCTAGAAGAATGAAACCCTAACTCGACATGATGACCATGGAACCGCTTTTGAACCTTAGGGTTTGCGGTAGTTTATCGGTGCCATCAGTGAGGCTTGGGTTTGCTCTTTTACGGCTAGTCCAGAGGTACTGCGGTATGTTCCAGATATTTTTAGACTGTGCTCAGGTGTTGAGCCTTCGGGAAATTTTGGGACCTCGATGACTCGATCGAAAAGTTTGACGTCGTCTGGATATCATGTGATAAGATATCAGCAAGCTGACCGGTTTTGGATAGAGGACCTCATCCAGATGCTTTGTGAGTTGATAGAGAACGTACGAGTATTGAGTATTCCTCCAATGGTTGGGACGAGTTCCCGAGAACGTGTTTGGCCAGATATCTTCTACAGAGTGATGAAGATACAGAGTACGCTATTTCGAGTCCGTGTGAGAGACTTCGGATTGACCGTGGCCGAGAATAGTAGCAGTACGCAGACAGTAAGACGTGACGTCGAAGCGGACAATGATAAAGATGAATGGAACCAAAGGTTCGTGCGAGACGCTGACGAGCTGTTGTTACTCCCCGTCGAGATTAGAGATCTGATATGCATACAGAGGCGTTGGGATACGGCCAGTTCCCGAGGAAATGTTGTGGTGAGAACGCACATGTCCAGAAAGAGAGAAAAGATTATGTGAGAGTACCAGCCTCCGTACAGTTTGGTATAGGCGAGATCGGAAGAGACCTTGAGCAGGATTCCTTCCAGGACACTGCTGCAATGAGATTCGCACCGAGGATCAGATGTGTTACGAGTATTCAGAAGGCCAGAGGCCAACGCCAGTAACATGCTGCTTTACGAGTGGTCGTGATGATTGGCCGAGAGATGACCAGAGAAGTGCTAGAGCGGAATCGTTTCCGTTAGCACACCTGACTGGGCCGAAGAGCTGATGGATTGCGATATTGGTAAATCCACAGAGAAGATAAGGACCTAGAGGCCGAGGACGCCAGACCGTGAGCAGGAGATAAGCGGATGTTCTTGTTCTGCCGGTTTTAGGCGCACCAATTTATTCTTCGACATTGTAGAAGGTGTACCTCAATGTCCTTTGTTGCGATTTGCGTTTGTGATCTGAGTATCACGCTTATATCGCTTGAATTTGAGTTTTGGTGACGAGTTTCCGATATTGATTTCGTGCACCATGGCTGCGCCTACTTGGTATTTACATTTTGTACATAGTTATTGCACTTGAGATATGTTTTTATACACCGTTGTGTTGGTTTTTGAATTGTGCATAATTATTGCACTTGATATCGGTTTTGTGCCTTGGCTGCACATGTTTATGATTTCGTGGATTTCATATAGTTGATTCGATTTTGTGCATGTGGTACGCACTCGATTTGATTCTGCACTCAGTATAGCTTAAATGTGCTTACAGTGCATTGATATGTGTTTTCTGCACGCAGTGGCACACGTTTATGATTTTATACACCTTGGCACACTCGGTGTTGCTTTTTATACGTATTTGAGTTATATGATGCATTCCGTACACTTGTTGCACCTGATTTGTATCTGTATTTTGTGCACTGGATGCACTGTATTTGATATTTCGTGCACTGGATGCACCGTATTTATATTTTGTGCCCCTGATGCACCAGATTAGTATTTTTGTGCATTGTTGCACTCGACTTGCATTTCATGCGTTTATTACACCAGGCGGGTATTTCGTGTATTGGTTACACTAGATTTATACTCAGTATCTTGGTTGCACTTGATTTATGTTTCTGAGCATTATTATACCAGGTTTATGTTTTGTGCGCATCGGAGGCACTTGAGTGAGATTCTACTCGTGCCTGTTGGATGTCCTTGATTTAGATTTTATCCGTGCATATTGGATGCGATTTCATTCGTGCGGGACAGATGCACTTGATTTGGATTTTCGCGCATGTTGGGCGCATGATATGAGATGTGATTCTATGCATACCGGATGCACAGGATTGAGATTTTCGTGCACTTTAGATGCACTTGATATTGTTGTCGTGCACACCCGTTGCACTGGAAAGATGATTTCGTGCACACACGTTGCACTTAGTTTTGCTTTTGTGCACATTGGTAGCACTTGTATTTGGACTTGATTTCCGTGTGCACCAGACGCACGTGATTGCTGGATAAGCCTTTTGAGGCCGATTTTGCTATGAGCACTTTGTTTTCATGATAGGTACTATATATTATATAGTAGCCGAACAGGACCGATCTGAGGACAGTACCTGAGTACTTTGCATGCATTAAAAGTTTACCAAGAGGTTTTTGAAAAAAGATCTACAGTCTCGCTATTTCCTACGTGTCCATAAGCGACATAAACGTTTATAAAGGAAAACCTTTTAGGATATTTTAAAAACAACGGAACGTGTAGTTAGGAAATCAAATATGGACATATATTATTATTTTAAATTGAACGTCTGTCACTTATGCTGTGAGTTGCGCATTCACGCAGCGATTAAGAAAATATTTTTGCATGAGTTTTATTTAGTTCTTGAAAGTTTTTCAAGGATGCGTACTATACACGTATTATAGTATTTGACTAGTGTATATTGGATTTCAGTAGTTGATTTCGAGATCTGTATCTCTATTGTAACTCCAAGAATTTGCGTGCAAATCCGATGATTTGCGTGACGCTTGACGGAGTTCGATTTTGAGTTTTGTATTCGTTTTCATGCGCACTTGACGCAGTATATGTTGCTGCATCTTCCGTGATTTCGGAGCCCCGTTGATTTGAGCTAATTATTAAATTGTTTTCGATTTTGGGGGTTTAAATTTAAATTCGGGGACCGAATTTCTTTAAGGGGGGAAGATTGTAACATTTCAGAAAATATAAAATATTATTTTTGGAATTTAATATTAAAATAATATTTTTCCCGAAAACTGCCCGATTTGCGAAATTGGGGTTTTCGAAAAAGAGTATAAATATATACCAATAATTATGAAATAAATGGAAATTAAAATGATTTATTGATTTAAAAATATATTTAAACGATTTGGCATTTTAAAAATTTATTATATACAGTTTTGATAAAAACCCGATTAGTGTACTGCTAATCGCGATTAAGCCAAATCCGTGTTTCTACAGTTTTTCATGGCTAGTGCACCATGTCATGTTACATTTGGTTACATGTTGTTGCATTTTTATTGATTTATGGGTATTATGTGAGTTGGTTTTGAAATTTGAAAGGAAAAAAAAAGAAAAGAAATGAAAAAGGGTTAAAAAGGGTATGATTGGAGAGAGAGAGTGTGTGTGTGTGAATAAGTAAGAGAGAGGGGGGATGCTGCCTAATCATTTTCCCCCATCATTTTCCTCCTCCTTCTTCATCTTCCTCCAACCCCACTTCCCTCCACTTCAAACCCTAGATCCATCTCCAAATAATCCCCAAAACCTTATACTCCCTTCACAAAAATTAATCCACATCTCTTTCTCTACACATTGAACCAAGAAAAGTGGAATTTTGATGATATTGGGGAGCTAGGACTGTCTAGAGTAGCTTGAATGAGGTATAGCTTCTTTCATTTTGTTAGTTTTAAGCTTCTTTCTATTCTTGTTTAGTTTAGAAGTCGTTTTAGCGTGGAAATGTGATGTTGGAAAATTCTAGTGAAGGGTTTGGGTGTTTGTGTAGATTTGAGGTGTAGTGGCTGTTACAAACCTTAGGGTTTTGGCCGGCCACTTGGTGGTATTTGGTGTCAGGGTTGATCCAGTAGGTCATATACATCATATACATCACCCTAGACTTGTTTTTGCAACTCCTTTTGGCCTGAGTCAAAATCTGGGAGCATTTTAGTGTGATTTTGGCTATGTTTTCCGTATTTTGAAATGCTAAGTTTTGATATTTGGATTTGTATTTGGTTGTTGGATGTTTGTACATCAACAACAAGGGTTGTTTGGTTGGTTTTGTACGCGTAAGCAATAGGTTCTAACCTATGAGCAATGCGCGTGCCGTTTGGATTTCAGAACTTGGTTTTAATAGCATTGCGATATGTGTTGTTATTGTAGGTATCTTCGCATGAATTCCGAGGCGACGGAGTGTGGCATCATCCACTTCTGCAAGCGAAGACCAAGGTGAGTGGATCTATATCCACGGGGGAAGTCGGGTGGATGGCGTATAGCACCCCCTACACACTTTGATGTTAACCGATTTATATATAGTTTATGGTTAATGAAACCTTTAATGGAAAGCTATAGATAGAGTAAAAAGATAGTTAGAGGACCATATTATAAACTAAGGATAATTGGAAGTGATTATGATACGGCTAATATGTGATGATGGGACTTGGGGATGAGATTTGATGATATTGCCGTTTAGGGTACTATAGGACTAGATAGTCGACGTAGATGTGTCATCCGAACCATACATATTTCCAAACTAAAGAATCGTATGCATCTTTTAAATAGATACCCTGAGGGACGTTACGAATTTTCAAATGATATCTTTTCTTTAAAAACACCGTAGCCCCTACTTTCAAAACTACGATTTGCATCTTTCAAAAACTGTTTGTATGGTTCGAGTATGTATGTTAGATTAGATACTTGTGCTTATAGTAAAGGTAGAATGTATTTGTAAAATTGACTTGATGAGAGATATAAATGCGATGAAAAGGATATATGACGCGATATGATGATTTGGTGATTATGTTGGTATACGGATGCGAGTCGACTGAGATGATTTATACCCTACCGGTCCCCTGATATGAGATTATTGCGGATGTGACCTGAGACATAGGTATATAGAGATATTTGTATGTTGTGAATCGTGAGTGATAGTCATACGAAACGTTAGGTTCGTACCCTCCTCGTCTTATAGGATGATAGGATCCCTGATAGCTTAATGCCACCGTACGATAATTTTCCGTACGCGATGAGTTTGACTTGAGATTTGATTCATACCCTTGACTAGAGGATGCCGTACGATAGATTATACCGTACATGATGTTGTGTGGCTAGATGACGACTGATAGATTCATCGACTCGGTCGTGTTAGATACGTATACCCATCAGCATTGTATATGATTTACCTTATGCTGCATTCATGTTATTCACATTGCATTGTTTATACCTGTGCTAGTACACCTGCACCATTATCGATGATGCGTATGTTACACGTACTCAGATTTGCCGGCTCATACACTTCATCATCGATAATTGCCATGTCACTACACAGCAGGATTGCTGCATCATGATATGACTCCTTGCATGCTATACTTGCGCAAATACATATTGTCCACTCATACTCGCGCATATACATATTGCATACCCATATTGGCTTATATACACATTGGTACCTCTATACTTGCGCATATACATATTGTTTCTACATAGATAACTGGTTTTATTGGGAAATTGGGAACCGCGTGTTATATTTTAAAAACCGGAATCATTTAAAAGAGCGGTTTTCCCTTAATATGACATATCATTGTTCCATATTGCATGATATATGGATATGCTTACATTTCTATTATATGTCGCATACACCATGCTCTATGATTTTACGCATTGAGATATGTTGTTTTCATGAGATTTCTGGATTTGAGAACCGTGGACATTTTAAAAGAGATTATGTGTTGTTTTAAAAACCCGGTTGCTCTTGATATGATATTTCAGTGCGTCCACCATGCGTTTTCTCGGTGCTGAGACGTGTGACATGTGAAACCCGATTCGAGGAGCTGGATGAGGCCGATTGCGGGTATATGGTGGACCCAGTATGATACCCCGGGGAGAGAACGGATTGCTGTGCTGCAGACGGTGAGCCTGGCAGTGGGACTACTACCTACCGGTGATAGTATTTGGGCTCGCCGGATATCTGGAGGATACCGACCGGAGTCTAGAGATGATATGAGCCGATCCGGACTGACGGAGCCCGAGATATGAGGATTTAAATGTCGATGCTGGATACGGGTTTCATGATGTTTTCGGGTGTCGATGTTGGACACCCAGGTTCCATGATTTTGATGTATTTGGTTAGGGACATTGAGAAATTGATCCTTACTTCACCGTGCACACATACTTACATGTACACATATCTTGCTATTGTTACATGTACATCATGCACACATACTTACATGTACACCCGTATACCTTGCTATTGTTACATGTACATCATGCACACATACTTACATGTACACCTACTTACCTTGCTAGGTTACATATACCTATGTGGTATTGTTTGTCATTGACATGGAGTCATTGATTCTTATGCGATTGCGCATATGATAGGTAGTATACTTGCATACCTACACGTTTACACAAATGCCTTGCATACCTACTTACTTACACATATACTTTGTTATACCTACATGATTACACATATACCTGGCTATAGCTACATGTTCACCTGTATATGATATTGCATTTGATTTCGGAGAAATTAGGAACCGCGTGATATACTTAATAACTTGTTGTAGTTAAATAGCGGTTTTTCCTTTATATGCTCATATTACTGTTTCATATTGCATATATTATATTTCATGGATATCGCATTGAGATATGGATTTCATATAATATTTTCTGGATGTTTTACTCCTGTGTATATATATCAGTGGTATGGGACGCCGATATATATATATATATATATATATATATATATATATATATATATATATATATATATATATATCAGTGGTATGGGACGCTGTTATATATGTACATATATATAATATATATCATCATAATGATCTATGTAAGTATTCTTATTCTTTACTTGATGTTTTCTGGATTTGAGAACCGTGGTAGTTCATGAAATTATGCATTGTTTGAAAAACCCGGTTTCTCTTGATATGATATTTCGATGCGTCCACTATGAGATTTATCGGTTCTGAGATTTGTGATATATACCCGATGTGAGGAGTGGAGTGGGCCGTGTGCGGGTGCATGGTGGGGCCCGGTATGGTTTTCCGGGGCAAGAAGATCGCAGATGATGGAGATGAGCCTGGCAGGCAGGGCTGGTACCTACCGGTGATAATATTTGGACTCAACGGTTATCTGGGGGATACCGACCGGAGTCATGAGATGATACGGTCCGATCCAGACTGACGGAGCCCGTGGGCCCATCTGGACTGACGGAGCCCCGAGATATTGATGAGGGCCGATCCGGACTGACGGAGCCTTGGATATAAGGATTTATGTGGTTGCTCAGTAGGCAAGCACGAACGTCTTTTGCTGCTAGTGGGCCCGGGAAGTCCCATAACGGTGTCGATGCTGGACACTAGTTTTCATGATGTTTTCGGGTGTCGATATTGGACACTCAGCTTCCATGAGACTTACAGGATATATTTATGTGTCGATACTGGACACTGGTTTTCATGATGTTTTCGGGTGTCGATGTTGGACACTCAGCTTCCATGACACTTACAGGATTTGAGGGCCGATCTGAGGATGCGGTGCCTTTGGTATTGGGATATAGATTGTCTTGATGGATGTTCACCACCGAAAACCGGGAAGACTGACGTCGTGCCTGAATCTGGGGGCAGATGCTATTTGACTTTATCCGTCCACCTCTTCGAAGATGCCAAGTTGATTTATGGCATCGTGCATCGAAGGTTTAGACGGATGCGGCCGATGTAGCAGACTTCGTCAGATACCCTCTCGTTTGAAGGGTTTTTGATTGTGGGTACACTCTTCCCTACAGGCACAAGCACCTGCAGTTAATTACGCTACCGCATCGTGGTAACCACTTTCTCCTTCTCCAGATGGTCACATCGTATCGTGTGTATTTGTTTTGTTTTTGGTTGCCCGTGGATTGCATACGGAGACTAATTTGTGTTGTCGCCCGTAGGGCGTGGATTAGTCCAAATCCGTATTTTCTTAGATTTGAGTTTTGGTTTGGGTTTAAGGATCATTAATCTCATTTGAGACTAAGATCAACTTAAACGTTTGTTAAGGATACGTTAGTCAAATTTTAGACTAAGATCAACTTAACCATTTGTTAAGGATACGTTAGTCTAATTTTAGACTAAGATCTACTTAACAGGATCATTTAGATCCAACAAAAGAGCATTTGAGCTCTATTGTTTTAGTTTAGGGACTTTGTGGTCCAGTTTAGAGACATCATAGTCTGTAAAGTTTAAGGACATCATAGTCCATGAGTTTAAGGACCTTATAGTCCGTGGTAGTTTAGAGACATCATAGTCTGTAAAGTTTAAGGACATCATAGTCCATGAGTTTAAGGACCCCACAGTCCGTAAATTTTAAGAACATCATAGTCCGTTAGTTTAAGGACCCCACAGTCCGTGGAATGTCTGGTTGTCGGGACCCGTCACCTCTCTGAAGACGTTGAAGAATTACAACGACATATATCAGAGGTGTGAAGAGATGTACCCTTGAACCAGTATTGATTGGGAGATCTATAGTCCAATTTGAGACTAAGATCAAAGATTTATGAGCATATGGGCTCAATTAATCTGAGTGAGGGATTTATGGCCAACTTGGGCTCGGCCCATTCAGTTAAAATGTTAAACATTTAATTGGGCTCAGTCCTTTTTAACAATGCTGAGTATCGGTTTGGGCTCTGACAACTTTTTGTCTTCTATTGAGTGCAGAGCATTTATTAAAGCTCTGTGGCTTTTATTTAAAGAACGGTTTATATTTTCTTAGCGCACACGTAAGAAGCAAGTGGTGCGCTTAGCGCTAGCGCCAGTTAACGAGCGCAGAGCGCTTCTTGTGAAATAGCGCACACGTGAGGAGCATGTGGCGCGCTTGGCGCTGTGCGCCAGAAAATGAGCGCAGAGCGCTTCTTGTGATGTAGCGCACACGTGAGGAGCACGTGGTGCACTTGGCGCTGTGCGCCAGACAATGAGCGCAGAGCGCTTCTTTTGAAATAGCGCACACATGAGGAGCACGTGGCGCGCTTGGCGTTGTGCGCCTGTCAATGGCGCAGAGCGCTTCTTGTGAAATAGCACACACGTGAAGGGCACATGGTGCGCTTGGCGCTGTGCGCCAGTCAATGAGCGCAGAGCGCTTCTTTAAATTTGGAGCACTAAGGCTCTTTTTAGACATCTCTGTTCTCTAAGAATTAAATTCTCTCTTATAAGAGACTTTGTCTCGTGGATCTAAGAACAAAGTGCTTATTTTATAAGAGATGTTTTAATCTCTTATGTTTTTGGTGAAAGGTTTTGCCTTCATGGATCTGTGATCCTAAGAGAATTGAATTATTCTCCCCCTTTTATAATGAGATGTTATGATCTCTTTCGTGAAAGACAATTTTGTCTTGAAGATCTATGATCTGGAAAAAAAATTAAGTTTTTTTTCTGATGAGATACTTTGATCTCTTTGTTTTACCTTGAAGAAATTCTTCTTCTGTCGAGAGCTTGCTCTTCTCTCTGAAATTTTTCAAAACTTGTTGGGGGGTTTCCTCTTTTTCAGACTTGAAGTCTTGGGGCCTTTATATAGGGTAGGCTGATTTGTTGAATCAGTTGAAGAGATTTTTTCTCTAATTGATTTGGGAATTTCCCCACCATTGGATTTTTGATCCAAGGGTTTCTGTTTTACAGAAGACAATCTTCTTGTTTTTAACAAGATTGAGAAATCTTTTCTCATGCAAAATTTATTCTGCACCATTATGATTTTTAATCACCATTGGATCATTAATCCAACGGTGCTCTGATTTACAGAACAAAATCTTTTTATTTGGAAAGATTTTGAAGAATGTTTTCTTAACAGAATTTTATTCTGGTAACTTGATGATTTATCATCTTCGTTGGATCTTTGATCCAATGGTGGGGAACATTTAGTTCTAGCCCTAGCGCACTCGTTCTTTGCACTTGAGCGCTGCTTCAGAGCGTTGGCGCTCTCAGTGCGAGCGCACTCGTGCTCTGCACATGAGCGCTGCTTCAGAGCGCTGGCGCTCTTAGCGCGAGCGCACCCATGCTCTGCACGTGAGCGCTGCTTGCTGGCGCTTTTATGAAGCGCTGCTTCATTTCAAATTTTGAAAATTTGAACAGAGTTTTGCTCTGATTGGAGGAAACAAGGGACATTGGTCCTGCCACGATGAGGATTCCGTGAGGATGACATGTTTTATTCCATACTCAGCATTTATTTGATATGCATTGCTTCATGTATTAGTAGTACCTGATAGAGTAACTTTCATGACTGTTGCATATACATATAGCCTTTTATTGCTATTAGCTTGAATGTGATAGATATCGTAGTACGTGCATACCTGCGATTACCTGCATATGTTATTTACTATTCACGAGTTGGCAACTCACCCCCGTTGTGCCACAGTGTTTTGCAGGTAGCCCCTCAGAGCAGTCGCGGCAGGGCTTCTTCTTATCGCATCTTTTGCAGCGGATACCGCTACGGCTGGCTGTGAGTAGTTTTGCTATAGGTGGATTTTGCGGTTATCCGATGATGCTCATTGTATATCTTGTTGTACCTAATACTCTCCATCTACCACTTTCATGTATTTACTTAGAGACGAGATGTGAGGACGATATTGTATATTTTTGTGACTCGGGATGTCTTTTATGCAGTTTTATTTTTATCGTCCATTTTCTTCGCTACGGCGTCGTATATCTGTTATGGTGGTTGTTTCCGCCTTTGGGCGTGGATTTTGCTCCCGTTGGGGATAGTTTACTTATATCTTATGTTGTACCCCTTTTGGGGCTAGATTTTACAAAAGAGGTGCTGCCAAAATTTTAAAGAAAGTAAATTTGGACTTTAAAGAATTTTTACTTGGGATTTCCAAAAGTTTTAATAATGTTCTTATCACTTACTACTTTTGTTGGTTTAGATTGCTGGGTTTTCGGTTTACTTAAATTGCGTTACGCCTGTAAACGTTACGTGGTTTAAGGGCCGTCACGTGCCAAATTTTTGGGCCGTGACAAAGTAATGTAATACCCCAGGTATTATCCAGTATACCCATATATACCAGATAAGTATGGGGACCCACTGTAAAACAATGGAGAATCTTCGGAATACATTCCGAAAGAGAAAAGATCTGTATTATAAATGGAATGATACCACTCTTCAATACAAAGGCGTTTTTTAAGTGAATTGGCACTACAGGAGTTTGAGAACTCCGTAGTTAAGCGTGCTCGGGCCAGGGAAGTCCTGGGATGGGTGACCTCCTGGGAAGTGGCCCCTAGTCGGTTCCGATTCGCTCCGAAGGACAAAACCGTGCGGTTTCGGCCAGAGCGGACAATACTCTCTGTATTGGGGGTGGGGCATGACAGAATGGTATCAAAGCCAGTTTCCTCAATAGTAGGTCTGTGGTTCGAGAATGAACCATTGTTCTAAGTGGGGGAGAATGTAATACCCCGGGTATTATCCGGTATACCCATATATACCAGATAAGCATGGGGACCCACTGTAAAAAAATGGGGAATCTTCGGAATACATTTCGAAAGAGGACAGATCTGTACTATAAATGGAATGATACCACTCTTCAATACAGAGGCGTCTTTTAAGTGAACTGGCACTACAGGAGTTTGAGAACTCCGTAGTTAAGCGTGCTCAGGCCAAGGAAGTCCTGGGATGGGTGACCTCCTGGAAAGTGGCCCCTGGTCGGGTCCGTTTCGCTCCGAAGGACAAAATCATGCGGTTTCGGCCAAAACGGACAATATTCTCTGTATTGGAGGTGGGGTGTGACAGTGTGTGACCCTCTGATGGTACAAGCAGTAGTTCGGATGTGCATCCACTTTATCGGGGCACATACTCGCGGAAGTAATTTCTTTGAAAGGTGTCAGCTTCATTCCCACTGACAGAGCTTTGGCGAACTGCTTCCTTATCTTGATTCTTCTCTTGCTAGTGACAGGGGCGCTTCAATCCGGTTGAGGTACTTTATGCCTTCTCATTACCAGAGCTTCTTCATCCTGAAATCGACGCTTGGCCTTTTCGTATATGGCCGCTTCACGTTCTCGATCAGCTTTGCTCTTTTGAAGAGCTTTGCTCAGCAGCCTGTCGATTAGGTCATCTGATGGTTCCAGGGATTTTGGCTCTGGTTCTGCCCCCAGTTTCTCTACGTTAAGAGATTCTTTTCCATTTACCGATGATTGAGAGATCATGTGGCAACTCACCCTGTAATCCTCGAGTTCTTCTGACGGGCCGTCTCCTTCATCAATGTCACTGTCTTCATTCTCAAGAATATGCTTGAGGAACTCTTCCAATGTGACCGGGGTCTGCGCCTTTTGGTTGTATTCCTCCAGTGCATCGATGTATTTTTGCAGATCCATACGATTGTCGTCAAGCTGCACAGACTTCTTGGTCCTCTTTTTTTTCTTTGAAGACTTTGAAAGATTGGCATGGAGGTTTTGTCCATTGTTACCAACTTTCGGCGTCGGGCGCGGTTTCAGCATCCCGTCAATAATCTCGAGCTCCAGCGGGCTTTTCCATTTGATGGCCGGCCACGCCTGAAAATCCTTCAGCATTCTTTTAGTTTTAACCGAGAGGACAACTTCCCACGGAGCTTCCTCTACAAATGAGCATGATGCCTCCGGCGTATCCACTTTTTTAGGAGCATGCTGCTGTAGCAGGTTTACCTTCCAGTTTTTGGACAGTGCGAACTTGCCCTGTTAGTACCGGTCTTCAACCCGGTTTTTGAAGACATAGCAATATTCGATTGGGTGGCCCACTATTCGGTGGTAGGGACAGTAATTTGGATTGTTGACGTCGACCGGTTGTAGTGGGTGTCTCGGATTCGGCAGAGTGATGAGCCTGTTGCGCACCGCGACTTCGAATAGTCTCCTCATTTTATCCCGGGGGAACGAGTAAGGACGTCTCAACTTTTCTTCAAGGGATTGTTTCCCCCAATCAGAGCTAAGCTCTGTTCAAAATTCAAATTTTGAAATGAAGCAACGCTTCAGATGCAGCGCCAAGTGCGCTGCGCCCTAAGCAGCGCACCACGTGCAAAGCACGGGTGCGCCAGCGCTGGAGCTAAAAGCTCCCCACCATCAGATCAAAAATCCAATAATAATGATGAATCATTAATTAACCAGAAGTAAATTCTGTTAAGGAAAGATTTCTCAAAATCTTTCCAAACAACAAAATTGTGCTCTGTAAATCAGAGCACCGTTGGATCAATGATCCAATGGTGATTAAAAATCACCAAAATACAGAATAAATTCTGTATGGAAAAGATTTCCCAATCTTGTTAAAAACAAGAAGATTGCCTTCTGTAAATCAGAAGCCCTTGGATTAAATATCCAACGATGGAAATTCCCCAAATCAATTGGAAAAAAGATCTCTTTAACCGATTGAACTGATCAGCATGCCCTATATAAAGGCCCCAAGACTTCAAGTCTAAAAGGAGAAAAAAAGCTCCCTATAAACTTTGAGAAATTCAAAGACAAAGAGAAAGCTCTCAGAAGAAGAAAACTTTTTTCAAGGTAAAAGAAAAAAAAGAACAGAGAGATGAAATCATCTCAAAGAAGAATTTACTTCTTTTTCTAAGATCATAGATCTACAAGACCAAGGTCTTTTAAAAAAAGAGATCGAAAGATCTCATCATAAAAAGAAGAACATAATTCTTCTCACAGATCATATATCTATAATACAAATTGTCTTTCAGAAATCATCTCATCATAAGAGGGGAGAATAATTCAATTCTCTTAGGATCAAAGATCCATAAAGCAAAGCCTTTTACTAAAATAAGAGATTAAAACATCTCCTACAAAATAAGAACTTTTGTTCTTAGGATTTTGAGACAAAATCCCTTATAAACAAGAATTTATTTCTCAGATCATAAAATTGATCAGATGCGCTTTGCATCCTTGAATTGCGCTTCTGCGCTCTTGGACAGGCGCTCAGTGCCAAGTGCGCCACGTGTCCCTCACGTGTGCGCCACTTAATAGTTAGCGCTTTGCGCTCTTGAATTGCGCTTCTGCGCTCATGGGCTGGCGCTCAGCGCCAGGCGCACCACGTGTCACTCACGTGTGTGCCACTTAACTAATAGCGCATTGCGCTCATAAATTGTCGCAATGTGCCCATCATCTGGCGCTTAGTGCCAAGCGTGACACGTGTCCCTCACGTGTGCGCTAATCGGCAGAAGCGCAATGCGCTCTTTGACTGGCGCAAAGCGCCAAGCGCGCCACGTGTTGCGCTGACAGAACATAAACTGTTCTTTAATAAGCCGGGGGCTATGAGGAATGCTTAGCATTCAGTAAAAAACAAAAACACTGTCAGGGCTAAGCCCAAATAAAGGCTCAACAGCCCAAAATAAATGTTAAATATTTTAACTTGATTGGACTTAGCCCAAGATTGGCCATAAGTCCTCAATTCAGATTACTTGAGGTCATATGCTCATAAATCTTTTGATCTTAGTCCTAATTAGACTGTAGATCTCTCAACCAACATTGGTTCAAGGGCACATCTCTTTATTCCTCTGATATTTGTCGTTGTAATCCTTCAACGTCTTCAGAGAGGTAACGGGTCCCGACAACCAATCATGCTATAGACTGTGGGGTTCTTAAACCCATGGACTATGATGTCCTTAACCTTAGACTGTGGGATCCTTTAAACCCATGGACTATGATGTCCTTAACCTTGAACTGTGGGGTCCTTTAAGCCCATGGACCGTAATGTCTTTAAACTAATTATGGACCGTAATGTTCTTAAACTAATTATGGACCGCAAAGTCCCTAAACTAAAACAATTGAGCCCAAATGCTCTTTTGTTGGATCTAAATGATCCCGTTAAGTTGATCTTAGTATGAAATTAGACTAACGTATCCTTAACAAACGTTTAAGTTGATCTTAGTCTCAAATAAGACTAACGTATTCTTAAACCCAACCCCAAACCCAAATCTAAGAAAATACGGATTTGGACTAATCCATGCCCTACGGGCGACAACAGAAATTAGTCTCCGTATACAATCCACGGGCAACCAAAAACAAAACAAACACCCACGACACGAATCTGGAGAAGGAGAAAGTGGTTACCGCGATGCGGTAGCGTAATTAACTACAAGGGTTTGCGCCTGCAGGGAAGAGCGTTCCCACAATCAAAATCCCCTCAATGAGGGGGAATCTGACGAAGTCTGCTGCATTGGCCGCATCCGTTTAAACCTTCGATACATGGTGTCATAAATCAACTTGGCATCTTCGGAGAGGTGGACGGATAGCACCAATTAGCATCTGCCCCTAAATTCAGGCAAGACGAACCTACGTGGTTCCGTCTCTGTGTTTTGGTGGAGAACAGGGACCTTGGTTGTTGTTTTGGCGAGTTACCGGTTTCGGGTCGCTCGGCTGTTGTTGAGCGTTGGCGACAAAGGTCGCTTTCCCTTTGCCCTTTTCATTCCTAAGATCTGTCTTTGAAGAGGACGGCCTATGATCCATCTGGTCCATTTAGGCCATCTTGTCAATCAAGGCCTGGAAGGTGGTCGGCTTGAAGAACATCATAAACTGGGATATAGTTGCCTGGGGATCTAGGGTTCCTACGAACATGCCCATGGCAAGCGCTTCTTCTATGCGTTGTTCGTATTTTGACCATCGGTTAGCCCTCGAATTGCGTATTGAATCCAGGTCTCTTCCGACTTCACTCTGGCATTGATTAACGTCGTGATCGGGGTACGCTCGCTTATGCTCGCGAACCGCTGTGTGAATAATAATTCCATCTCCGTGAATGTTTTGATAGAATCATTTGGGAGCTCAGAGTACCATTCAAATGCTATCTCCGCCAAGCTGCCGATAAATTGGCGAAGTAGCAGTTTGTCGTCGCCTCCGGTATTACTACACAAAGCTCTAAATTGAGCAACGTGTTGGTGTGGATTGCCCGTCCACTTATACATATGGAATTTGGGGATCGTATATCCTGGCGGGTACTTAATTTGATCGACCAGCCTGGATAAGGTCGCCCAGTCCTGACGACTTGGCCAGCCGTTTCGCTTGCCTGATGAGCTCGTATTTGTTGAACTATGTAGTCGTCAAGGGCAGCTTTGGAGATCGTCTCTTCTCTGGCTGCTGATAGAGCCGGAAGAGGGTTTGACGTCTCCCCTCTGTCGTCTTCAACGATTATTGGAGGGTCTTCGGCAGGAGGGTCCAGGTGGATCATCATCCCGACCATATCTTGGAACATGAGCGCCATCTGCTTCATGTTAGCGGCTTGCTCCGCGGCTTATTTATCCTTTCTTTCTAGTACCCTTCGCAGGAACTCCGTATCGGTCTCCTGATCCTGGCGCTGCTCAGACGATACTTCCGGACTTTCTTTCTACCCAGTGAGTGCGGCCATCCTTCTCAACATCTCCTGTATTTTTTGTTGTTGCTCTTGAGCTTTTGTCACAGACCGTGTAAGCGGTCGATGACCCGTGAAAGTACGGCTTTCCTCTTTGCTAGAAGCCATGTACACCGTGTGCATTACCATGCCCCCAGACTTAGAGCGTTTGAGTCCACTTCCTTTGATATTTGCTGTCGGCATGGGGATATTCTCCGGCCTTCTCCTCTTGTGGGAGGTCGAGGTTGAGGGGGCGGTTGCAGCTGGCACCCACACAGATGATACCTTCCGTGGTACGACGGAAGGATGGTCTTCCTCTTGTCGAGCCATCGTCTTCTTCAGCCGGCGAGAGTAATCTTTGTCAATTACAGAGTCTTGGACTTTCCGCCAGACTCTATGGATCTTGGAAGACAGCCGCTGAGGAGGATGTTCCGTTTTTTCCTGCGTTGTGTTTTCAACAAGCGGAGGAGACTTCTTCAGTACAGCAGTTGGAGAGTTCTTGCGCACCCTCCTGAGCAGTTCGAAGCTGTTCCCAGTTAGAACAGCAGTGTGAATTTCCACTGTTGGAGCTGGTAGGGTAAGTCCCGAGGAGGAACTGTCCCCAGCATTCCCCACTCGGCTCCAGTGGCAATGTCGAGCATGTCATGCAGACGGGACCGCCTCTGTTGTGGAAGTGACCTCGTTATGCCCCCTGCTTTGATGAGAGGCTGCTGTCGGTGTCAGCTTGTCGAAGACTGACGTCCGCTGAGAGGGAACGGTCAATCTATCGAAGGCAGAATTTCTGGCAGGGGAAGCATTTTTAACGACCTCGCCTGCAACATGAGTTGGAACGGCCAGTCTTGCGAAGACTGATCCCTTAGCAGGAGAAGCCCCTTTGGCAACTTCGTCTGTCAGAACAGGAATGGCTATCCGCTTCTGGATAACCCCTTCAGGTATTGTGGGCCTCTTTGCAGGCCCACTGGAGCTTTAGCCCAATCTGTCAAAGACCAAGCCGTTGAAATTGGATGACCCGTTGAGAGGGGCCGTGGTAGTTGCAAGCCGATCGAAGACCGACTTCTTTGGAGCCTCTCGTGATGGTATTGAAGCATTGAAGCTCATTGGCGGGAGCATGGTCCCGAAGAACAATCCAGTGGTGGCCTGAGTCACCTGCTCCACTGGCATTGCAAAGATGGAGGCCGCTTGAGGCCCGTAAGTCACTCCTCCGGCGGAGACAGAGTGGGAGTTGCTGTTGCAGTTAGCGTAACTGGAGGCCATTAATATCTCCTTTTCTGCATGGGGCAAGACACCAAATCTTAGTACCTCGAATCCAGGGGCAACCATATTAAACCGCGATTCGTTCACAAACACGACACACAAAGTGTAGAGTGGAAAGAGGAAAAGGTCCCACCGGGCATACCAGAATCTGTTTACCGCCGAAAACCGGGAAGACAGACGTCTTGCCTGAATTTGGGGGCAGATCCTATTTGGATTATCCATCCACCTCTCCGAAGATGCCAAGCTGATTTATGGCACCGTGTATCAGAGGTTTGGACGGATGCAGCCGTTATAGCATATTTTGTCAGATTCCCCCTCTTTTGCGAGGAGTTTTTGATTGTGGGGATGCTCTTCCCTGCAAGCGCAAGCCCCTGCAGTTAATTACATTACCGCGTAGTGGTAACCACTTTCTCCTGCTCCAGAAAGTCAATTCGTGTCGTGTGTGTTTGTATTATTTTTGGTTGCCCATGGATTGTATATGGAGACTAATTTATGTTGTCGTCCGTAGGGCGTGGATTAGTCCAAATCCGTATATTCTTAGATTTTGGTTTGGGTTGATTTAAAGAACGTTAATCTTGTTTGAGACTAAGTTCAACTTAAATGTTTGTTGTGAATATGTTAGTCTAATTTTAGGCTAAGATCTACTTAACAGGATTTTGGGATCGTTCAGACCCAACAAAATAGCACTTGGGATCCATTGTGTTAGTTTAAGGACGTTGCGGTCAGTAGCTAGTTTAAGGACGTTGCGGTCCAGGAAGTTGTTGGTTATCGGGACCCGCCACCTTTCTGACAACGTTGAAGAATTACAACGACATATATAAGAGGTGTGGGGAGATGTACCCTGGAACCAATGAATATTCATCAGAAGCTCGGTAGTCTTGTTTAGGACTAAGACCGCTCTGGAAAATAAAGAGCCCATTTGCTCGATTGATTAGGAGTTTGGCCAAACTTGGGCTCAGCCCAGTCATTTCATTTTTGAATAAAGTGTTAAACACTTGCTTGGGCTTGCTCCCCTTTCTGTGCCAACTATGCCGAGCATCCATATGGGTTCTAACGCCCACACTTTATATCGCTTTTCCCTTTTTTTGTTTTTTTATGGAGTGTTAAACACTCTTTCTGGCGCCCACGTGTGGAGCACGTGAGGCGCTTGGTGCTAAAAGCCAGGCCTTGGACACCGGTTTATGAGTGCAGAGCACTTTATGCTGAATAGCGTCCATGTGAGGGGCATAGGGGCGCTTGAATCTGAGCGACGGCCACTGAGTGCTAAGCACTCTTTATTAAGCGGCGCCCACGTGAGGGGCACGTGAGGCGCTTGACGCTGAGCGCCGACCACTGAGTGCTAAGCACTTTTTATTAAGCAGCGCCCACGTGAGGCCCTTGGCGCCGAGCGCCAACCACTGAGTGCTAAGCACTCTTTATTGAGCGCCCACGTGAGGGGCATGTGAGGCGCTTGGCGTCGAGCGCCAACCACCGAGTGCTAAGCACTCTTTATTGAGCAGCACCCACGTGAGGGGCACGTGAGGCGCTTAACGTTGATTTTTTTTCTTTTTCTTCGTGTATTATGTTCTGAAGAGTTCAATTCTCTGTTCTTCTCTGGATCTTCGATCCCCAAGAACAAATTCATCCTCATGAGAATTAAATTCTCATTTGTGGGAGGCTTGTCTCATGGATCTCAGATTCAGGAAAAGAATTGCGTTCTTTTATGAGGGTTAAACCCTTAGATATGCAGCTGAGATCATCTGATCTCTATTACTTTTATTTACCTTGAAAATGTTAGTTATATGTATGCCCTAGAGGCCATTAATATACATAGGATGTATATTGTAGTGGATGCTTGGACATATATAGGGAGGACTTTCTTGCTCGATATGATAGTATGCTATCTGGTTACTCTTTACCTTAACGTGTACACTGATTGTCTCTCTGTTACATGTTGGTAAAGCCCTTAGGATGTGTACTTGACTACCTGGACTATGATGCGGATCATACTAGTGGGGACGTGGTAGTCCATAAGTACATCCTTCAAAGTCCCTAGTCGTGGGTGTATCGAGACGGGGCATCGATATACTAGAGTAGACTAGCGTGTACCTTCTCGACCCATATAGATGGGCGATGGATGATCCCATATCCATTGGTGTTTGACATCAGAGATGATATACGGGTGCTCAGTAGAGACTGGGTACACTGGACGGACTCACCGAGAACTCCCAGATGGTATTATACCTTACGTCAGATGGCAGTTCTCTGGTGACACTGGTAAGGTTAGTCTGTAGACCCGAGATCGTCATAGAGTCTTGTGTGATTCCCACTGTGCTTTGATTTCCATCATACCACGTCTAAGAGGGCGTGCAAAAAGGTGGCTTTTGGGTAAAGTCCCGAATCACATGGAGGCAATGAGCGATAGGAGGGGTTTCGTCTCTCCCGGTATAGGGAGTTGATGTTGCGCAGTGCTCGATTGGCTATAACAGGAAGTCCTTGGCCAAGGCTGCTTTAGGGATTTACTGGTAAGTGTTACCAGTAGTTTCTCGACCCGTTATGAGCCTCATATCGACACGACTTATCGAGTTATTGGGGTCTGACGTTTACCACCCCTAGACGAGATATGCGACATATCAGACAAACAGACCGGATTGTACGGTAGTGTTACTCGTTGGATTCACAGGAGTGTGAGCGGGCTTGCTTGTTGATCTTCTGATCGCTCAATACCCGAGTGGCCGTTACGTTTAGCAGACCGCTTGCGGCTCGTAGGTGTTTGATATGATCATCACCTACTGCCGGCGTATTGACGAGTCTTTAGAGTCCTACACAGGGGTTTCCTGGCTCAAGCGAAACGAAATAGGAGCGCATATGAGATATGTGCGGGACCGAGAATAATACCAGTATGTGATACTGTATTCTATTCTCGCGATTTGTATCATCGGTCGGGTATATGTGATATAGCCGGGTTACCGAATCAAGTGTTGATTCGATACATTGATACACTTGATATTAGTCGGTTATATGCGATATGACCGGATCGTTAAATCAAGTGTTGATTTAATGATTTAACATATAATTATATATTTGATATATTACTTTACATTAACTAGTATTGGTTCACTTTAAGATTGATTTTCTCACTTGAATGTGCACATTGTTTATATGTGATATATGCAAGTGTACATGTTTGTATCATGCTTGATGATACAAACAAGTTGTGTGTATGAGACTTGAACCAAATCAAGGTTAGATTAGGGTTTACTATTTTCCTAAGTATATAACAAAAGAGTGTGACTTTGGTCAAAGTTATCAAGCTTCATGAAGCTTGATGAACATTGACAAAGTCAACTCTCTTTGTCATATGTTTAAAGATATTAGTTAACCCAACCTTTAACCTAATGGTTTGGTTAAATCTCTATATGAGTTAAGCATGAGGGCTTAACTCAACCATGGTGCCATGATTAAAAGGATAAGTATTGATATTATTCTTTTAATTGATATGATTCTTTTCTTCTTCTTCATCTTCATCAAGCTCACAAAAGCTTGAGAGCTCCAATGGTGCCATGGTAAAAAGAGTGAGAAATCCAATTTGAAAGTGAACCCACTTCCTATTTCTTTATCCTCTACCACTTGCCATGTAGTATAGGGTGTTCTCTTCACAAAGTTTTTGACCAAGTGAAGGAATAGCTTGAGTTTGAGTCTCCCCGACGTAAATCATCTTCGGCCTCGAAGTCAATGACCTAGTCCGATCATTTCTCCGACGAAACCATTGCTAGAGTCCAGGATCCGATGATCGCAGCGGAGGGACGTCAACACGGAGCTAAAGAAATGGTGGAGCGGATCTACAAAGGTTGTAGTCCCTTTTCACTTAGCAATAAAGTTGTTTACTTGCTCGCTTTTTGCCTAATCTCTAGTTAACGATCTAGTTTAGGGTTTCTCGGCACCGGAAAATTTTGAATTTGGCATGGTCGATGCCTTGTGAGACCTCATTAGCGTGCCTAGAAACCCTACAGTGGTATCAGAGCCTGACTAGAGCTTTAGGCGATGTGTTAACGAAGTTAAAACTCCGAACGAACCCGATACGTCCAAATTTACCCCCTCTCTGTACATTTTTTCAAAACTGTGTATTTTCTGAATTAAAAATACCTAAAAAATTAAGCAGGGAAATATAAGAATTGTGGTGAAAAACGAGCTCCTAATACTTCTAAACCGCCGCGGAACCGCGGTCATACCATGCTTGGGCCGCGGATCCACGGCCGTACGGAGTGATTGGGCCATTTTGTTTGCACAGTAATTCTTATATCTTAAAGTGCTATTTTATGGGTATTTTTAAAATGACTCAAGTGTTGAGTTTTCTGGGGGTTTATTTTGTAATCGTCGATTCGATCAGAGAATTTAATTTTGTTATGTTTTCCGGATATTTTTAGAACATGTTAAAAAGTTCGACCGGATATAAAAATACCTCTTTTTCCCCTGCTGGGAAATTTCCAAGTGTTGGATTTTTCCGTAGTTTAATAACGTTCTAAGTAGTGCAAGTAACGCGATGGTCCCTCTAGAAGACAACATACCTTAACTCGATTATGTGACCGTCTTGAACTGCCCTTTGAATCTTAGGGTTTGGGGCAGTACGGCGTGCCACATGTGAGGCGTTGGCTTGACCCTTCTACGGCTGGACCGTTTGTACTGTGGCATGAAGTGAATGTTTTCAAACTTATTTCAAGTGTTGAGCTATTTCGGGAAATCTTAGGTGTTTGATTGTTCGATCAGAAAGTTTAACATTTTCTATTTATCTGGAATGTGATACAATATTTGGAATCTACAAGTAAGTTATGAGATAACTGATTTGGATGTTATAAACATAGCAGTTTAGTCTCGAATGATCGGTTTCCATGGAATTTTGATGCGATCAAAAGTCCGTCGCAATCACGTAGCATACGCGGATACTCGCCGGGTAAACTTAATAGACAGCCATGTCCCAAAGCCCCGACCAAGTGACTGTAGGAGAACCCCATCGCCGAAAGCATCCGTTCGGGTGCTCGCGGCAGCGGTGTTCCGTCTTAGTGCACTTCATCGACGGTACCAGGGGTGCGGCCGCCTACTAAAGTTTGCGATGAGTATTCGATCAGGATGTCGGGAATCTTGTTGAATTGCCCGACTTGATATTGAAAAGAGTTTTCGATATAGAGACTAAAATGCGGGGTTTATAATTGTTAGGCATGTGATGTCTAAGGAATTCAGATGGTTAGGCATGCGATGTCTAAAGAGTTTGCGGATTCCAACTGTTGTAGTTTTACACTTTCTTTTCTGCGACCGTAAGTGTAATATGTGATATCGCCGGTTTCGTTGCTATATGTCAACGACAATTGGGATGGGCATATTTACTTATGTTGATAACATGTGATGTTATGTGTTGCTGGATATGTTATATTGGATCGTCGTGTTTGAATAGCCGGGGTTTTTTTATGTGAGATGAGAGTTTTTATTTTCATTCATGTAAAATTTATTTGTATGTAATATTCTTTTATTGGGGCACTTCCAGGTTGCGGAAGATGTCACCCATTGTATATTATTTACTTTTCCGCACTGGGATAGACCCAAGGAGGAGAGCACAAGTAACCGGGTTCTGGAGTCCAGGAGGAGACCAACTCGAGGAGTCGAGTCCGGGTCTCCTAACTCTAGAATTAGTAGGGTTGCTTGGGTGTGGGTTTGGCTGTTCATCGCGACCGTGGAATCCGTGTTTTATACTGGCTCGTATTGAAAACACGGACGTCCTAGTATATCCAATATTTCATATGTTTTTTCTGCTGCGATATCTGTGATGTGATCATTTGATATGTTGTGATAGATACTGTATATGATATATATGATATATTATATATACGTTACTTATGTTTTTCACTCGCGCTAGCCCTGCCCCGCTCTGTTGTTAGTTACCTAACCTAACGGTGCATGAGGGGACATCGAGGCGAATGCGGATGGCATAAGTGTACGTCGTATTTATCTGTGATGTTTAGGTGGACTTAAATGATGGGACATTCATTAATGAGATTAATGAAAGAAAATAAACCTAAAAGATGTTGTGGAATCGAATTTCAAAATAAAACAGGTAGCTACAGTTCTTGCTTTGCATCGCGGTGTTCCTTGTAGAACATCCTGCACCTTATTCGATAAGGAAAGGACCGAGATCCCTTCACCGGGAGTGACTCCTTTAGCAATAACTGGCAGATGCTACACCCCTCGGTTTGTCTTTTGATTGCTTCTATAGTTTCTGCTTTGTACAGCGGTATATATGATATATCCTGCACCTTATTCGATGAGGAAAGGGCTGACGATCCCTTCACCGGGAGTGACCTTTTTAGCAAAACTAGAAAAGCCTTAAAAACACTCCATTTAAAAACCATTTGATTCCGCAATGAGATCAAGTTCAAAGCGTTAAAGGTTTTCTTAAAAACCATCCGCAACCCTCCGTCATTTTAGGAAATAGAGTACTTAGTATTCGTGCTACGTTTGTCGACCATAGCTGAGGCGTAGTGTACGGTAGCTAAGTGATGTCTTCCTACACCGCATATGATGCGATTAGTTAGGACAGTCATGTGGCTTTGTTGACCTTAGCCAAGGGTCATGTGGGTGGGTCTAATTAATCACGAAATGACGGGTAGAACTTGACTAATGCTTATGATTTGTTGACCTTAGCCAAGGTCATAGGTGCTACGGGTAAAAACCTTTATCGGGAATTTCAAGTGTTGAAATTTGCAATGAGATTGCATACCTTCTATGAGATAGTTGGATCCCGATACCCGCTGCGAGTAAGAGTTACTCCTGGGAGAGTTTTATACATTACAATTAGCCGATCAAGTAGGTGTCTAGAAAGGTGTTAACGAGGTTACGCCTCTAGAAAAATGAGGTTTACATTAATTAGGTTCGTGCGAAAGCACATGGGACCTCCCTCAAAGTACCGACACTGGCCTGGCTGAAAGATTGGCGAACTTGTAGCGTGTAATTAATCCCGGCTAGTCTTTCCTTTTAGGGTTTGAAGGAGGATTTGATAAAAACAGTGGGAGCCATCCTGATTAGATAAAATAATAACCAATCTGATCTTACAAGAGCGCACGCAGAGTGTTTTCTTCTCTCTCTCTCCAGGTAGCGACCATGTCACGCCTTAATCAAGATAATAATACGGATACATTGACCGAACCTGCTTATTATACTGAGCTGGGGAACGTTGGTCCCGCTCTAACTTATAATTGTTATAAGACAGAGCAGGAAATTGGGGATTACCAGAATTCCCGTGCCGCCCAAACGAAGAGAGTGCATGTTGATGCATCATCTTCGGGTGTGTTCATTACAGAGAACTGTGTCTCAGTATCCTTTACGTCCTGGGTATGTGATACCGGATCAGGATCCCGCAAATGTAATCTGTTACATGGGCTACAGAAAGGTAGAGAACTGAGAACGGGTGATAAGTTTCATGAGACAGAAAACGGCGCAAGTGTTGCAGCCAAGTCTGTTGGTCACTGTTACCCTGTATTACCAGAATAAATTGATTCTGAACAAATGTTATTAGATACCGAACCTGATATATAAAATCATATCAGTCTCTTTATTTAGATAAAGAAGGATATAATTTTGTATTGTTGAATAATGTTTTGAACATTTCCTAAATCAAGAGTTGATCGGTTCAGGCACGTTATCTAAAAGCATTGACGTTCTAAATCAAACTACAGTTCTTAGTATACGGAATACACACAAGAGGAAGAGTTCAGAAATGAACAAATCCTTCTTGAGGCATTGTAGACTAGGTCATATCAATGCGACCCGACTAGCTTAAGTTACATTAAAATGCATATTTAAATTAGTTTGAATTTACATCTTGTGAAACTTGCCAGTCATATCACAAAGATAAGATGACCATAGATCTGTTTATTGGAAACAGAGAAAGAGATAGTGAACTCTTAGGATGATACATGTTGATGTATGAAGGTCCCCTGTCTACACATGCCAAGACCAGTTCTTTGTACTTCATTACATTCTCTGATAATCTCTCAAGATTCAGACATATGTTCCTGTTGAAACACAAGCCCGAACCTTTTGAGATATTCATTGAATATAAGTTAGAAGTAGAGAACCAAAATACGGGTAAAAGTATTATGTCCTTAGATGTGATCAAGGAGGAGAATACTTGAGCACGGAATTCTTGGATTATTCGAAAGGAGAATGAGATTCTCTCTCAGCATTACTCCTCCGTATATACCACAGCACGTCGGTATATCGGGGCGGAGCAATAGCACCCTATGTGATATGGTGTGCTCTATGATGAGTACTACTGAGTTTCCTATATCCTTTTATGGAGTTATACACTTATGAAGTTGCATACCTTTTGAATAGGGTTCCAATCAAATCAGTTGCCTACCGCTTCATATGTGATATGGAAAGGGAAGAGCCCATATCTTAAG
Organism: Agapanthus africanus; assembly: GCA_030015575.1. Classification (NCBI taxonomy): domain Eukaryota; kingdom Viridiplantae; phylum Streptophyta; class Magnoliopsida; order Asparagales; family Amaryllidaceae; genus Agapanthus; species Agapanthus africanus. The sequence continues at coordinate 1,007,585,806 of JASDDO010000019.1, forward strand.
TTTGTTAAGATTTGGGGTTGTCCGGTCTATGTCTAAAAGCAAAATCCGGACAAGCTCGAGGCAAGGTCAGTTATGTAGAACCGGAAACAGTTCCAGCTATACAAACTGCAGCTAATGATTTGATAGAACCAAAGGATTCAATAGCAACCAACGAACCTCAGCCTCTCCGCCGATCTAGTAGGTTTCCTCACCCACCTGAGAGATACTTCGGTTTCTCTAAGACAGTGGGAGCGAGGATTGTATCATGGGATGATAACCTAACTAGTTTCGAGCTGGCCATCAGGAGTGTGACTCTGTAAGAATGGCAGGATGTTTATCGATCTGAGATGGAATCCTTATACACCAACAAAGTATGGACTTTGGTTGCTTAATCTGAAGGGTTAAATCCCCATCAAGAGCAAGTATATCTTGAGAAGATTACTTGGTGTACGTGGAAAAGTTGAGACTTTCAAAGCTAGACTTGTTAAAGGTTTGCATCATTGACCAGGTATGGATTATAATGAAACCTTTTCTAAGTAGCTATGCTTAAGTCCATCCAGATCCTACTTGCTACGGCTACATACCATGACTACGATATCTGGCAGTTAGGTGTCTTGACTGCTTTTCTAAATGATGATTTAGAAGAAAGCGTCTATAAGTACACAGCCAGAGGGCTTCGTAGACAGTGGGAGCAGCGGAAACGTATGCAAGATGTTTTATGTGATAAAGCAGGCATCGCGGAGTTGGAACATCTGTTTTGATGAATTAGTCAAAGAGTTTGACATCATCAAAATGGTAGATGAACCTTGTAAATACAAAAAGGTAGTAGGGAGTATGCTGGTGATCCTCGTAGAGTACGTGGATGACATACTCTTGATAGGGAAGTAATTTCCTATGTTACGCTCGGTCAATCTCCGCTTATCACAAGGATTCTCCATATAGGATCAAAGTGATACCTACTAAATCCTGGATTTTGGATCTATGAGATAGATCTAATTGGATGTTAGAATACTCACTAGTTGTAGTGAGATGGTGTCAATTGATCCTGGGGAGAATCACAGGAAAGGTTCCAGAGTGATAAGGACGACTGAAGGTCAGTCACAGGCATTGTCTTTACCCTCAGTAAAGGGACGGTATGTTGGAAGAGTTCCAAGCTAGATACCGTGGCATACTAGACGATAAAGGCTGGATACATCGCTACCAAAGATGCTACCAAAGAGGAAGTCTGGGTGTATATTAGTTCATGAGATGAACTTCGTTCCTCCCATTGTGTGACAATGGAGTTATGGCTTATGCCAAGGAACGCCCGTCCCATCAGTGATCCAGACATATTCTAAGGCAGTGTCACCTGATCGTGGAGATGGTTGATCTCCAGGGGATCGAGGTTAGGAGAGTAGACTCAAAGGACAACACGGCGGATCCACTCACAAAGGCATTTTCCCAGAGAGAGACTTTTATGGGATGGTTGAGTATGAGATACTACAACCACTGCTATCAGATGGCCCTAGTGCAAGTGGGAGATTGTTAGTTATATGTATGCCCTAGAGGCCATTACTATACATAGGATGTATATTGTAGTGGATGCTTGGACATATATAGGGAGGACTTTCTTGCTCGATATGATAGTATGCTATCTGGTTACTCTTTACCTTAACGTGTACACTGATTGTCTCTCTGTTACATGTTGGTAAAGCCCTTAGGATATGTACTTGACTACCTGGACTATGATGCGGATCATACTAGTGGGGACATGGTAGTCCATAAGTACATCCTTCAAAGTCCCTAGTCGTGGGTATATCGAGACGGGGCATCGATATACCAGAGTAGACTAGCGTGTACCTTCTCGACCCATATAGATGGGCGATGGATGATCCCATATCCATTGGTGTTTGACATCAGAGATGATATACGGGTGCTCAGTAGAGACTGGGTACACTGGACGGACTCGCCGAGAACTCCCAGATGGTATTATACCTTACGTCAGATGGCAGTTCTCTGGTGGCACTGGTACAGGTTAGTCTGTAGACCCGAGATCGTCATAGAGTCTTGTGTGATTCCCACTGTGCTTTGATTTCCATCATACCACGTCCAAGAGGGCGTGCAAAAAGGTGGCTTTTGGGTACAGTCCCGAATCACATGGAGGCAATGAGCGATAGGAGGGGTTTCGTCTCTCCCGGTATAGGGAGTTGATGTTGCGCAGTGCTCGATTGGCTATAACAGGAAGTCCTTGGCCAAGGCTGCTTTAGGGATTTACTGGTAAGTGTTACCAGTAGTTGCTCGACCCGTTATGAGCCTCATATCGACACGACTTATCGAGTTATTGGGGTCTGACGTTTACCACCCCTAGACGAGATATGCGACATATCAGACGAACAGACCGGATTGTACGGTAGTGTTACTCGTTGGATTCACAGGAGTGTGAGCGGGCTTGCTCGTTGATCTTCTGATCGCTCAATACCCGAGTGGCCGTTACGTTTAGCAGACCGCTTGCGGCTTGTAGGTGTTTGATATTATCAACACCTACTGCCGGCGTATTGACGAGTCTTTAGAGTCCTACACAGGGGTTTCCTGGCTCAAGCGAAACGAAATAGGAGCGCATATGAGATATGTGCGGGACCGAGAATAATACCAGTATGTGATAGTGTATTCTATTCTCGCGATTTGTATCATCGGTCGGGTATATGTGATATAGCCGGGTTACCGAATCAAGTGTTGATTCAATACATTGATACACTTGATATTAGTCGGTTATATGCGATATGACCGGATCGTTAAATCAAGTGTTGATTTAATGATTTAATGTATAATTATATATTTGATATATTACTTTACATTAACTAGTATTGGTTCACTTTAAGATTGATTTTCTCACTTGAATGTGCACATTGCTTATATGTGATATATGCAAGTGTACATGTTTGTATCATGCTTGATGATACAAACAAGTTGTGTGTATGAGACTTGAACCAAATCAAGGTTAGATTAGGGTTTACTATTTTCCTAAGCATATAACAAAAGAGTGTGACTTTGTTCAAAGTTATCAAGCTTCATGAAGCTTGATGAACATTGACAAAGTCAACTCTCTTTGTCATATGTTTAAAGATATTAGTTAACCCAACCTTTAACATAATGGTTTGGTTAAATCTCTACATGAGTTAAGCATGAGGGCTTAACTCAACCATGGTGCCATGATTAAAAGGATAAGTATTGATATTATTCTTTTAATTGATATGATTCTTTTCTTCTTCATCATCTTCATCAAGCTCACAAAAGCTTGAGAGCTCCAATGGTGCCATGGTAAAAAGAGTGAGAAATCCAATTCTAAAGTGAACCCACTTCCTATTTCTTCATCCTCTACCACTTGTCATGTAGTATAGGGTGTTCTCTTCATAAAGTTTTTGACCAAGTGAAGGAATAGCTTGAGTTTGAGTCTCCCCGACGTAGATCATCTTCGGCCTCGAAGTCAATGACCTAGTCCGATCATTTCTCCGACGAAACTATCGCTAGAGTCCAGGATCCGATCATCGCAGTGGAGGGACGTCAACACGGAGCTAAAGAAATGGTGGAGCGGATCTACAAAGGTTGTAGTCCCTTTTCACTTAGCAATAAAGTTGTTTACTTGCTCGCTTTTCGCCTAATCTCTAGTTAACGATCTAGTTTAGGGTTTCTCGGCACCGGAAAATTTTGAATTTGGCATGGTCGATGCCTTGTGAGACCTCATTAGCGTGCCTAGGAACCCTACAGAAAAAAGTTCTTCTTCTTTCTTCTCTCTTCAAGCTTTTTTTTTTGCTTGCTTTTCTTTTTGAACTTGAAGTTTAGGGGGAGGGTTTCCGTTGTACAAGACTTGAAGTCTTGGGGCCTTTATATATTGGAGGCAAGTTTTTTGATTTAGTTAAAGAAATCTCTTATTGAGAGATCCTTAATTGATTTGGAGATTTAATCCATCGTTGGATCTTTGATCCAAGGACTTTTGTTTTACAGAAAATATTTTTCTTGTTTTTAACAAGATTGGGGAAATATTTTCCCATACAGAGCTTATTCTATAGCTTGATGATTTTTAATCACCATTGGATTTTTAATCCAACGGCGCTCTGTTTACAGAGAATGATCTTTCTCGTTTAGAAAGATTTGAGGAATATTTCCTCAATAGAATTTAATTCTGTATTTTGATGATTCATCATCTCCGTTGTATTTTTAATAAAATTCCAACGGCAGAGAACTTTTAGCGCTAGCGCCTTCATGCAAGGCATGTGAGGCGGTGCCTCAGAGTTTTAACTCTCGGCGCTGGCGCCCTCGTGCGAGGCACGTGAGGTGCTGCCTCAGAACTTTTAACTCTCGGCGCTGGCGCCCTCGTGCGAGGCACGTGAGGCGCTGCCTCTTTTCAAATTTTAAACAGAGCCTTGCTATTTTATTATTGGGGGGAAACAGAACCCATCGAAATGACTATGATCTGACCGATCGTTAACTCCCCGGGAGGGGGTTGGTCCTTTTGCTCATGCTTCGTCTGCTGCTTGTTTCGTAGATATTTCGCCAGGTGACCAGAGCGGATCAGTTCCTCAATATAGTCACGGAGTTGTTTGTAACTCTCGGTCGGGTGCCCCTGTGATCTATGATAGGTGCAGTACGTACCGCGGAGTCGCTTGCCCGTCCTCTGAGTAGCCGATGGGAGCTTAAAAACCTCTCGCCCTTAGCCTCCTCTAGCAGCTCGGTCTGGAAGACGTTCAGAAGAGTGTACTCATGAAACCTCAGAGAATAGGGTTTTGGACGGTCGGCTTTCTTTTTCTCCTCTCTGTCCCGTATTTTTCGGTCTGCTTAGTCGCCCCAGAGTAGGTTGGCGTTCACCTCCGACTCGAGTTGGATTTCTCGATCGGTCTATGCTTTTACTTCAGCTATAGTCTTAGGTTGCGCTAATACAAAAGAGCGGAGCTAGTTTCTGTGCCTAAGACTCGACCTCAGGGCGGTGATAATCATTTCGTCGCGGTGCTCGGGAACTTCTAGGAGGGTATTATAGAAGAGGGTGACGTATCCCTTGAAAGATTCCCTGTCTCCCCTCTTGATGGTGAACAGGTAGTCGACCGTCTTTTTCTGTCGTCGGTTACCGATGAAATAACCGAGAAATTGAGTCGCCAGCTAGTTAAACGTCGAGATCGAGCATGGAGCAAGCCCTCGGAACCAATCCCGGCCGACCAGGATGAGGGTGGTGGGGAAATCTCGGCATTGAGCCACATCTGAGTTGTCTTGGAAGCTCATGCCCGTCGTGAACACGTCCAAGTGGTCCTTCAGGTCGGAATTCCCGTCGAAGAAGGACACTTTGGACAGTTTTTTCCTGGACGAGACACACTCAACTAGTAGCTGTTTTGTAAAGGGCCTTGTGAGCGAATCGCGACCCCTTCGCCGACCGTACGGTCATCCTGTCGTATGTCTTCGATTTTCTTTTCGAATGCCTCGATTCGTTGTTGGTACCCGAGAATTCTTCATAGTCGGAGCGCCTGTTATCTCTGCTTCGGGTTTGCGCGATGGAGCAGTTTCGGCTTCACTCAATCGCGTTCCTTAAATCTTCGGGGCGGACCCTTCATAGATAGTCCCGACGTTCGCCGTATGCGTGGCCTCGACGAAAGTGGCGACGTAGGTCTTGCCTGGAATCAGGCGATCTGACCGACACCTCTTCAGGGGACGAGAAAGCGCGGCGGGCGTTGAAGTGATAGCCTGGTTTCCCCTAAGATCGGGGTGTCGAGCTGTCCGGCGCCCAACGGGTCATGCAATCATTCCCTGCATGCGGGTCATAACTGCCGGAATCGGCACGCCGGTGTTCGGTTGCATCAAGATGAGCGTGAGTGAGGTCGAGGGCCTGAGCGTGCCTTTCCGTCTTTCTGTGTACGTCGTCATTCCGGGGAAGGGAACTGCGGTTTGGCTGATATGGCCGGCCGTTTGAATGCGGGTGAGCGCATCCACCATCGCTGTGAGCCTATCGATCCAAGCGGATAAGACGTTGATGATGTTAGGAGAGAGAGTAGGACCGCTCCCGCCTCCGTTATGGAGAATGGGACGGCTCGTGCCGGGATCGTCGCAATTGTTGCTTGCCATTGAATCGGAGGCGAAGGATCAACTTTTTGGATGGAGAAGTTTTTCACGTTCCCACAGACGGCGCCAACTGATGGAAGTCTGAATCTCGCTCAGATGTTGTCCTCCGTCGTTCTTACTGTAAGTGGTTCTGAATGGTTAAGATTTGGTGTGAGGGTTGAATGTATGGATCTCAATGGGTTGTCGTTGATGCCGAGCTACCTGCACGGAAAATCCCGGGATGGGTAACCACCGTAAAACCCTCCGACGATCAAGTAAGTACCGATAAGTAATGGCAGGGTAGCGGCGTATTGGAATGAGTTCGAGTTACCTGAGTCGTATAGAAGAGAGGGTTTATATAGCGGTCGCATGGAGCGAACCGGCGCAAGATTCTCGCCGTCCGTTACGCCCCTACGTCACGTTCGCATTGATGGCAGGGTGTGTCCATTAATAGCTGGATACGCTCGTTAATGGAGAGACGCACCGCCGTGGGACACGGGACGTGGAGCGGCGGAGATCTCGTTTTAGCGAGATATACGGAGCCGTTACGGGGGCGCTTAGGCTCTGTTCACTCGGTTGAACAGGGAAGCCGAGGAAGCTCAGCTCGGTGGATAGCTCGAAGACGAGCGGGGAGACCGTGAAAGCTCGGTTGCAGGATTTCTCGGGAGCGAGTTGTTGGCTGGTTGCTTGGCGCATAAGGAAGATGCTCCGGGGAGGTCTTCGAAAGGTTAGATGCAACCTCGGAGACGAGGTGCCGAGGAAAGTCCCCCATGCGTCATACTAATTCTGCCTCCGTGGCCCCCAGCACTCTAGTGGGCTTATGTGGACGACACGTCATCTGCTACGTGTCGTAATCTGAGAAATTCCCGTTTATGAGCCTTATCATAATCTCCTATCCAAAATTTACTTATATTTCATACGTGACCTTGTTGACAATCGTCTATTGAAAGGAGACAAGGAAAAGTCATAACCTTTAGCGGACGTACCAATTTTCAAATAACCTCATACTGGAGCTTCAAGCCTGACAAATTTTAAAAATTTATAACAATTTTGTATAGATAACTTATAATTTGGATTGAGATTCCATGTTTTTCTATGTTGTTTCTCTATTCCGACTCCAATTCAAGACTTTCCCATTCTGCCACTAACCTCATAATTTATCAAAGGAAGATTTGATAATTTCCATTTCTATCAATCGGCGGTGTGATTGACGAGATCGGAAATTGCTACTTCGTTTATCATGGATTAAAATACCATCAAAAACCTATGCTTCAAGGATTGATCGAACCAAAATCATATTGTCTGGACATTTTCCCAAGATCCAACAAAAGTTTACAGGGAAAGATCTTGTCCGGACCTATGTTCTTCCTCACAGTGTCTTTTCTCTTATTCAGCGGTCTTTAATCTAACAAGGAGGAGACATGACTTGCAACAAATGACCCACAACATACTATCATTCTTCAAAATCTTCCATGCCCATTTAGTAAGAAATCTAATATTAAAATCTATTAAGTTAAAAACACCAAGACCTTTGTATTCTTTTCTTTTACAAATATTATGCCAAATAAACAACATATTAAACCAACAATCTGAATCTGCACATCCCAGAAAGATCCTTTTCTAATTCTCTAAATTTAGTTGCATCCTTTTATGAAGCGAGGTCAATAGGACTGCGATCACCAAGCCCCAAGAGAGAAAAACAAGGAGGGGTTGGTACCGTTGGGTTAAGTTGGGACAGATTTTACTTGGCCCTACGGATTAATCCGTAGGGCTAAAAGGTTGCCCCTACGGGCACAGACGTCCAAGAATAAAAATATTAATTCTTAATTTGGTGTTTGCCCCTACGGAGCCGCAAACAAAGGACCTACGGGTATATCCGTAGGGGCAAGTAAATATCTATTTAACAAAACCCCAGATCGATCGTCTACGCTCACTTTCTCTCTCTCTCTCAATCGCGCGCGAGAAAAAACCCCAAATCGCCTCCGTCGTCGCCACCGTCGCCTCCGTCGTCGCCAGCGCCGGTTTCGTCGCCACCGTCGTCGCCACCGCCGGTTTCGTCGCCAAATCGCCACCGTCGTCGCTCCAGCCCACCAGCAGCCGTTCAGGTATAAATCTCGAGGTAAATTAAAGCATTTTTGGATTATTTTGGGCTTAGGGTTCATGGCTGGGTCTGGGTTGCGCGCGCGAGAGTTGGGGTTGGGCAGGGGTCGCGGTGGCGGTCGGGATCGGGGTCGGGGTAGGGTTAGGGTTGGGGTTCGGCTGCTGCTGGGGTAGGGCTGGGGTTAGGGTTACGGTGGGGCTGGGGTTAGGGTTACGGTGGGGCTGGTTGAATGGCTATTCTGATTAGTTGACAAATACAATGTTAATCATAATTTACTCGACACAGATGGTAGAAAATCAGAAAAAGATCAAGAAAAAAATAATCGATTTTGATTTTAACATGCAGGGTGTTGATGCAAGATGTAATATCTAGTAGCAGATGCTAGGTATATAGACTAAAGAATAGTTGTAAATGAACCGCTAGCAAGAAAATCCTATAATTATACGTACACATCGCTTGACTCATGAAGCCTGAAGCTCTTTCTTTTGGGGGATAAAACTAGTTATATTCCTGCATTGCCTAGAAATAGCAGTGAGTTGGTTAAAACTTTTCAAACACAACCCCCCACCCCCCAAAAAAAAGAAAGAAAGAAAGGACAAGGAAAAAAAAGAATAGCAACAAGCAATACAAGCTAGCAACCGTAAATAACTGCTGAGATTATGTCTACCTTGGCAATTTGAACAATGATGGTCTTGTCTGGATTGTTAAGATCCTCTTTATGGGGGTGAGGAACACATTTTGCAACTGTATTTATGATTTTCATTCTGTCAAGTGTTGAAATAAAAATCAACACTTGACAATCAATCCAAGATGCTCAATAACTTGCTTCAAAACCATAATCTAATCTTGATGATGCTCAATATTAGCGATTTCCATGATCACGACACGTGGCAGATGACGTGTCTCATAACGCTTTATGATATCAGTATTCTATATTTGTAGTTTTAATTGTTGATTGTTATAGATGTATACCATTGCAATAATAGTTTTTGGTTGATGAATGCTATTGCAATGTAGGATGATCAGTTCTATCAATCTTGATCTCAATGGTTTAAAATCATATTACACATACAACACGAATGCACAACAAACGCATAATTAGAGAGCGACTCGAGATATTCAGGTTAAAACCAATATATGATACTCGATGATAATATGAAACCTTCATATTCCCATCGATACCCATATATGAAACTAAAAGCGCCACTTAGTCCCCGTCTATCGGTTAACATACGTGCGATGCTCATCGTGACCTAGAACTATACGAAGGTTGTTAAATATCGGACAGTATAGCTCGATACTAACAACCGTCGTATAGTCTACGCGACGAGAAAATTCAATCGTATGGTAACCCATAGATTTGTCCCGTGTGGACAAGTTAAGAATGTATAAAGCAAACGCCTTCATTCACTTGTGTTTTCATCCGTTTCGAGATATTTCGTCGGTATCTTTCCGCTGGTTCTCCGTGTACAAAGATAGATTAGATGCTCATTTCAACGTTGTTTCACAGCTTTGAAATGATTATCTATTCTATTACAGTGTACTCGGAGAACAGCGGGGAGGTGCTGCCGAAATTTACTCGAAATGGTTGAAAGCACAAGTGATGGGCGTTCGCTCTATACATTCTTAATGGGATAGAAGCCTACCCCCGACAGCCGGAACACATACATACAAACGCATAATTAGAGAGCGATTCGAGATGTTCGGGTTAAAACCAATATATGATACTCGATGATAATATGAAACCTTCATATTCCCATCGATACCCATATATGAAACTAAAAGCGCCACTTAGTCCCCGTCTATCGGTTAACATACGTGCGATGCTCGTCGTGACCTAGAACTATACGAAGGTTGTTAAATATCGGACAGTATAGCTCGATACTAACAACCGTCGTATAGTCTACGCGACGAGAAAATTCAATCGTATGGTAACCCATAGATTTGTCCCGTGTGGACAAGTTAAGAATGTATAAAGCAAACGCCTTCATTCACTTGTGTTTTCATCCGTTTCGAGATATTTCGTCGGTATCTTTCCGCTGGTTCTCCGTGTACAAAGATAGATTAGATGTTCATTTCAACGTTGTTTCACAGCTTTGAAATGATTATCTATTCTATTACAGTGTACTCGGAGAACAGCGGGGAGGTGCTGCCGAAATTTACTCGAAACGGTTGAAAGCACAAGTGATGGGCGTTCGCTCTATACATTCTTAATGGGATAGAAGCCTACCCCCGACAGCCGGAACACATACATACAAACGCATAATCAGAGAGCGATTCGAGATGTTCGGGTTAAAACCAATATATGATAATATGAAACCTTCATATTCCCATCGATACCCATATATGAAACTAAAAGCGCCACTTAGTCCCCGTCTATCGGTCAACATAACGTGCGATAATTTATTCTTTTCAACGACAAACGCACACACAAAGCATATACACGGATTTTCTCCTTTGTCAGTAACTATCCCGTTCTTATATTTCTCAATATAGTCAGCATAACCTACAATTTATATGTTATTCAGTCTAACATGGCCCATGAGTACGTCAGAGTTAAGGACTGGATGTATGTGGATTGGAAACAACGTATGCAACCTAAGTTTGTCGCAGGAGTTGCTGCTTTCCTTGAATTTGCACGAGCACATAATAAGATCATAATAGAGAAGATTCTCTGTCCGTGCGATAGATGTGGCAATAAGTACTGGCAGAAGGTAGAATTGGCAGAGCTTCATATTGTAAAACATGGATTTACTAGACTTTATTCAACTTGGAAATATCACGGGGAAGGAGAAGAATGCAGTACTGCGGTAGAAGAAGAAGGAAAACACGATAATGCGGCAGGAGAAGAAGAAGAATTCGGTAATACGGCAGGATACGGAAATTTATTTCCATCAGAAGAAATGGAGGATATGGTAGAGGTTGCCCTAGGTGAATCTATTCGTACCGAAGATGACATTCCTTCCGGTCAAGGACCGCGTGCGGATAAATATGAAAATTTCATGAATGATGCTAGGAAACCAATTTATGAGAATGCGAAGTATTCTACCCTCTCATGGTTCGTCCAACTTTTCCAAATTAAGTGCCTAAATAGATGGAGCAACAAGTCATTCACAATGCTTCTTTCGTTCTTGAAAGATTCTATGCCTCCGGGAAATAATGTGCCCGAAATCTGGTACGAAGCCCAGAAAATGATGTCTGATTTGGGTCTAAAGTGCGAGAAGATTCAAGCATGTCCTAAAAATTGCGTGTTGTACCGGAAAGAGAATTCAGATTTGAAAGAGTATCCAACATGCGGAGATGCCAGGTATAAGCCGAAAGATTCTGATAAGAAGCCTGATATACCTGTGAAGATAGCACGATATTTTCCCATAACACAGAGGCTACAGAGGCTATTCAGGTACAAGAAAACAGCCGAGGCAATGATTTGGCATCACCGTGCTCCTCCAAGCGAAAATGGAAAAATGAGCCATCCAAGAGATTCACCGGCATGGAAGGATTTCGATAGGAGGCACGCAATATTCAGTAGCGATCCTCGCAATGTCCGGCTCGGACTGGCTGCCGATGGATTCTGCCCATTCAACTATATGGCTGGAAGTCACAGTACATGGCCCGTTGTAATGATAATTTATAATCTGTCGCCTTGGTTGGCTATGGACCAATCATACTTTATGATGCCTCTTCTTATCGACGGACCAAACTCACCGGGGAACAATATCGACGTCTATCTCCGACCTCTGATCGAGGAGCTGAAAACTTTGTTCATTGATGGTGTAGAGACATATGATTCAAACACAAATACAACCTTCATACTGCGTGCGGCTTTAATATGGACAATTAATGACTTTCCTGCGTATGGAATGCTATCAGGTTGGTCCGTACATGGTCACAAAGCATATCCTCATTGCCATGAACACACAACATCAAAATTTTTGAATTTTAGCAGGAAGGTTTGTTATTGCGGCCATCGACGTTTTCTGCCTCCAGACCACCCCTATAGGTTAGACACGGTTCACTTTGATGGTCATCAGGAGCTTCTTGGGCCTCCATCCCCATTGTCCGGAGAGAACGTGACTGCTAAATGGGATGGTTACAATAACGTGACATTCGGGATGGATTCGACGAGATAGGTCAAACCACAATATTGGAACAAGTTAAGCATTTTCTTCGAGCTTCCGTACTGGTCTACAAATTCAGTGCGTCATTGTCTGGACGTCATGCATATAGAGAAGGGAGTATCAGAGCACATACTTAACTTGCTTCTGTGTAAAGACGGGAAATCGAAAGACAACATGAATGCCCGGATGGATCTACAAGAGTGGGGAATAAGAAGTGAACTGCACCCTAAACCGGTAGCGGGTAAACCGGGCAAGTTTGTACTTCCCAATGCCGCTTATCATATGTCACAACCGGAGAAGAAAAGATTCCTGCAGGTGTTGCATGATTTGAAAGTCCCCACAGGTTTCTCAGGATCATTCAGCAAGAAAATAAAAATTGTGAAGGGCAAGATCGATGGGCTGAAAAGTCATGATCACCATGTTATCGTGGAGCACCTTCTTCCATTAGCCCTCAGGACTTCTCTCCCCGACTCGGTTGGTCTAGTAATCAACGACCTATGTTGTTTTTTCAGGGAGTTGTGTGCTAAAACACTGGAGGTTGCGACGCCGGACGATCAGAACCCTTTTATATATTCCACTGTACTTGGTACGATCCGCGAACCGATACAAACAGGTGGAGAAGCAGTCTTGGGACTTGGAAAGATGAATATGGATTGACCAGTGTGAACACACTTCGATTTTACGGTCAGGACGATCCGTTTATCTTTCCGAACCAAGCGTTCCAAGTATACTACTCACAGTGTTTGAAGCATCCGGGGTGGAGTGTTGTATGCCGATGGAAACCTAGAGATGTCTACGATGTCCCAGAATACGAGGACAGCGATGAGGACGAAGAAGAGAGAAGGCTTAAAGTGCTCCGACCGTCTGTTTCGAAGGACGGGTTGTCTTCGACCGATCATGAAGTTACGTGGGTTAGAAATGACATCGACGATGAAATCCAAGTAGATATGTATGATGCGCCCACGAAACGAAAAAGGTTATCAGTAATGTTATATTATTACTTCACATTTTACGCTCTAGATCATATATAGTCAATACTTTTAATGATTGTCTAATGCGTCCACGAACCGTTTATCTAGATTTGATGACGATGTCGGGAGCAGCGAGGGGCGGCAGGAGCTCCAGCAGAGGCAGAGGCAGAGCGGTTCTGCCGCCCGGAGAGCTCCGTAGGGAGCTTCAGAGGGCCGGTCTTGCACCCAGATCGGAGACCCCTTCGGATGCCTCCTTCCGTGTGGATTTTGCCACACCTCCAGGTATACTGCACGCATATCCATTTTCAATGTAATATTACAGATATTCATGCATGTTTATGTCAAAATTACTTATATTGTCAATGTTTGATTGTCTAGTTGTTGGTCCTGCGTCCACATCTGGGACAGAGGCCACCCCCGCTCCTCCAGGTATGTTTATATATCATATAGTGTATGTATATTGATTTAGAATGCTATATCATAAATATACACATTCCTTTTGCTCTTGCTTAGCAATTTTTATTATTGTCTAGCTGTAGGTGGTGACACCACCGCACCTGCGGGTATGTTTATATGTCCTATAGTGCATGCATATTGATTTAGAACGTTATATTATTGATCTACACATTCTTTTTGCAATTACTTATAAAATCTATTTTTAATTGTCTAATTGTTGGTCCTGCGTCCACATCTGGGACAGAGGCCACCCCCGCTCCTCCAGGTACGTTTATATATCATATAGTGTATGTATATTGATTTAGAATGCTATATCATAAATATACACATTCCTTTTGCTCTTACTTAGCAATTTTTATTATTGTCTAGCTGTAGGTGGTGACACCACCGCACCTGCGGGTATGTTTATATGTCCTATAGTGCATGCATATTGATTTAGAACGTTATATTATTGATCTACACATTCTTTTTGCAATTACTTATAAAATCTATTTTTAATTGTCTAATTATAGGTGGTGCGTCCACACCTTCCACAGGGGCCACTCCTGCCGCTTCCATACCCTCCGCATCGTCTGCAGGTTAGTATGAATAAATTTAAAATATTTATTTATTTTACATATGCTCTATAGAATAAATATGAACTTCATGGAGATTTAGCGTCGATGTTTATTTTATAGTTGGAGGGGATGCGTCCGGATCCGGGACCCCGGTTGTTCCTCACCGGAGGAACTATCGTCCCGCTCGTGCTGCTGCTCGGGCCCAGGCTCGTGCGCTATTCACCGGAGGTATATATCACACTTGAATTTTTGTTTAACCTTGATTTCTTAATACAACTTTGTCTTATTATTGATTGTCTTGATATTTCGTGCAGACGCAGGGCCTCTCCATCCCCAGAGGGGGACTCGAGGCCCGAATCAGTCCCATAGGCTGAGGCCTGATAGAGCTAGGGGGGAGGCAGCATTCTCCCTATTTTTTACCCTTGACTATCGCTATACCGGTCCTCATGCCGAGAGGTTCGGCCGGTATTTGGGGGACGAGAGCCGGATCGTGAAGAACTATCCACTTCACGTTGAGTGGGGCGAGCAGCACCAGCGCTCATTCGCCCTCTTCTTTGATCAGGCTCGGGTATGTATTAATATATATTTTCATTTGATCTATCCAATATATTTATTATTAACACTTGCAATCTAATAACAATGTTTTTTTTTTTGTATTTTCAGTTGGATTACGATTTTCAGCCTGTAGCCGACCCTGATCACCCGGGGAGGGTGCTCGACCTTCATGCTCTGTACAATGGCCTGATGAAGAACATGCAGGCCAAGGTCCGATACAACAGGAATGAGCTGAAGGCCGACTGCTACTCCCTGTGGATAGCGACCCCCGAGGCAGAGAGAGCGGCCCTCCTATCTACTCCGGCGTTTGCGAGAGTCGACGTAGAGACATGGCCTCTATTGTGCGCTTATTTCGACTCCGAACGCAAACAAGTATGTATTTTAAATTTAATTCATTATTTATGATATAATTTATTTCTTTGTGTTTCTTAATTAGAAAACTAAATGTTAATGCGTTGTGCAGAAACAGGCCGCTCAGAATACGGAGAACAGGAAGTCGGTGAAGAGGGATCGCCCCACTTACACAGGTGGCTCGAGGAACATTACTCGAGCCATGGAGTTATCGGTAAATTAAGAGTTATTCTCTAATATTCTGCAATATTAAGAGTTATTCTCTAATATTTCTAATATTAAGAGTTACTTTCTAATATTGCAGACATCTCGGACCGTGGCGTCAGGTGGTACACCGAGCGTGCTGTCCGCATATCTTGCCGTCCACGGCACCTCGACAGATCCCGCCACGGGCGAGCTTCGATGTCCCGACGTCGCTACCCAGGAGTACTGCGTAAGTGTTAATATTTTTTCTACCCAAATTTGAAATTTTAGTTTTGGAAGGTTCAAGTTTAAATTTTATACTTATACTTTACTGCTTAATATGGGTGTAGGAGCGGGTGGTTGAGCAGGCCCAGGCCTCGGGGATCGATTTTACCGGACAGAACGATCCAAGGCTGCTGACCCCAGTTCTGGACGCCGCACACGGAGGGCACCACGGAGGTTGGGAGAGAGGCCGGGAATTGGGCCCTAGCAGGGCCCATATGAGGTTGGACTCCACCCCGGCGGTTACTTCCTCCGTCTCCAGTGACCGGCATGTCCATCAGGAACTGGATAGCTTGAGGGCCACCGTTCAGAAGTTGAAGGAGATGCTGGTATGTATACTACTTTATAGTAAAATATCATTTCATATTATATACATATCAACATATCCATAATTAGTACGTAGCTTGAGCTTATTTGGTTTTAGACTTAAGTTTGATTAATCATACATACATATATAATTAAAATAAACAACGCTTTTCCAAACTAGATATCCAAACAGGGTTTCGAAATAACTTAATAATGAAACGAATTCGAATAATACACAGTTCTTACACGCTTCTTACACACGTTATGTCCAGACGCGACAGGGTAGATCGGCCGAGCCTCCACATGCATCTCCTTCGGCTGCGGCTCCGCAAGCCACTACATCGGCTGCGGTTCCGCAAACAGCTCCTGTAGCTCCACCGCCCACTCAGACTCCCGCAGCCGTGGCTCCGCAAGCGACTACCTCGACGGCGGCTGCGCAGACCACATCGCCAGCTCCACATACCGCTCATACTCTCTTATATGTAGCATTGCAGAGTGTATTGACCGAGGAGCAGGCGCGCGTTATTCTAACGTTATTCGGAGGTGGAGCTGGACCGAACTAGAGTAGCTTTTTGGTTCTTATTTTTTGAAACATGTATTTATATCACATTGTACTACATTTTGAAACGATATTGATATTGGTTTGTATTTATTTCATATTCAGTTTTTGGGTTTCTTTTGTATATTATATATATGCGTGAGATGTAATTATGAATACTGCAATATATGATTTGATTGATGTATATAGTATTGTGCACAGGACGGAAAAAAATCTAGCAGCCTATTTTTTTTTTAAAAATACAGACAATATGTACCTACGGATTAAGCCGTAGGTATATATGTTGCCCCTACGGGCATATCCGTAGGGGCAAACTATCAGGAAACCTGATATTTTCCCACTTGATATCAGTGCAGGGTGTTGGGAGTGGCCCTATGGATATGTCCGTAGGGGCCAATGTTTATCCCCTACGAATTTATCCGTAGGGGCAAAATATCAGGTTTCCTGATATTTTCCCCCCTGATCTCAGTGCAGGGTGTTGGGAGTGCCCCTACGGACTTATTCGTAGGGGCCACTTTCTATCCCCTACGGAGTTATCCGTAGGGGTAGAATAAGGACCTACGGATTTATCCGTAGGTATATACAATATATTCAAAAAAAATAAATACATATATGATTTGATTACCCTTACGGAGTACTCCGTAGGGGCTATAACACCTACAGAGATATCCGTAGGGGCTCTAATTTGTCCGTAGGGGCAAGTTCAGGGCCTCAACTTGCACCTGCGGCCTTTGCACCTACGGGGTCTTTTTCGCCCCTACGTACATATCCGTAGGGGCAGTGGGTTGCTCCTACCGATAAATCCGTAGGGGCAACCCTTATTTGTAGTAACCTCATAATTTATCCAAGGAAGATTTGATAATTTCCATTTCTATTAATCGGCGGTGTGATTGAAATTGCTACTTCGTTTATCATGGATTAAAATACCATCAAAAACCTATGCTTCAAGGATTGATCGAACCAAAATCATATTGTTTGGACATTTTCCCAAGATCCAACAAAAGTTTACAGGGAAAGATCTTGTCCGGACCTATGTTCTTCCTCACAGTGTCTTTTCTCTTATTCAGCGGTCTTTAATCTAATAAGGAGGAGACATGACTTGCAACAAATGACCCACAACATACTATCATTCTTCAAAATCTTCCATGCCCATTTAGTAAGAAATCTTATATTAAAATCTATTAAGTTAAAAACACCAAGACCTTTGTATTCTTTTCTTTTACAAATATTATGCCAAATAAACAACATATTAAACCAACAATCTGAATCTGCACGTCCCAGAAAGATCCTTTTCTAATTCTCTAAATTTAGTTGCATCCTTTTATGAAGTGAGGTCAATAGGACTGCGATCACCAAGCCCCAAGAGAGAAAAACAAGGAGGGGTTGGTGCCGTTGGGTTAAGTTGGGACGGGGCCATCCCCATAGGATTAGGTCACACGACCTTAGCCCCATTTTTCTCCGGGGATGAAACCAAGCCGGAATGGACGGGATTTTGACAATTTTTATCCTTGATACAAAATTTTAAATCTAAACCCAAAATACATCCTAAGTAGACCGGTTTCCAATGCTTTAAACCTAAACCCGGAAATCTGGGTCTCAGGTAGGGTTTGACGAATTTTGGATTTAGGTTGCTAGGTTGTCTCTTTAGGGGTTTTCACGCTTAGCCTGTCATAAATTATTAAAAAATGAAGGTATAATACAGTTCTACCAAATATAAATATGTGCAAAATTTCATCTTTGATAAAACTATATACAATGGATTTATAAATTACACTTCATGACCGCAACAACTAAATATCATACAATCATTATATATATATATATATATATATATATATATATATATATATAGAGAGAGAGAGAGAGAGAGAGAGAGAGAGTAACGGATGAAAGATGCCATAGGAGGAAATTTCCTCTTATGACGTCGAAAAAACACACGCTCCATCGTGTTTTCCGGCGATCGGAATGCATCATCTTCATCGTTATCGTCTAAGATATGGGTACACCAAATTTCATGTGATTCTACAACTCTTTCACCGTTGAATTAGCGGGTTCAAAATTAACGGTTTACCGACAATAGAACTTTTTACATAGCTACGGTGAAAAAGTTGTAGAATCACATGAAATTTGGTGTATCCACATCTTAGATGATAACGATACAGATGATACATTCCGATCGTCGGAAAACACGATGGAGGGTGTGTTTCGACGCCATAGGAGATGGCATCTTTCCTCCATTATTCTCTTTATTTATATATATATATATATATATAAAAAGAGAATAATGGAGGTTGTTATATATATATATATATATATAAAGAGGATAATGGAGGAAAGATCCTCCTATGGCGTCGAAAAAATACACCCTCCCTCATTTTTTCTGACGATCGGCATCCGCTATCTTCATCGTTATCATCTAAGATATGTGTACACCAAATTTCATTTGATTCTACAACTTTTTCACCGTTGATTTAGCAATGTAAAAAGTTCTATTGTCGGTAAACCGTTAATTTTGAGCCCACTAAATCAACGGTGAAAAGTTATAGAATCACATGAAATTTGGTGTACCCACATCTTAGATGATAACGATGAAAATGGTAGGTGTCGATCGTCGGAAAAAATGAGGGAGGATGTATTTTTCGACGTCATAGAACGAAATTCCCTACTATGGCATCTTTCCTCCATTATTCTCATATATAAATGTATGGTATATGTCAAGTCAAACCGGATACATGAAGCGGGTTTAATTTGGTTCTGACCGGGTTAAGAATCGGACGGACAGACTTTTACTAAACTTAGACCTGATGCAAAAAATATGAATCTAATTTTCTACCCGTTCGGACAGCTGTACGATATCGAAAAGACACGGAAATATCAGGGTCAGGTTAAACCCAATCTAACTGCCCCTAATTTTTTTCTTAGGAGGTCTATAAATGGACATATGGTATAAAGACATGGTTAAACCACCGAGTTCATCCCGGCTAAAAGACTATTTGATAACTTTTCCTTATGTAAAATATACAACTAAAAAAGTTGTTATTAACAATTTAATGCTTTTAAATAATTTTTTGGTGCAGTTAAAACATCAACCGTGCCAAACCATCGAATGCAATAGTTGAAAATAAGCAGTAATTCCAATTTCATATAACCAAACACATACTTCTAGAACTTTCACACCCTATTAAGATAGCAATGGAATCCATTCTCTCTTTTTTTAACATAAAAAATGGTCTAAGATATGTATGAGAAATTTTTTCTAACTTGCAATTAATACATGCGGTTAATTATTAACATGTGTAATAGACAAATTTTGGTGTGGAAAAATCCAACTAAATTAAAGCATGCAGTGTTTATTTTACATTATTATTATTATTATGTTATCCGCATGTCTTGAACAAATTAAATGGCTTGTTCTATGCAAGGAATGGTCATTCTCCATATAGTGCTTATTTAACATTATTATGTCATCTTTAGCAACATGTCCTAAACAAATGGCATGTTCCATGCAAGCAAGCAATGGTCATTCCAACAGTTCACATATCTCTTTTATTTGACTTTATCAAAACTTTAGTATGGCACAAAAACAGCATATGGAAAAAAGTCTCCAATGATACAAGCGTGAAATAGAATTCACAGAGAAAATAAGAATGGGAAGAGACGAAATACATGCCATTTGAGATTCCACAAGATACATATTTTTATTCTCAGAAGATAAGAACAGCTTTACATTCATGTCTTCGTTAGAATACCGAGTCGGGATAAACTGTAGTTTATTTTTAATTGGAGGCTGAGCAATGCAAACTAAGATTTGCAAGCCCCAACTTTCAAAATTGGAGTTCACAAAACTTTGATCAGATCGCGGTTATCTCAACGTTTGGGATAAGATGACTGCAGTTGTCTCAACTCCAAAATGGTATGCGAACAAGCCTAAGTTTGGATTTTGGAGTTTGGATTTGTTGACTTTATGAAACTATAGTTTAGAAACCTTAACTCCGTCCCCAAACAGGGCCTCACATTTTCCATATACACAGAGAGAGATATTAACTAAAATTTGTGTTCACAGTACAGTGAACACAAATTTCAATTTAAAGGTCATAAAAGCCTGTTAATTTAATTAAGACCTGTTACAAGTCCTGTTTTTTAATCTCGAGTTCAATTTTTTTTTAATTTATTTCTAACAGCAAAGTAATTTACTCTGAACTCCTAATTTCCTGCATAACAAAACTAAAGTTAAAAGTTCGAACTCATAACATTTTGGGCGGAGTTGGACTGGAATTTGTCACATCAACTATTTTTTGTTTTTTGAAATACGTCTCCTCTCTTATTTCTCTACTTTTATTTATTTATGAACTCCTATTTTTTTAAATACCCTCCCCAAAACACGAACTTACTAATTAAATTTAGGACAAACTCCGAAACAAACACAAAGAAAGTTTGAACTCATTTCTATACATAACTTATAGCTCTTAACTTTTTAACTCCATGGAGGCTAATGAGCCGCTTTATTGCATGATAGTTAAATGCAAAATACTACAATGACTCTAATGCACAACACAGATCCTCTCATCAATTACTACCACTACATGCAAACTAAATTAACCTCCCTTTAACAGTTTAACCCTAGGAACAAACATAGAGTAAAATCACTTATTCTTCCTCTTAAACTTGAATCTCCGAGCTCCATTTATACCTCTCCATCTCTGGCACTGGAATGTTCAGAGTCATGAGCCCGCTAGCCGAATCATACTCGAACTCGATTTCAGATGAGTCCAAAGTGCATCGGACCGGCTTTTGGGACGAACAAGCTCCAAATCGACCGCAACCACGTACTTTAAGTGCCACTGTGGCTATGGCTCGCCTAAAGAAATCGATGCATCGTTGAGATCATTGTTATTATTTTTCATTTTGGCGTCGAAATGTTCTACTGCGCCACCAGAGTTGAACATGTTGAGAAGGCCGATGGGTGCGAATGATATGCCCGGTGCGAATTTCATGTATAAATAGTTAAGTCGGTTAGTAATGGAATTACGGTTATAATTCGGAAATGGAGCGTGACAGGTTTTCTTTTCCGGATGTTTACCTTAAGGGGACAGATATGGAAGAGTTCATAGTCGAGGACTTTGAGTGTCACTGGCAACGTCGCACCTTGCGGCAGCCGCACAATCTCTCCTGAAGAGAAAACAAAGTTAGTGAACTAGAGTAAGGCTTAAGGATCTTTTTGTGTTTGGATACTAAACCGTAACATGATGCAAACAAGATTTGAAGCAGACTTCTGCCTGATCACAAGAAGTTTTACCACTATATGACACTCTCTTTACCCTTAAAGGCCAATTAATTGTTTCCTCCGTCTCATAAAAAAAATTACGGTATGTACGTGTATAATCAACATCGTCGGCTCTTATGTTGCCGGTGAGAGTTCCAGGATCGGCATTATGTATACACGTTTTCTTCTCGACCTTGCACCAACATGCACCCTGACAGTTGAACACTCCTACTACACCGGTGCACTTGTTCACATTCCATATCTTGAGCAAACTGCAGGAAACAATTATGCAACCCATAATTAGCTAAGAACTAAAAAGAACCGAATTTTTCACCCAAAATGTAAGAAATTTAACACTGACCTTGTTCCGTCTCGAGCAGGGTCATTGAAGAGGCTGTCATGGGTGGGGCGGCCTGGTAGTCGGGCTCGAAGGACCGAGCCATTGGGTAACACCAATTTCTTTAGTAGGTCAAAGTTACGGTGGCCAGGCATGTCGCTGAATATTCGAAATCAGCGGAATGAGAGAAGATCAATGCAAAACAACAAACAAGGAGAGAACAAGTGATTAGAAATTTATTGATCCCCGCTTACCTAACATAGATAGCACATCCACCAACAGCTCTAGCCGCAGCATGATACTCTGCGGCAGGATGAAAGCTCTGCACATTAGGCCAAAGTTAGCACATATATTTATATGAAATTGATTTTTCGAAAACAGTTGATTTTTTGAACACTGCTTACATGGAACATATCCCAATCAGGCTGCATAAATTCCCCGAGAAACAATGTATTGTATGCCAGGGACGATACATGGATCTTATGGGAAGCCAGATCCCTCGGATAAAAGTCATCCTTACTATAACACATGCAAGGGATGCACCCGGGAAATTCCTCGAGATCAAAGCCTCTAAAGCCTGATGATACGCCTGGGTCAGAGAAACATGACCGCCATGCCCCGCACCAAGCGGCTCTATAATTTTCTGCACGTCAACCTTAACTCCATCGACACCACAAGAAAACAAATACTGGTGAAGCTCGTTATAAAAGCCGTAGACTTTCCTCAGATGGACCAGGCCATGACCGTGCATGGAGAGGCTGTCCATTACGATATCGGGTTGGTTTCCCATGACGAACGGGGATTGGATAGGGTAAGCTAAGGATAATGCTCCATGCCTTCTGCCGCTGGCTTAACTCCACCCCAGTAGCTCGTGAGCGCGTGCCTCACATACACGCATTTCACGTTGTGGTTGTTTCACATCGTCTACAAGGAGTTTGAGGCCAGGGTTCTCGGTGTTGTTTGTTTCGGTGTTTTTGTTTTGGAATTTGGAGTTTTCTTTTATTCCGGTAAGTCTGTTTGCGAATCTGGATAGGAAAAATGATTTTGTTACATTGAAGGTTTTCATAATTTTTGTTGCATTTTCCCGAAAACTCGAGGACAGGGACTTACTGGGCTCCTTCCTCAACGACGACATCGGACTGATCTTTGTCTTCGGCGCCGATTTGTTGCCAGCCGTCGTCAATGATTAGGAACCTTGGAGGTGTGCCACCTTCTGATAAGCTGCAGTGTATCAAAATTGTGTCAGTTAATTTTTTTGCTCAAAAAAAAAAAATTGTGTCAGTTAATGATGAAGTGGCTATGCTAACCTGTAGTTAGTTCTTGACTTCACAGTTAACATGTTTGGGCTATTCACTGGTCCGTTCTGGCGTGCCCATTTTAATTGTCTGTTGGGCCAAATCATTCTAACCAAAAACCCAAAATCCACCACAGGCTTAGGCTTGTCTTGCTCTATTGGGCCTGGCTCATTAGCACTGCCCATCATAGGTGATATAGGGGGAATATTTTCAAATTTAGGATTTAATTTTATACTGCATTTTAGTATTACATGTTAGATTTAGTTACCAATGAGCAATAGGTCAGTTGGTATGACACTTTCCCTTCTGAAAAGAGTGCATAATTCGAACCTCAGAAGTGAAAGTGCCCACAAATTAGGGGGCAAATTCATGGGTCGTCTGGCTTCGTGTCTATTGTGTGCGTGGACGAGGCTTATGGGCCTCACATGAGTGGCCACAAATTAACCCTTTAGGGGCACTTTCATGGGGCCCGGGGTCTGTTTGTGATTGGCACATGTACTTGAGTAAGGCCTTATGGGGCGATTAAAAAAATTGTTAGATTTAGTTTTTATTTTTTGGAAGTCCTTTATTTAATATATGGTAATTTTATGATAGAATTTTTTGGTATCCCTTTTAGGAGAATAATTTATTTGGTTTGGTAAACTTTCTTCGGTTTAGTGACTATAATTTTATTTGAGTCCGGTCACACGAACACTATGCTTATATAAGAGGCCTTATTGTAACTCTTTTGTATGAATGTTTGGTTTAATTAGATTTTAGATAGTTTTGTGTTTGCCTATATATCAAGATTTCAACCCCGCATATGATAGAAGGATACTTATCACCCTAAATTCTTAGAACAATATCTATCCCCATGCCATCACTATGCATGCCAATCGAATCAGGTTGGGTTGGCTTTTAGTCGGCCCAGTTTTAACCTACTCAGTCATGCTTGATCTTAATCAGACACTGATGGAGCTCCAAATCTCCCTCGGATGTTGTCCTCCGTCGATCTTACGCCAAGCAGTTCTGAACGGTTGAGATTTGGTATGAGGGTTGAATGTGTGGAGCTTAATGGGTTGTCATTGACGCCGAGCTACCTGCAAGGGAAGTCCCGGTGTGGATAACCACCGTAAGACCCTCCGACGATCAAGTAAGTACCGAGAAATAATGGCAGGGTAGCGGTGTATTGGAATGAGTTCGAGTTACCTGAGTCGTCTGGAAGAGAGGGTTTATATAGCGATCGCATGGAGTGAACCGGCACAAGATTCTCGCCGTATGTTACGCCCCTGCGTCACGTTCGCGTTGATGGCAGGGTGCGGCCATTAACAGCGGAATACGCTCGTTAATGGAGAGACACGCCAGCGTGAGATGTGTGACGTGAAGCAGCGGAGATCTCGTTTTGGCGAAATATACGAGTCGTTACGGGGGGGCTTGGGCTCCTCGCTCTCGGTTGAACAGGGAAACCGAGGAAACTCGGCTCTGTGGATAGCCTGGAGACGAGCGGGGAGGCCGTGAAAGCTCGACTGCAGGATTGCTTGGGGGCTAATTGTGGGCTGGTTTCTAGGCACATAGTGAAGGTACTCTGGGGAGGTCTCCGAAAGGTCGGATGCAATCTCGGAGACGAGGTGCCAAGGAAAGTCCCCCATGCATCATACTAATTCTACCTCCATGGCCCCTGGGTATCTAGTGGGTTTATGTGGACGACACGTCATCTGCTTCGTATCGTAATCTGAGGAATTCCCGTTTATGAGCCTTATCATTAGACCCCCACTCTCGCTCTAACTTATTTATGGGTCGGGTCGAGAGTGGTAAACCCGATTTTTAACGATTCAGCCTAGGATTTCCCCGTAATGGGTTGTCCGAGGAAGATGCGACGTTTGGAGGCTGCTACTCCTAAGTCCTTGGACCTATGTGGCGGCTCACGAAGCGCCTCAATTCCCATGCGCATCTTTCGTGATGTCAGCGGATCAATGAAATGATTGCGCTTTAAAAGGGGGTGTCGTTTCGCTCTCTTGGTCAGTTGGACTACGTGCCACGTGTCCGCCACTGGATGGCGGGACGTGAGGGGTTGTCATCCGAATCCTAGTGTGGGGAACGTGTCCAACGACCGGTCGCCATACAGAGTCCCAGTAGCCGCTAGGTATGATGTTTCGTTTCGGCGGGAATGGATTTGGGCCGTTGGATGCCTTCTTGCTGAGTGTATAAATAGGAGGGGGTTATCTTATAGCTGATATTTCGCCCTAGTCTTCTTTTGCTGTCTGAATATTGCCCGACGTACATCTGCTTAGCTCGGAACTTCGGCTAAAAAAAACTTTCCTCGGCCAATCCGTCCTTAAATCAAGTTAGAAGGTCTTCTTCCTTCTTGGCTTCTGAAGCGTCTATTGATGTAGTTAGGGTTCAGTCAGACGATGAGGCTTTAGCTTCTGAAGCTGAGTCTAGAAGGTCTTCTTCCTTCTCGGCTTCCGATAGCCCAAAGAGTTATTCTTCCTCTTCATCTTCGTTTTCTATGTCGGGCTTGCCCCTAGGGGGAACGACGCCGTTGTCCTTCGTCGTCGGGGGGCGAAAAGGGCCCCCAAGGCACGCATCGGGAATACCCGTGATGCGCCCTCAATTTTAAACCGTTTGGACAAGATTTCGGACGTCCGGGCTCGTTTTCATATTCCCACTGGTTATTCGCTCCGTCTAGCCAGGGAGGGCGAGCGGACAAATCAGGTGCAGGGCAACAAGATTACTCCGTATCTGGAAGCGTTCCGGGCAAGGATGTGTTTGCCCTTCTCGCCTGAAGTTTGCGCCGTGCTCCATTGTTTCCGTCTCGCTCTGGGCCAGCTAGCGCCGAATTCATGGAGAATCCTCCTCAGATTTCTAGTCCGGTTGAAAATTGATCAGATCCCTTTTGATTTGAGCCTTCTCCTCTCCTTTCTTTGTTACAAAAATCACCCTGGCACCAGCAAGGACGAACCGAGCTGAGTGTACCTTTCGTTCAAAAAACATAAGGATAAGGTGGCCGGGTCAGGGTGGTGGTCGTCTCTTCTTCCATCTATGAATGAAAGGAGAACTTTGTCTTCGTCGGGCCCCCGGAGGGCGAGGATTGGGCTGTGCCCATCAAGTGGCATATGACCACTTGTCCTAGGGTTAGACAGTCGAATTCCCCAGAGGCAAGGGTGGTGTCACAGTGGGAACCTGTAACAACCGAGTCCAATTCTACAAATTTCAGTTACCGTATGTATGGTGTGTGGTATTTATTTCATTTATCTTGCTTGACTGTTGCTAGTTGTAATTTACCCAACAATTCAAATTCTTGCATATAACAATTTAAGTCTTTTAAAATAAATTAAAAATACTTGTCATGGCCTGCTTGACACCCCTAACCCTGTGGTAGCGTCCTTGCATCGTGTTCTTGTCCCGTTCAGTAAAACGGACGTGTTTGGATGGCTACGCGCACATGCGTGCATCCGTTCTTGACAGTATGCTTTTTAATTATAAAATCCTTCATTTTAATTTTTGGAACCTACCAATAAATTTCATATTTCAAATTCAAATTTTTGGACTCGACCAGGGCGCAATTCTGAAATATTTTGCAATTACGCCAAATCCTATTTTCTTTTTTTTTTTAAAAACCAGCGAAATTTGAAATTCACACAACCAGAAAATATTTTCCCCACTTTTTAAAAATCCTTTTCAAAATTTTTCCTAACCAGAAAATCCTTAATCCCTAAGTCAAATTTTATTCCCCAGCCAATGAAATGGCCCTCTGGTACATTTATAGAAAATCTTTTTCTTTTTCCTTAACCTTTTTCTCCCCCAACCAATCGCGAGCCCCCTTGCACCCGACCCTACAACTTTCTCCCTCTCTCACTTTTCTCTATCTGTCTCTCTCCCCTCCCTATCCCTACACTAAAATCCAATTTCCTCTCTCCTTACTGTTACTCTCCCTCTCTCTCTCCCCTTTCGCGGGGATATATATATATATCTCTCTCTCTCCTCTCGCGAGGATCTCTCTCTCTCCCCCCTATATATCTTTGTATTCTGTATCCTTCACGAACCCATCCCCTGAAAACCTAACCGCAGCTCTCCCCCTCGCCCACCGTGTCACCGCCGATGCCACCATCGCTGTTCATCGCCGCTCCTCACCCTCGTCACCTCCGCCACCATTCCCTCCTTCCCCGATCACCCTGCGCTCGCGCCGAGCAGCCCAAGAATCTGGACCGTGGTCCCGGGCACGCACGGGATACTATTGAGTTACATCGATAATTCATCAAATTGATTTCAAAGACTTTAGAGTAGATAACCAAATAGACCAGTTTAGTTTACTCACTGCACACTACCCTTCACTGTCCTGATTTATATCACTGTTACACATGCTTTATAACTCATGATTATATTTGCATTGCTTTTTACCCTGTTACACTTTATTACTTGATGACATGACGCGCTGACGTCTGGGTTTTGCATGGCCCAGATTCTGTACCGTTGCTGCAGTCCGAGCAGGAGTACTTCAGCCAGCAGGCTGAGCTGTGAGGTGTCAACAGTAGTTAGTTCTTTTATTTTCTGCAGTTTATTCCTGATGTGAGCCCGTATTATGGGACATACATTCCAGTTATTTTGTATTGGATCTTTTGCTTCCGCACTTTTATTATTCTTGACTCATGTTATCTTGGCTTATGGACATGTTTTAGATAGTTTTATTTTGTTCTTGATATCTCTACAGCCGTAATGTGACTGTGGATGGATACTTCCTACTCACAGGTAGCATGGTTGGCTATGTCACGTGCCCAATTTAGCGTACTCTGGGAAGCGGGGCGTGACATGGTTCTTTTGGTATCAGAGCCATAGGTTAGTCGGGTTGATTCTTTTGTAGTTGGGTATTGTACCCAATACACGAATCAGGATACCCGTGTTTAGGAAACATATCCTGTTACCTTACCATTTTACCGTTCTTGAATCTAAGTTCTTCCTGATTATATCTTTTACGGTGTGCAAACCTCCTTTGCATATCAACTCGAAACCTGATTCCTTGGTATCTCTAGGACTTAGACGACTTGGGCGGAGTTATGTAATTGTAGCTATGATACCGCGGCATAGTTACAATGCGGTACTCTATTTAAGTAACTTGGAGTTCTAGCCTTGATCTATATTTTGAATCTGTTATCATGCTAATCTTGGGTGTTTTGATTTCAGGAATATGGCAGACAAGAATCTGAAGACGTACCAAAGGCGTGTTGACGAAGCCGCCATGCTTGGAGTGATACGGGGAATGCTGGAGAATCGAAAAAGACAGACCGAGCTGATCCAGCAGCAAGCTGAGTCGTTTCAGGAAGGTTTGCGGATCGTTCAGCAGTCCGTGAACAACGTTGGAGCAAGGCCAGTTGATTGTGTAGGGACCGTAGAAGATTTCAGGCGTTTGGGTCCGTCTGTCTTTACCGGTTTGGAGGAGCCGTTGCCAGCAGAGCAGTAGTTAGTTGACATGGAGAACTTGCTTATTGCGGCGCAGATTCCAGATGATAAAAGTGTGTGTTTTCCCCAATCAGAGCAAAACTCTGTTTGAATTTCAAAAATTCAAAATTTGAAGCAACGTTTCAAATTCCTTGCGCTGCGTGCAACGCGCCACGTGTCAAAAGCTGATACGACAGCGCAGCGCCCAAGGCAGCGCGCCCAATCAGAGCAAGGCTCTATTTAAAACAAAAATTAAAGGAAGCAATGCTTCAGTTGCGCAAGCGCTGCGCTGCACGACACGTGTCAGCGCAGTTGCGCAAGCGCTGCGCGACACGTGTCAGCGCAAGCGCAGTTGCACTGCGCTGTGCGCTGCGCGACACGTGTCAGCGCAGTTGAGCAAGTGCAGTTGCTCTGCGTGACACGTGTCACGCGCTGGGGCGTTTGCGCCAAACAGAATTAAAATTCTAGTAAGATCTTTCTGTTCTTGTTAAAACAAGAAAATTATCTTCTGTAAAACAGAAGCCCTTGGATCAAAGATCCAACGGTGGGGAAAATTCCCCAAATCACTTAGAGAAGGATCTCTTTAACAAACTTAACAAATCTATGGATACTATATAAAGACCCCTAGACCCCAACTCAAATCATCAACATCAAGAATCATCAAGAACTTCAACTCTGAAAAAACTTGAAAAGAGACTCAAGAAAAGGTAAAAACCTTTAAAATAGAAGAATTTCTTTTAAATAGATCATTAATCTAAGAACAAGATCAATGATCTTCAATAAAAAAACAAATAATAATAGTGCCTTGCACTTTTTTATGAACCACTGGTTCCCTGAAAACAAGAAAAACTTGCTTTCTTTGATCTAAATTGGATCAAGAAATTAAACAGTGCCCTGCACTTGTAAAATTTGCACTGTTGCGCTCTTGGGTTGGCGCAAGCCGTCAGAGAGCGCCACGTGTCAGCACCTGAACCACTTGCGCTATGCGCTTTTAAGATAGAGCCTTACTCTCTGAAATTGGTGCAACTCACCAGAGCGCGCCACGTGTCTGCAGCGTAAGCGCAGCGCACTGACGCAGCGCACTGCGCTCGCGTGACACGTGTCATCACCACAAGCGCTTGCACTCAATGCTTGGCGCAAAGCGTCTGACAAATGCACTGCATTGTTTACTGAAGGGCCAGGCCCAAATCAAAAAGGCCTAGTAAGCCAAAATAAATTGCAATGCAATAAAAGGGCAGAGCCCAAAAAAAATTGATGCTCTGCATCATTTATGAAAGGGCAGGGCCCAAAAAAAATTGATGCTCTGCATCATTTATAAAAGGGCAGAGCTCAAGCAAAATAAGAAATGCAGTGCATTATTTAAAAAGGAGCAAAGCCCTAGCACAGGCCTAATAGGCCAAAGATAAAAACGTTGAATATTCTCAACTGGATTTAACCCAATCATGGCCGTAAGTCCTCAAATTAAATTGACTGAGCAAGACTGCTCTCCTAAATCAATTTACATCCGGTTCAAGGGTACATCTCCGAACTCCTCTGACAGCTATCGTTGTAATCCTTCAACGACGTCAGAGAGGTGACGGGTCCCAACAACCACACATCTATATGGACTGCGGGGTCCTTAAACTCGTGGACCGAAACGTCCCTAAACTAATATTCGTCCCCAAATGGGAATGTTGGACCGAAATGTCCTTAAACAAATGTTCGTCCCCAAATGGGAATGATGGACCACCATGTACCTAAACTGGAAATTGACCGCAACGTCATTAAACTAAACAATAGAGCCAATTGCTCTTTTGTTGGATCTAAACGATCCCGTTAAGTTGATCTTAGTCTCAGATCAGACTAACGTATCCTTAACGAACGTTTAAGTTGATCTTAGCCTCAATGCGGCTAACGTATCCTTAAACTAAAACACCAAACCCAAATCTAAGTAAATACGGATTTGGACTAATCCACGTCCTACGGGCGACGGCATAACTTAGTCTCCGTATACAATCCACGGGCAACCACAAACAAAATAAACACACACGACACGAAGTGAAATTCTGGAGAAGGAGAAAGTTGTTACCGCGATACGGTAGCGTAATTAACTGCAGGGGCTTGCGCCTGCAGGGAAGAGAGTCCCTACAATCAAAAACCCCTCAAGCGAGGGGGAATCTGACGAAGTCTGCTACATCGGCCGCATCCGTCTAAACCTCTGATACACGGTGCCATAAATCAACTTGGCATCTTCAGAGAGGTGGACGGATAAAACCAAATAGCATCTGTCCCGAATCTCAGGCAAGACGTCTCCATGTCTTGGCCGCCATTCGGAGGGGAACAGATTCTGGCACGCCCAGTAGGACCTTTTCCTCTTTCCACTCCACACTTCGTGTGTCGTCTTCACGAACGAATCGCGGTTTGTTAATGGTTGCCTTTGGGTTTCAAGTTACTAAGATTTGGTATTTTTCCTGGCGCAGAAATCAAGCATCAATGGCCTCTAACTGCTCGAATTGCTCGAAGTGCCAATGCAACCGACGCTCCACCTCACCTGGAGGTGTAGCATATGGGCCTCAAGCGGCCTCCATCCTGGCCATGCCGGTAGAACAGGTGACCCAGGCCACCACTGGCCTGTTTTTCGGGACCATGATCTCGCTGGCAAGCTTCACCATGCCAATGCCCGCACCAGAAGCGAACAAGAAGTTGGTTTTCGATCGGCTCACTGTTATAACGGCCCCTGCCAACGGGTCGTCCAATATCAAATCAACAGCCTCTGTCTTTGCCAGGCTGGATCAGAACTCTGATGGGCCCGCCAGGAAGCCCATGAACTCTAAAGTGGCTATCCCGAGGAAGGCAACAACCGCTGCTCCAGAAGTCGTCAAGGTGGCTTCTCCTGTCAAAGAGTCGGTCTTTTCAAGGCTGTCTATTCCGGCTCCTACCCCTGCTCGAGGATCTGTCTTTGACAGATTGAATATCGACACTCAAAAGACAACATCAGTCTTTAAGAGGCTGACACCGGCAGCACCTCATTCAGACAGGGAGCAAAAAGAAGCTGTCTCTATCGCTAAGCCAGTCCCAACGGCTCGTCATGCTCGACGTCGCCATTGGCGACGAGTAAGGAAGGCCGGGGGCAACTCCCCTACAGGGCTAACTCCACCTGCTCCAATGGTGGAAGTTAATGCTGCTGTTCCAACTGGGAACAGCTTTGAACCACTAAAAAGAGCGCGCAAGAACTCTCCGACCGCCACACTGAAAAGATCTCCTCTACCTGCGGAGAGAGTTACGGAAATTAAGCTGGAGCAGCCCCCTCAACGGCTGTCCTCCAAAATATACAAGGTCTGGCGGAGGGTTCAAGACTCCGTAATTGACCAAGATCACTCTCGTCAACAGAAAAGGGCGAAAGTGATGGAAGAAAAGGGACGTCCTATCAAACAGCAAAGGACAACAACCGCCAGGGTGCCCACTGCAACGGCCCCCTCAACTTCAACGGCCCACAAAAGAAGAAGGCCGGAGAAAATCCCCGCGCCTGCGGCAAATGCCAAAGGCGGTGAACCTAAACGCCCTAAGTCCGGGGGCATAATAGTCCATACTATGTACATGGCGTCGGGGAAGGAAGACAGTCGTGCATCTACAGGTCATAGACCGCTTACACGGTCAGTGACCAAAGCTCAGGAGCAACAGCAGAAGCTCCAAGAAATGATGAACGCGATGGCTGCACTCACTGGACCAAAAGAAAGCCCTGAAGCGTCCTCGGATGAACGTCAGGAGCAAGAAACTGACACCGAATTCCTTCGTCGGATATTGGAGAAGAAGGATAAAGAGGCTGCGGAACAAGCAGCCCCATAAAGCGTATGGCCCTCCTGTTCCAAGACATGATAAGGATGATGATCCAATAAGATCCTCCAGTTGAAGATCCCCCGATCGTCCTTGAAGATGGTAGGGGAGAAACGTCAAATCCTCCACCGGCTCTGTCAACAGCTAAAGAGGATACAATCTCCAAAGCTGACTTGGACAAGTATATAGCCCAACAAATACGGGTTCATCATGCGACTGAGGCAGCCGGTCAAGTTGTCAAGACGGGGCGACCGTATCCGAGCTGGTACGATCAGATTAAGTACCCGCCGGGCTATACAATACCGAAATTCCATGTCTACAAGGGGACGGACAATCCCCACCAGCATGTTGCCCAGTTCAGAGCGCTTTGCGGCAACACCGGCAGTGATGACAAATTATTGCTTCGCCAGTTCGTTGGCAGCTTGTCAGATACAACGTTCGAGTGGTACTCTGAGCTCCCGAACGATTCTATCAAGACCTTCACGGAGATGGAGTTGCTATTTACCCAGCGTTTCGCAAGCGCCAGCGAACGCACCCCAATGACGGCATTGATTAATGCCAGGGTGAAGCCGGGTGAGACATGGGTCCAATATGCTATACGGTAGCGAAACTTATGGTCAAAATGCGAGCAACGCATCAAAGAGGCTCCTGCGGTAGGCATTGGGAACCCTTGATCCGTAAGCAACCATCTCGCAATTTATGATGTTCTTCAAGCCGACTACCTTCCAGGCCCTGATCGACAAGCTAGCGTAAATGGATCAGATGGGCCATGGACCCCCTCTTCCAAAGCCGGACTCCCGAAATGACAAGGGGAAGGGAAAAGCGATCGTTGTCGCTATTGCTCAACAAC
The DNA here is from genome assembly GCA_030015575.1 of Agapanthus africanus. NCBI lineage: Eukaryota > Viridiplantae > Streptophyta > Magnoliopsida > Asparagales > Amaryllidaceae > Agapanthus > Agapanthus africanus. Next base: position 1,007,619,257 of record JASDDO010000019.1, read on the forward strand.
AACCGAGCAACTCGAAGCCGGTTGTCCGTCAAAATAATATGCGTCCGCACGTACCCCTTGAGGAGAGACTAGGACGTCCTTACTCATTTCCCCGAGATAAAACGAGAAGATTATTCGAGTTGGCGTTGCGCAACCGACTCATAAACCTGCCGGATCCAAAACGTCCGTCGCAATTGTTCCCCTCCGAACGGCGGCCGGGACGTCGGGACGTCTGAGGCGTTAGGTTCGGGGCAGATGCTAGTTGGTGCTATCCGTCCACCTCTCCGAAGATGCCAAGTTGATTTATGGCACCATATATCGAAGGTTTAAACGGATGCGACCGATGTAGCAGACTTCGTCAGATTCCCCCTCGTTTGAGGGGTTTTTGATTGTGGGGACGCTCTTCCCTGCAGGCGCAAGCCCCTGCAGTTAATTACGCTACCGCATTGCGGTAACAACTTTCTCCTTCTCCAGATGGTCACTTCGTGTCGTGGGTGTTTGTTTTATTGCCCGTGGATTGTTTACGGAGACTGAGTTATGTCGTCGCCCGTAGGGCGTGGACTAGCCCAAATCCGCGTTATCTTAAATTTGGCTTTGGGGGGGGGGTTTTGGTTTGAGGATACGTCAGCCCTACTCGAGGCTAAGATCAACTCAAACGTTTGTTAAGGATACGTTAGTCTAACTTTGTGACTAAGATCAACTTAACGGGATCGTTTAGATCCGACAAAAGAGTGTTTGGACTCTAATGTTCCAGTTTAGGGACATAGTGGTCCATCGTCTGTATGGTTGTCGGGACCCATCACCTCTCTGACGACGTTGAAGGATTACAACGACAGATGTCAGAGGAGTTCAGAGATGTACCCTTGAGCCGAAGTTAATTTGGGGGATTCGTAGTCCAGTATGTTTGAGGGTTTAAGGACGCGTTAGCCATCTTCAAGGCTAAGATCAACTTAAACGGGGCCGTTTAGGTCCAACAAAAGAGCATAGGAAAGGGCTCTATTGTTCTAGTTTAGGGACGTTGCGGTCCATGGGTAGTTTAAGGACATTGCGGTCCGTGGGTAGTTTAAGGACATTGCGGTCCGTTGTTAGTTTTAAGACATCTCGGTCAAGGTTAAGGACGTCGTAGTCCGTGGGTTTAAGGACTCCACAGTCCGGTATGTGCTCTGGATGCTTCACACGGGTTCACTGCCGTGCTTAGCGAGGACCAGGCTCCGCTCTGGATGCTTCACACGGGTTCACTGCCGTGCTCTGCGAGGACCAGGATCCGCTCTGGACGTTTCCCACGGGGTCAGAGAGTGACATTATCCGTGTTCCACGTAACCAGGAATTTTGCATTAGGCATGGGTTTAAGGACCCCACAGTCCATATCATGAATGGTCATCGGGACCCGTCACCTCTTTGAAGACATTGAGGGATTACAATGCCAAGTATCAAAGGAGTGAAGAGATGTACCCTAGAACCGGAACGGCTTAAATAGTCCCTGACCCAATTTGGGGTCAAGACTAATTAATTATGTTATGAGCCCATTAGCCCAGTTAATCACAAATTGAGGACTTATGGCCAACTTGGGCTAAGTCCAGTCAGGTCTGGAATATTGACTTCTTGTTGGTTCATTGAGGGAGAGGCTTTGCCTTTATCCCTTTAGCCAATTGGGCCAAAACCTAGTGTTAAACACTACAGAGCAATCAGTGTTGAACACTGGGAATGAGGTTGACAAGTTAGTGTTTAACATTAAGAGATAGTTGGTGTTAAACACCAGCGACAAGGCTTTTCAAATTAGTGTTAAACACTAAAACAGATCAGTGTTGAATACTGCAAATAAAGCTTTTTAATCAGCGTTGAATGCTAAGGCCCAACAGTGTTTTAACACTGGGTTTGAGAGTTTTAATTTAGTGTTAAATACTAAGGCAAGAGGGGTCATGTGGCAGCACGTGAGAGCGCCCTCCCTTCGTTTGTTCTGCTGACATTGCTACATCTTTCAGGGCATCACGTGCCATCACGTGACGGGCATTCATATGCTTATGTATCAGAGCCTCTGTCAAGGGTCACGTGGGTCACGTGGGGTGTTGTTTCAAGGGGCTTTCTGTATATCTCTTGAGGGGGTCACGTGGTGGCACGTGACCTTGCCTTCATGTATTTTGTTTGGAGTCTTTGTTAATTTTTTTTCAGGAATTAAATTCCTCGAGCTGTAGATTTTCAGAGGAATTAAATTCCTACTTCCTTTCGAAGACTTTGTTTTTTCTCGAATAGAGTTTAACTCTGAATTTTCTGTAGGAATTAAATTCCTCATATATGCGAGGGGCTGAATAGGGTTAAACCCTAATAAAAGTTTCTTAAGGAGTTTAAACTTCCATCCTCTGTTAAATTATGATTAAGGGAATTGAATTCCTGATGTTTCAACAGAACTGGTTTTTACTTAGGGTTAAACCCTGTTTCTTCTTTTGTTCGGAAGGAATTAAATTCCCATGATATAGGGTCCAGCCCTAACTTTTATTTTGGAGGAATTAAATTCCTATAGTTCTGTGAGAATTAAATTCTCGAGCTTGCATTCTTTCTCTATGTTTTGGATCTGCATGGCAGGATCTCGACCCATTGAGAATTAAATTCTCAACCTTAAGGGGAGATGTGCGCTTTGCAGATCCTCTATCAAAGAGAGAAGAAATATGTTCTTCTGTTTTTACATATCAGAGTTAAACTCTGTTGAGAATTAAATTCTCTTTCTTTCCAATGTCTTTCCCTTTCTTACCTAGGGTTTTTGCAGAAGATCTGAGTATCAAAGCTCCTCTCCTTCTCTTTTTTCTTCTCTGCGTATGTATATCTCTTTTTTGTGTCCCTTGGCTCCTATTTATAGGAGAAGCAGCCGCATCAATCAGTTTTTTGACGAATCTTCATTGAGATTTGATTTGCGTCCATTATTCATTTTGGGCCTTTGGATTATCAGGTGAATTTTATTCACCATTGGATCTTGAATCCAGAGATTCTCCTTTGTTATTTTGGTTAGATTTAAGGGGGAAATCTTTCCAAACCCGAGATTTTCCATAGATAGATGATATTTAATCATCTCTGAATCTTTAATTTGATCGGTCCCAAATAATTACTTTCCTTTGGAAAGATTCGAATTTCCTTCAGAATTTAATTCTGTCGTCAAAAATGGGCTTTGAAAGCCGGTCACGTGTGACCACGTGACCCACTTTGGAATGAAGAATCCTCTTCCTTTCTGCGCTATCTTCCGGTTGCTGTTGTAGCCATCACGTGCTACCACGTGACGCCTGGTCACGTGTGAGCACGTGACCCCTGTCTGGCGCTTCTTTCTTTGGTTCAATTGGAGAGCGAGTTTGCTGCTTTGAACGTCACGTGTCGACACGTGACCCTGGTCACGTGGGAGCACGTGACCTCTTCTGAAGCTTTTTTCCTTGACTTGATCAGCGAATCAAAGTGCGCCTTTGCTGCTTGAATTTAAATGTCACGTGCCGACACGTGACCTTGATCACGTGGGAGCACGTGACCCTTCCTGAAGCTCCCTTTTCTTCGACTTTGTCAGGAGACTGAACTTGCTTGAATGATGCGTTCAGGTGTCACGTGCGAACACGTGACCGCTAGTCACGTGTAAGCACGTGACCCTCTTCTGAAGCTTTTCACAGAAGCTTCCTGATTTTAAATCAGGAAACAAATGCCCCCACAGCGTTGTTCTCACGTGTCTGCACGTGAGTGCAACGCTGTCACCTCTTGTGACCGTTGGATTCCTCTAGGGATCTGGGGAGACGAAGCGTTTTCATTGTCTTTCTATAAATACTGCTGTCTCTTCATAGGAGCCTTCACTTTTGCCCATCTTCTTCTTCTGAGAACTTTTTCTGAGAATTTAATTCTCTTCTTCCAGAGCTTAGTTCTCTGTTTTTAAAATATTTTCAGAGTTTAACTCTGCTCAAAAGGAATCCTTTTTCCTCAGGTAATGTTCTTGGACAACGATGGACCTTCACATTTTCCTGGATTTTAAATCCAAAACAAGGGTTTTTACCCTTCTTTCTTCATATTTTCCATAAGAACATGAAACTGTTTAATCTTTCAACTGTAGATCTCTTAGGGTTTAGATGATCTTTGAAGAGATGATGATGGCGGTTCAAACCCATGGAATTTAATTCCATCAAAAAATGTTTTTGGGAATTTAATTCTCTTTTCTTAATAAGGAATTTAATTCCAACGAAGAACTCGATTTCTTCACACAGAGGCTTCCTGTGGTCTCTTGGCCCAAGGTTGTTCTTCCTGCAATTAATGCAATGGGGGCTTTGTAATGATGCTAGTGACTTTTATTTTAGGTATCATGGACGCCCATCTGTATCGTCTTGACGAGATCATTTCCTATGGGAACATTCGTGCGCTGGGCCGCAGTCAGAACCAGGAGTTCACCGATGCTCAGTGCGCCGAGATCATGAGCCGCTTTGACGAGTACAACCATCGACTACTTCCTCGTCGCTCTTCTCTTCTGAGGCTGATCGTGCTGGCGATCCGGGAGGCCCTTCCTCTCTTTTGCGCCGGCATACCACTCGGGGACTTAGACGCTGCCGAGGATAAGGTGCATTCGGTGTACCTTATGGGCTTGATCTCAAAGAGGAGGCGGGATGATCTCATTGATCTCCTTCATCAGCTTTTTCATCAATCAGCCATACTGGGCGCCTATCGGAGGATAGAGGACATCCGCGGGGATCCCGATGCTTGTGACCGTGAGCGAAAGCATACTCGGGAGGTTCGCAATGTTTGGAAGGTTTTGAATAAAGTTAATTTTGAGTTTCTCAACCCATGCCCCGCATCTGAAGTGTTTCCATTGTAAATGTGTCCTCTATATTTTGTATGAATCTCTTGAAGTATGAGCGGCGAGTTTTATTATGTTCTCCCATGTTTGCACGCCTTTTTCCTAGAATTTTATCATTTCACTATTGTTGTTGCTGATGCCTTTAATATGCATGGTGCCATTCTATTTTCTAGTGCACGTCAAATTTGGGTCTCACACGTTCCGCACGTGGGACCATTTGATGGGACTGTTCACAAAATTTTCCATGCCGCATTTTTAGCGTGCAGTATCAGATGCATAAAAAAAGAGCCTTGGAAATAGTTATTTCTCCTTGATTTTCGATACCTTTCCTTTTTGGGCCTTGGAAACATCTTTCGCCTGCAAGATTTTTCGCGCATGGTACTTAATGCACCTCTTTATATTCTTGAGGCCATCGCCTATTTTCTCCTCACAGAAAAATTCATTCCCATATCGACGTGATTTAATTTGAGGAGTATCTGAGCGTTATGGCCTGCAACCGTCCACACGCTCGTCGGCAGCCATGGGAAGTGCCCATCGAGGAGATGATCCCCCGCTTTGCCGCTCGGCTAGTGGATCCGCTCCTTACTGACGACGAATGCGACTCAGCCGTGCATGAACTCTCGATCCGTAGGGGATCTCCCCTCCCGATGGGTTCCTTCTGGCTCCGGATGATTCTCACGATCGTGCTTGCCGACATTCCTCCTCACCCAGCGGAGATGACCCTGGCAATGCTTGATGCGGCGGAAGAAAAGCTCGAGGGCTTTCATGAAGCGTGCCTGATTACCCAGGCCTTGAAGGCCTGCTCAATTCGTCTGTTGAGCGAGATAAGGGCCCGGCGAGCCATTATGTTTGCTTTCGCGGACGAACACGGCACCAACCGATGGGGAGCGACTCCTCGCGAGAATCGTCGTTTCGATGTGCTGGAGAAAGCGGAGAGAGAGATGGAGAATCTTGTCCTTTGCTTCATCAACCCTTGTGCCGTTGATCCTGTGTTTGGTGATCTTTTTCGTTAGTGTAGAACCCCTTTTTTTTGTACATACTCATGAATAAGAGTATCTGCCCTTTTTTGCTTTGAATTGTATTTTGCATCCATTTTGGTTTATGAATAAAAGATACAATTTTCCTCTCAGTGATGTGTCCCCTTTTCATTGAATGCATTCTGCGGATATTCTATCTTAATCTTCTTGCACAGCCGTGGCTTAGGATTCAGGGTTAGGATCTGTTTCCTGAGGCCTTTGCATCTTATGAGCCACGAGGGTCTCATAAGGAGTCTTTCTCCCTATAAGTCGAGAGGATCCCATAGGTGTGAGTTCTTCTTAAGGATCGTGAGGATCCTTAAGCGGGTTTTCCCTTGAGAGTCGCAAGGATCTCACAAGAGAGTTTTTCTTCCTTACAGGTGGCGAGGGCCTGCAAGTGCCGGGTGTGATCACCTTTTTCCGTGTTTCACGGGGTTAGGGATCTCTCAAGGTATCGTAGTTTAAAGACGTCGCGGTCAAGGTTAAGGACCTCATAGTCCATGGATTTAAGGACTCCACAGTCCGATGTTAGTTTTAAGACATCCCGGTCAAGGTTAAGGACCTCATAGTCCATGGATTTAGGGACTCCACAGTCCGGGGTTTGGTTGCAGGGACCCGTCACCTCTTTGAAGACGTTGAGGAATTACAACGCCGGGCATCAAAGGAGTGAAGAGATGTACCCTTAAACCAAGGCAAAGTCTGTAGGGAATCGGGGTGGTTGATCGTTAGTTTTAAGACATCACGGTCGAGGTTAAGGACGTCATAGTCCGTGGATTTTAAGGACTCTACAGTCCGGTGTTTGCTCTGGATGCTTCACACGGGTTCATTGCCGTGCTTGGCGAGGACCAGGCTCCGCTCTGGACGTTTTCCACGGGGTCAGAGAGTGACGTTATCCGCGTTCCACGTAACCAGGAAGTTTGCACTAGATGCTTCACACGGGTTCACTGCCGCGTTAGGCGAGGACTAGGCTCCGCTCTGGATGCTTCGCACGGGTTCACTGCCATGCTCTGCGAGGACCAGGATCCGCTCTGGACGTTTTCCACGGGGTCAAAGAGTGACATTATCCGCGTTCCACGTGACCAGGAATTTTGCACTAGATGCTTCACACGGGTTCACTGCCGCGTTAGGCGAGGACTAGGCTCCGCTCTGGATGCTTTGCACGGGTTCACTGCCATGCTCTGCGAGGACCAGGATCCGCTCTGGACGTTTTCCACGGGGTCAAAGAGTGACGTTATCCGCTTTCCACGTAACCAGGAAGTTTGCACTAGATGCTTCACACGGGTTCACTGCCGCGTTAGGCGAGGACTAGGCTCCGCTCTGGATGCTTCGCACGGGTTCACTGCCATGCTCTGCGAGGACCAGGATCCGCTCTGGACGTTTTCCACGGGGTCAAAGAGTGACGTTATCCGCGTTCCACGTGACCAGGAAGTTTGCACTAGATGCTTCACACGGGTTCACTGCCGCGTTAGGCGAGGACTAGGCTCCGCTCTGGATGCTTCGCACGGGTTCACTGCCATGCTCTGCGAGGACCAGGATCCGCTCTGGACGTTTTCCACGGGGTCAAAGAGTGACGTTATCCGCGTTCCACGTGACCAGGAAGTTTGCACTAGATGCTTCACACGGGTTCACTGCCGCGTTAGGCGAGGACTAGGCTCCGCTCTGGATGCTTCGCACGGGTTCACTGCCATGCTCTGCGAGGACCAGGATCCGCTCTGGACGTTTTCCACGGGGTCAAAGAGTGACGTTATCCGCGTTCCACGTGACCAGGAAGTTTGCACTAGATGCTTCACACGGGTTCACTGCCGCGTTAGGCGAGGACTAGGCTCCGCTCTGGATGCTTTGCACGGGTTCACTGCCATGCTCTGCGAGGACCAGGATCCGCTCTGGACGTTTTCCACGGGGTCAAAGAGTGACGTTATCCGCGTTCCACGTGACCAGGAAGTTTGCACTAGATGCTTCACACGGGTTCACTGCCGCGTTAGGCGAGGACTAGGCTCCGCTTTGGATGCTTCGCACGGGTTCACTGCCATGCTCTGCGAGGACCAGGATCCACTCTGGACGTTTCCCACGGGGTCAAAGAGTGACGTTATCCGCGTTCCACGTGACCAGGAAGTTTGTACTGATCATATCCGCATTTCGCGGGATGGAGGCTTGACTGTTGGCGATATGTATACCACCGAGCCATGGAACTGGGAGCTGCCGCTGCTCTGCTTTGTTTGAAGTCATGTCCGTTGTTACGAGACGAGTGTTTGGATGATCTCTAGGTCGCTTGTGGCCCGTCGAGACCTGGCTTCTTTTTCTGATGAAACCTGGGGGAGAAGTATGATCCCTTTTGTTTACGCCTTTGGATTGTGTACAGGGTGTGATGGAATATCACCTGTAGGGCATAAATTTTATTTTTATTTTATTTCTTTTTCCGCGATGCTCTATCACTTCAGCTTTTATATCGCGAAAATCGCGATTGCCCAATCATTTCGACTATTTTTCGCGGTGCCCAATCATTTCGGCTATTTATTTATTTTCTGCTCGCTGCTTTTTATTGCGAGTTGCCCCATCATTTCGGCTATTTTTCATGCCTTCATTTTTACTTGCTTCTTTTTATTGCAAGTTGCCCCATCATTTCGGCTATTTTGTAAGCATGTGTGGCTTGCTAGCTTTTCGTTACAAGCCTGGGTTTTAGGCACCGATTTTGCATCAGCACCGCTACAACTGGAACGTTGCCAGGAGCGAATCATCATTTGCTTTTGTCGATGACGAACAAAGGTGGCTCAGCAAACAGGGTTAAGGGTCCTGTCGACCAAGGCTTTGACTTCATGAGCCGTAAGGGTCTCACAAAGGTATTTCTCCCTACAAGTCGTGAGGATCTTGCAGGTGTATTTTCTCCTTAGGGATCGTGAGGATTCCTAAGTGTATGTTCCTCTGTAAGTCGTAAGGATCCTACAAGAGGGTTTTCTCCTTATGGGTCGAAGGGACCTACAAGGGTTGGACTTTGTTGGGGAAATGTTTATTCGCGCCCGTGGATTGTATACAAGGGTCAGTATTGAGCCTCTTGTAGGGCAATATCGGAGGTTGTGGGGGATTTGCTTAAGAACAGGTTCAGGTTTCTGTAACTTAAGACTTTCAAATCTCATGAGCCGTGAGGGTCCCATAAGAGAATTCTCCTTACGAGTCGTGAGGATCTCGTAAGTGTATTTTCTCCTTAAGAATCGTGAGGATCCCTAAGTGTACTGCTCCTTTGTGAGTCGTAAGGATCTCACGCAGGTGGTTTCTCCTTACAGGGTCGAGAGGACTCTGTAAGTGTCCTTTAACGAGGTTGCGCCCTTTCGGGTTTTCACAAACACTCGCCGGTAGTCCTGCTGTTTTTACTCACGGAGCCCTTTCGGGTTTTCATCCGTGCCCATTTTGCTTATGGACATACCGTTTTTTTTTTATTTATATCATTTTTACTCTTCTCTTTTTTTTTACAAGGTCGCGCCCTTTCGGGTTTTCACGAACACTTGCCGGCAGCCCTGCTGTTTTTACTCACGGAGCCCTTTTCGGGTTTTCATCCGTGCCCATTTTGCTTATGGACGTACCGTTTTTTTTTATTTTTTCTTTATTTATCCATCTCGTCAACCTAAGGACGTTACGGTGGTAGTTTAGGGACGTTTCGGTCCGACGATAGTTTAAGGACGTTTCGGTCCGCTGTTATAGGAAGGCCGGCTGCTGCTTGGAAAGTCTGAGCCTAGGAAGATAGCGAGCGGACATAGTCGTCGTCATCCATCATTGACCTAGGCTGCAGCTTATTAAGCATGGTATTTCTTCAAGAAGCGGCCGTTTACTGGCCTGAAAGGCCTTTCACCGTGCATGTCCATGAGTAGGTAGGCTCCACCCTGGTAGACCTTGTCTATGATGTACGGGCCTTCATAGTTTGGCTCAAATTTTCCCCGCTTGGCGCGATTGGGGATCATAGGTCTTTTGACCACTAGTACGAGTTCGCCTGGGCGGAATGTCCTCGGCCTGGTCAATCTTTCGTACGAGCGCGTCATCTTTGCTTTGTAGGCTTCTAGATGTTGTTGCGCTATGAGCCGGGTTTCATCGAGGGCGTCAAGCTCCTCAAGCCGAAGGTGAGCATTTTCTTCGTTCGTCAGCTCGTGGTGGACTGCTACTCGTAGAGAGGGTAACTCTATCTCAAGGGGGAGAACTGCTTCCGTCCCAAATACCAACGCGTACGGCGTTGTGTTCGTGGCCGTCTTGAATGTAGTTCGATAAGCCCAAAGGGCTTCTTGCAGCCTTTCGTGCCAGTCCCTCTTATTTCTGGAGACGGTCTTTTTTATGATCTTCGTCAAGGTCTTATTGAAAGCCTCGGCTAGACCGTTAGCTCGTGGGTTGTAAACTGAAGAATATCTCCAGTCTATATTGTGCTGCTGTGCGAAGCGGCTAATCTTATGGCTTCGGTAGGCCGGCCCATTATCGGAGATAATCCGTCGTGGAGTTCCGAACCGATAGATGACTTGCGTCTTGAAGAAATGGAGGATATTCTCCGTCTTCACTTCCTTCAGTGGTACTGCTTCTGCCCATTTGGAGAAGTAATCAGTTGTCGCCAGGATAAAGCGGTGTCCCCGGGATGATGCTGGCTCAATGGGGCCGACTATGTCAGTCCCCCACATTTCGAATGGCCAACTAGCCAGCGTCGGGTGCAGTGGATTCGGATGTTGGTGGATGAAGTCTCCATGGATCTGGCATGAGTGGCATTGCTTCGCATACTCGAGGCAGTCCTGGATCATCGTGGGCCAATAGTAACCCATCCGTTTAATTTTTAACTTCATCTTTGGGCCTGCTTGGTGAGAACCGCAAAGTCCGTCATGAACTTCCCGAATGACTCTTTCTGCTTCGTCAGGTCCCAGGCATCTCAGCCATAGAGAATCAAATGATCTCTTGTATAGAATGTCGTTGACAAAAGCGAAAGATAAAGCTCGTTTCATGAGCTGATGCCTTGAGGACGCTTCTTCGGGCATTCGGCGGGACTTAAAGTAGTCTATGAAGACTTCCCTCCAGTCCTCAGCCTTCTCACGGTCTTTTATTTGTAGGGTCGCTTGCTCAATCACTCCCTTTTCTTTATATAATTCCGGAGGTATTTCTGCCGGGGCGAGCACTCGACGGCTTTGTACCACGATTCTGACGTCATCGAGGTTCTCGTCGGCCAGTTCTTTAGCGAGTTTGGCCAACGCGTCTGCTTTGCTGTTCTCCGCGCGCGGTATGTTCTCTAGAATATAGAAGGGGATCTGGGCCAACAGTTGTTGCACCTTTTCGCCGTACTTCACCAATTCTGGTTTGCACGTTTGGTAGTCACCATTTACTTGGCTAACGACCAGCTGAGAATCCCCGTATATGAGGAGGTCTTCAATTCCCATGTTGATGGCGATTTCGAGGCCTGCTATCAGGGCTTCGTATTCGGCTTCATTGTTTGTCCTTGACTCTGTTAAGGAAAAGGCGAAGCGCATTATCCCTCCTTGTGGAGTTGCAAAGATAAGGCCTATCCCCGATTTGATGATCGGGCTACCCTGTTTCTGTTTCTTTATGGAGGACGCTCCATCGAAATAGAGTTCCCATCGTGTGCTTCCACCGCCAATTGCGTCAAATGCATGCTCGTCCGGCAAATCACAGTTCAGAGGAGAGTCGGCCGGTATCGGGTGTTCAGCGAGGAAGTCAGCAATGGCCTGGCCTTTCACTGCCTTGAGGGGTTGATATGTTATCGAGAACTCCATCAAGAGCAAGGCCCATTTAGCGAGTCTTCCCGTCAATATAGCCTTTGACATCAGGTATTTAAGGGGGTCCACCTTCGAAATGAGACGGACTTCATGCGCCAACGCATAGTGCCTGAGCTTCGTTATTGCAAAGATTAATGCCAAGCAATGTTTTTCGATGGGCGAGTAATTGCTTTCTGCCCCCAGCAGCACTCGACTTAAGTAGTAAAGTGCTCTTTCTTTCCCCTGATCATTCTCCTGTGCCCATAATGCGCCCAAAGAACCTTCAAGGGCGGCCGTGTAAAGAATGAGAGGCTTTCCTTTCACTGGGGCAGCCAACACCGGAGGATTTTGCAAGTATTGTTTGATCTCGTCTAGTGCACCTTGACATTTGTGATTCCAAACGAACGGGGTTCCCTTTTTCATCAGGTGGCTGTAAGGACGGCATTTGCCCGAAAGATTAGCGATAAACCGCCGGATGTATGCGAGCTTCCCTTGGAGAGACCGCAACTGCTTGAGGGTTCTAGGCGGAGGCATTTCCATAATCGCTTTAATCTTTGACGGATCTATTTCAATACCTCGGTGTCGAACGATGAATCCCAGGAATTTACCCGAGGAGACTCCAAACGCGCACTTGAGGGGATTCATTTTCAAATTGTATTGCCGAAGGCGTTGAAATACGGTTTCGAGATGCTTTAAATGCTCTTCGTATGACATGCTCTTCACTACGAGGTCATCGATATAGCATTCGACGATGTCGTGTATGAGATCGTCGAAGATTTTTGTCATGGCCCTTTGATAGGTAGCGCCGGCGTTCTTTAGGCCAAAGGGCATAACCTTGTAGCAAAATATACCCAAAGGGGTGCGGAAAGCGGTATGCTTCTGGTCTTCGGGATGCATCTTTATCTGATTGTATCCTGACGAACCATCCATAAAGGAGAAGACCTCGTGAGTGGATGTGTTATCTATCATTAGCTCGGTTACCGGCACCGGGAAATCGTCCTTTGGGCATGCTTTATTGAGATCCCTGAAATCCACGCATATGCGCACCGTTCCATTCTTCTTCATTACAGGGACGATGTTGGCAATCCAGTCGGGATATTGGACTTCCTGGATAAATCCGGAATCGATCAAATTCTTGACTTCGGCGTTGATGCTCATCTCCAGCTCAAGTCGCATCCTCCTTGGCGCCTGTTTGACTGGCTTGATATCTGGGGATATTGCTAATCTATGCACCGCAATCTCCGGATCCAATCCTGGCATCTCGGAGTAGTTCCACGCGAAGCAGTCTTTATGCCGTAGGAGCACGTTCTTTAGCGCGGCCACCTTTTCCTCGGATAACAGCTCGCTGACAAATGTCGGTCGCAGGTCGTCTGCCGATCCCAGCTCGATCTTCTCGAGGTTATCTGCGGTAGTATGTATACCGTCTTCAAGTTCTTTCGGAGCGGGCGGAAATTCCGAGATCAACTCATCATCGCTGTTCTCGAAACACCGGGGAAGGTCATCTTCGTTCTCGGGTTCTTCTTTTAATATCGTAATCATATAACAGGTGCGAACCCTCTCCCAAGACTGAGGTGGATCCGGTTCTGCTCTTGTGGCTTTGGGCTCGTGCTTTTGCAGCGGCGTTACTCTCCAACCGTCGGATAAAGCGAATCTACCCCATCAGTACTGGTCCTCGATCCAGTTCTTGAAGGTGAAGCAGTCTTCGGTAGGATGTCCTATGGCTCGGTGATAAGAGCAATAACTCGGATGAGAGACCTTGCTAGCTTGCTCAGGATGCCCAGAATCTGGAAGCGTGATCATTTGATGTTTTAGGGCGAGCTTGAGCAACCGTTCCGTTTTGTCTCGGGGGAAGGAGTATGCTCGACTCATCTTTTTCACGAGGGACGAATCCGAGCCGCGCAGTACCCGTAACCCTCTAATCCTGCGTCGTTGTTGTCGGCTTCTTTTCCCGTTTCTTAATTTATCTCCGTCCCCGCATCGGGCCTTTCGTATGACGGGTTGACAATGGTGAATATCTTTATCTTTTGCAGCCTGTGCAGTCTGTTGGAATAGACGTTGCGTCCTGGCCTTCTCGTAGATGGCCATTTCGCGGTTGTGGTCTTCCCGAGCTTTCTGACCCACTTTCCTGATAGGTTTGCCCATTCGTTCCTCAAACGACGGACTCGGCGCTTTAATCGCGGGGTCTAGTTTTGATGGACGGTTGGCATCTCCTGACAGGGCGTCCTCCTCTTCATCAAAGGTATATATAGCGTAGCTGCTGTGAGCCCGTTCCCGTTTTCCGGCTCTTGCGTATCCAAGCCCGAGTGTTTCCATCTTCCCGTTGGACAATTTGCGTTGAGTCCCGGGGACATCCCAAATCCTGTTATAGAACCGAGCCTGCCGCACCGTCTGTCTTAAGGGTACTCCTTGGCGCTTCAATAACTTCTTCAATCCATTTGTATAGTATCTAGGCAGACGGATGGGTTGGAGCCTGTCAAGTGTAACATCCGCGCCGTGCCAGATCTCTTTCTCCACCTTCGACTCTGAGGATTGGTAGAATAGGATCACCTTCTCACCCCTTCGCCTGGGAGGGACGTAGAATGTTTGCAGGTCCTGCACACTGTGAGCTTGAAGCGCGTCGAGATCCTTATAGTGTTCTTGCGGTACCATGGTGATTTGCAGACTATGGTCCTCGCAAGGGGGTGCTTGTATTGACAGCCGACTGGAGAATACGGCGTTAACCTCATCCTCCGAATCACTCCCGAAGACCGGTATGGGGGTGGGCGCCCCCAGGTTGTTGCGTTGGGATGGCCCTGTATACACTATTTCCTCCTCTTCTTCGGTATCGCTCCCAAAAACGGGAATGGTGGCGGCGGCTTTGTCCTCTGGGTCGCGACACCTTTCTGTATCTTCGAAATCTGGCAAAAAGTATTTCGCGTCTTCGTATTTGCGAACTTCGTTTACAGAAAACGGGTTCAACTCGCCTGTTACGGTGTACTCAAAACCATCCTTGAAGTACTTCATACACTGATGTTGCGTAGAAGGGATGATGTTGTACTCGTGTAGCCAAGGACGACCGAGCAAGGCGTTGTAGCAGGTCTTGGCGTCAATGACATGGAATTTGATGTCTGTGACGAGAAGTCCGAAGCGTAACGTCAGTATTACAGATCCGAGAGTCCGTGACGATTGAGAGTCGAAACCGGAGATAGTAATTTTGTCACGAGCGAGGTGTTGCACACTCATGCAGATTTCCTTCAACACCCGAACATTAAGGAGGTTAACGGAGGATCCATTATCCACCAGGATCTTGCCTATCTTGATGTCATGGCAGTATCCAGAGACATATAGGGGGCGGTTGTGGTCGCACGTCCCGAGAAGGAGGTCTTCATCACCGAAAGTGACATCGGCCGTATGCACTTCCTCCAGTTCATTCTTCATCCTTTCAGTGGCGAGGAAGGCTTGGAATTGCCCGGGTTCTTGTAACGCCTTAATTAGTGAGTCTCGCGCTTCTTTCGATAATAGGAGGGCATCAAGAATGCTAAGCTGAGAAGGTAGCTTCCTTAGGTGCGCGAGGATGTTATAGTCTACCTTACCCTTTTTGGGAGGGTCTTTGGTAGTTAGCTCTTTTGTGACCTGGTCATCTAAAGTGATATCTTCAATGACCTTTTCCTTTCCCTTATCTTTTCGGCCGACGGGCCCGAGATTCTTTTCTGGGAGTGTGCGATTGCGCAGCTGAATGTTCTCGCAGATCTCCGATTCCTCCTCTTTCCCCGAGACAGATTCTTTAAAGAGAGGGCCCAGAGCCATTTCTTCATCAGAGTCGCTCCCAAAGGTGAGAACTTGTGACTCCCTGGCGTTAACCATGCAACAGTTGCCAATCGTTATATTGCGCCCATCGACAGTGCTTCTTCGCTCCCGACGGATCTTGCGTTTCATGCGCTTAACATATTGCCGACGAGCGACATATCCTTGCCACCATATCTTAAAGGCGTCGCACTCCTCCGTGGGGTGTGAGATTTTCCGGTGATATGCGCAATAATCAGGGTGCCTCTCCACCCCATCGTGTGTGTTTCCTTTCGAGGGTGGTAGCTTCATCCCCATTGACATGGCTTTGGCAAACCTTTTTCTCGTCTTGAATATCTTCTTGTCTGCTTCGGATGCCTTATGCTCTGTCAGGGGTAGTTCAACTCTTTCGTTCAGTTGCCCGCATTTGGCTCCTTCCGACGTGGTCATCTCACGCTCCTGGTCCGCTTTACATTTTAGACGAATCTCGTCTAGAAAAGCGTCGATCATTTCATCTGTCGGCCATGCGCGTTCTGGTACAGGCTCTGCCTCCAGTTTCCTAATGCCAGGAGTTTTCCCATCATCGGCGAACGAGTGGGAGATTACATTACAACTCGCCACATATCCTTCGGATTCATCCGACGAGCTTTCTCCATCATCTTCCTCTTGAAAGATGTGGTTGAGGAACTCTTGCAGTGTGACAGGAGTCCGCGCCTTCTGATTGTACTCTTCCAACGCGTCGATTTGCTTTTGTAAGTTCGTGTGCTCTTTTCCAGGCTTCACGGACTTCTTGGATTTCTTCTTCTTTTTCTTCGAAGATTTTGACGATTGGGCGTGAGTATCTGGGCTCTTACCGTGAGCCTTTGTAGTCGGGCGGCGCCTTAGCATCCCTTCGATAATTTGAGGTTCAAGAGGGTCCTTCCATTCGACCGCAGGGCACGCATGAAGGTCTCTCAGCATTCTTTTGGTTTTAGTTGATAGCACGACCTCCCATGGAGCTTCTTCAATAAAAGAACATGTTGCCCCCGGTGTATCCGCTTTCCTAGGAGCATGCGGCTGTGGTGGGTTCACCTTCCACTTTTCGGACAGTACAAACTTCCCCTGGAGGTATTGGTCTTCAATCCATCCTTTGAAGACGAAGCAATCTTCAATCGGATGGCCTACCGTTTGATGGTAAGGGCAGTAGTTGGAGTCATTCACCTCGGTGGGTTGCGGCGGTCGTCTTGGATTTGGTAGGTTTATAAGCCTGTTGCGTATCGCCAGCTCGAATAACCGCTTCGTCTTGTCTCGTGGGAACGAGTAGGGACGCTTCATTTTCTCATTATAATACCGACGCCTTTCCTCCAGTTGATCTGCCGGTTTCGGGGCGTTAGGTTGCTGTTGGGCATTCGCAACAAAGGTTGCCCTCCCTTTACCCTTGTCATTCCGAGGTTCCGATTTCGGTGTAGGTGGTCTATGACCCATCTGGTCCATCTGAGCCAACTTGTCGATTAAAGCCTGGAATGTGGTTGGCTTAAAGAACATCATAAACTGGGAGATAGTTGCGTGGGGGTCTAGGGTTCCCACGAACATGCCCACCGCGGGTGCTTCCTCGATACGTTGCTCACATCTCGACCACAAGTTCCGCCAGCGTATAGCGTACTGGATCCAGGTTTCGCCCGGTTTTACCCTGGCGTTAATAAGTGCGGTTATTGGAGTGCGTTCGCTGGCACTTGCAAATCGCTGAGTGAACAATAACTCCATTTCAGCGAACATTTTGATGGAATCGTTCGGGAGTTCTGAATACCATTCGAACGCCGTTTCTGATAAGCTGCCCACGAACTGGCGAAGCAACAATTTATCGTCACCGCCGGTGTTACCGCAGAGGGCCCGGAACTGGGCAACATGTTGATGGGGATTGCCGGTCCCCTTATACACATGGAATTTCGGTATCGTATAGCCTTGCGGGTATTTGATTTGATCGTACCAGCTCGGATACGGCCGCCCCGTTTTCACGACTTGACCAGCTGCCTCAGTCGCATGATGAACTCGGATTTGCTGGGCTATGTAGTCAGCTAAGTTGGCCTTAGAGATTGCATCCTCCCTGGCCGTTGAGAGGGCTGGTGGTGGATTTGACGTTTCTCCTCGGTCGTCTTCAAGAACGATCGGGGGATCCTCGGCGGGTAAGTCCTGCTGGATCATCATTCCTATCACATCTTGGAAGAGAAGGCCCATCCGTTGTATGTTGGCCGCTTGTTCAGCAGCCTCTTTGTCCCTTTTCTCCAGTGTTCGGCGAAGGAATTCAGCGTCTGTTTCTTCCTCCCGGCGTGCGTCTGAGGACGTTTCTGGGTTTTCTTTTGGTCCGGTGAGCGCGGCCATAGCATTCATCATTTCTTGCAGCTTCTGTTGTTGTTCCTGGGCTTTTGTCACGGATCGGGTTAGGGGTCGGTGGCCCGTGGAAGTGCGGCTTTCTTCTTTCCCAAAGGCCATGTAAACAGTGTGCACCACCATGCCCCCAGACTCAGGGCGTCTGGGTTTAGTGCTTTCAGTCGTCGCTACATGCTGTGAGGTCCTCTCTGGCCTCCTCCTTTTTTGAGTCAGTTGATCACCGGCTTTTTGGGGTTTAGCCTGGTGACCGGCTTCAGGTTGGATTTTCAGCTTCTTGTGCTGGCGGGAGAAGTTTGGATCGATGATCGAGTCTCGGGCCTGCCGCCAAGCCTTATAGATTTTGGAAGACAGCCGTTGAGGAGATCGGGGCTGTTCGGGTTTTGTTTCCTCAACCTTTTTCAATGAGGGAGGAGACCTCTTCAGTACTGCCGTGGGGGAATTCCTTCGCACCTTATTTAGCATTTCAAAGTTGTTCCCAGTTGAAACGGCAGCATTGACCTCTGCCACCGGGGCCGCTGGAGTCAGCCCGGAGGGAGAGTTGCCCCCAGCCTTCCTTACTCGGCGCCAATGGCGACGTCTAGCGCGTCGAGCGGGTGGCGTTGGGTCAGCAGTAAGAATGGTTCCTTCTTGCCCCCTGTGTGGATGGAGGGTTGTTGTTGGCGTTAGCCTATCGAAGACCGATATCCTCTGGGAAGCGGAAGCAAAGGCCGGAGCCGTCAATCTTGTAAAGACTGACTTTTTGGCTGGAGAGGTCGCCTTGGCGATTTCGGGAACGGGAGCGGCCACTTTCTTAAAAGCAGCCTTCTCTGAGATTGTAGGCCCCGTGATGAGCTCGCAGGATTCCTGGCCCAATCTAGAGAAGACCGAGGCATCGACGTTGGGCGACTCGTTGAGAGGAGCCGCAGCAGGGGTAAGACGATCAAAGACCGACTTCCCGAGAGTTTTCTTCGTCAGCACTGGAGCGGTAAAGTTTGTCGGCGGGATCATAGTCCCAAAGAACAATCCTGTGGTGGCGCGAGTGACCTGTTCCACTGGCATTGTGAATAGCGAAGCAGCTTGGGGTCCATAGGCTATACCTCCTGGCGAGGCAGAGCGTCGGCTGCAATTGCCGTCTGAGCAGTTGGAGAATTTCGCAGGGGTGGAAGCCATCGATCCTTTGCTTTCTGCAATAAGCGAGATGCCAATTCTCAGTACCTTGAAACCCGAGGGCAATTATTAGCGAACCGCGATTGGTTCGCGAATCACGACACACGAAGTGTGG
Source organism: Agapanthus africanus (assembly GCA_030015575.1). Lineage (NCBI taxonomy): Eukaryota > Viridiplantae > Streptophyta > Magnoliopsida > Asparagales > Amaryllidaceae > Agapanthus > Agapanthus africanus. The sequence continues at coordinate 1,007,638,178 of JASDDO010000019.1, forward strand.
AGTGGAAAGAGGAAAAGGTCCCACCGGGCGTGCCAGAATCTGTTCCCCTCCCAACGGCGGCCGAGACGTCGTGACGTCTGAGGCGTTAGGTTCGGGGCAGATGCTAGTTGGTGCTATCCGTCCACCTCTCCGAAGATGCCAAGTTGATTTATGGCACCATATATCGAAGGTTTAAACGGATGCGACCGATGTAGCAGACTTCGTCAGATTCCCCCTCGTTTGAGGGGTTTTTGATTGTGGGGACGCTCTTCCCTGCAGGCGCAAGCCCCTGCAGTTAATTACGCTACCGCATTGCGGTAACAACTTTCTCCTTCTCCAGATGGTCACTTCGTGTCGTGGGTGTTTGTTTTATTGCCCGTGGATTGTTTACGGAGACTGAGTTATGTCGTCGCCCGTAGGGCGTGGACTAGCCCAAATCCGCGTTATCTTAAATTTGGCTTTGGGGGGGGGTTTTGGTTTGAGGATACGTCAGCCCTACTCGAGGCTAAGATCAACTCAAACGTTTGTTAAGGATACGTTAGTCTAACTTTGTGACTAAGATCAACTTAACGGGATCGTTTAGATCCGACAAAAGAGTGTTTGGACTCTAATGTTCCAGTTTAGGGACATAGTGGTCCATCGTCTGTATGGTTGTCGGGACCCATCACCTCTCTGACGACGTTGAAGGATTACAACGACAGATGTCAGAGGAGTTCAGAGATGTACCCTTGAGCCGAAGTTAATTTGGGGGATTCGTAGTCCAGTATGTTTGAGGGTTTAAGGACGCGTTAGCCATCTTCAAGGCTAAGATCAACTTAAACGGGGCCATTTAGGTCCAACAAAAGAGCATAGGAAAGGGCTCTATTGTTCTAGTTTAGGGACGTTGCGGTCCATGGGTAGTTTAAGGACATTGCGGTCCGTGGGTAGTTTAAGGACATTGCGGTCCGTTGTTAGTTTTAAGACATCTCGGTCAAGGTTAAGGACGTCGTAGTCCGTGGGTTTAAGGACTCCACAGTCCGGTATGTGCTCTGGATGCTTCACACGGGTTCACTGCCGTACTTAGCGAGGACCAGGCTTCGCTCTGGATGCTTCACACGGGTTCACTGCCGTGCTCTGCGAGGACCAGGATCCGCTCTGGACGTTTCCCACGGGGTCAGAGAGTGACATTATCCGTGTTCCACGTAACCAGGAATTTTGCATTAGGCATGGGTTTAAGGACCCCACAGTCCATATCATGAATGGTCATCGGGACCCGTCACCTCTTTGAAGACATTGAGGGATTACAATGCCAAGTATCAAAGGAGTGAAGAGATGTACCCTAGAACCGGAACGGCTTAAATAGTCCCTGACCCAATTTGGGGTCAAGACTAATTAATTATGTTATGAGCCCATTAGCCCAGTTAATCACAAATTGAGGACTTATGGCCAACTTGGGCTAAGTCCAGTCAGGTCTGGAATATTGACTTCTTGTTGGTTCATTGAGGGAGAGGCTTTGCCTCTATCCCTTTAGCCAATTGGGCCAAAACCTAGTGTTAAACACTACAGAGCAATCAGTGTTGAACACTGGGAATGAGGTTGACAAGTTAGTGTTTAACATTAAGAGATAGTTGGTGTTAAACACCAGCGACAAGGCTTTTCAAATTAGTGTTAAACACTAAAACAGATCAGTGTTGAATACTGCAAATAAAGCTTTTTAATCAGCGTTGAATGCTAAGGCCCAACAGTGTTTTAACACTGGGTTTGAGAGTTTTAATTTAGTGTTAAACACTAAGGCAAGAGGGGTCATGTGGCAGCACGTGAGAGCGCCCTCCCTTCGTTTGTTCTGCTGACATTGCTACATCTTTCAGGGCATCACGTGCCATCACGTGACGGGCATTCATATGCTTATGTATCAGAGCCTCTGTCAAGGGTCACGTGGGTCACGTGGGGTGTTGTTTCAAGGGGCTTTCTGTATATCTCTTGAGGGGGTCACGTGGTGGCACGTGACCTTGCCTTCATGTATTTTGTTTGGAGTCTTTGTTAATTTTTTTTCAGGAATTAAATTCCTCGAGCTGTAGATTTTCAGAGGAATTAAATTCCTACTTCCTTTCGAAGACTTTGTTTTTTCTCGAATAGAGTTTAACTCTGAATTTTCTGTAGGAATTAAATTCCTCATATATGCGAGGGGCTGAATAGGGTTAAACCCTAATAAAAGTTTCTTAAGGAGTTTAAACTTCCATCCTCTGTTAAATTATGATTAAGGGAATTGAATTCCTGATGTTTCAACAGAACTGGTTTTTACTTAGGGTTAAACCCTGTTTCTTCTTTTGTTCGGAAGGAATTAAATTCCCATGATATAGGGTCCAGCCCTAACTTTTATTTTGGAGGAATTAAATTCCTATAGTTCTGTGAGAATTAAATTCTCGAGCTTGCATTCCTTCTCTATGTTTTGGATCTGCATGGCAGGATCTCGACCCATTGAGAATTAAATTCTCAACCTTAAGGGGAGATGTGCGCTTTGCAGATCCTCTATCAAAGAGAGAAGAAATATGTTCTTCTGTTTTTACATATCAGAGTTAAACTCTGTTGAGAATTAAATTCTCTTTCTTTCCAATGTCTTTCCCTTTCTTACCTAGGGTTTTTGCAGAAGATCTGAGTATCAAAGCTCCTCTCCTTCTCTTTTTTCTTCTCTGCGTATGTATATCTCTTTTTTGTGTCCCTTGGCTCCTATTTATAGGAGAAGCAGCCGCATCAATCAGTTTTTTGACGAATCTTCATTGAGATTTGATTTGCGTCCATTATTCATTTTGGGCCTTTGGATTATCAGGTGAATTTTATTCACCATTGGATCTTGAATCCAGAGATTCTCCTTTGTTATTTTGGTTAGATTTAAGGGGGAAATCTTTCCAAACCCGAGATTTTCCATAGATAGATGATATTTAATCATCTCTGAATCTTTAATTTGATCGGTCCCAAATAATTACTTTCCTTTGGAAAGATTCGAATTTCCTTCAGAATTTAATTCTGTCGTCAAAAATGGGCTTTGAAAGCCGGTCACGTGTGACCACGTGACCCACTTTGGAATGAAGAATCCTCTTCCTTTCTGCGCTATCTTCCGGTTGCTGTTGTAGCCATCACGTGCTACCACGTGACGCCTGGTCACGTGTGAGCACGTGACCCCTGTCTGGCGCTTCTTTCTTTGGTTCAATTGGAGAGCGAGTTTGCTGCTTTGAACGTCACGTGTCGACACGTGACCCTGGTCACGTGGGAGCACGTGACCTCTTCTGAAGCTTTTTTCCTTGACTTGATCAGCGAATCAAAGTGCGCCTTTGCTGCTTGAATTTAAATGTCACGTGCCGACACGTGACCTTGATCACGTGGGAGCACGTGACCCTTCCTGAAGCTCCCTTTTCTTCGACTTTGTCAGGAGACTGAACTTGCTTGAATGATGCGTTCAGGTGTCACGTGCGAACACGTGACCGCTAGTCACGTGTAAGCACGTGACCCTCTTCTGAAGCTTTTCACAGAAGCTTCCTGATTTTAAATCAGGAAACAGCAACCAAATGATGTCAATAAGCCCAACTATTGTCCCTATCACCGAGTACTGGGTCATCCGATCGAAGATTGCTATGTCTTCAAAAATTGGCTTGAAGACCAGTACCAACAGGGCAAGTTTGCGTTATCCGACAGATGGAAGGTAAATCCGCCGCAACCTCACGCCTCTAAAAGGATGAATATGCCGGGGGCAACGTGCTCTCTCGTCGAAGAAGCCCCATGGGAGGTTGTGCTATCAGCCAAAACAAAGAGGATGCTGAACGATCTTCAAACATGCCCAGCAATCAAGTGGAAGAACCCGTTGGAACCTCAGATCATTGAATGGATGTTGAAGCCGCGTCCAACTCCAAAGACCGATGGTGGTGGCCCAAGCACTCACAACCAGCCTTCAAAATCTTCAAAGAAGAAGAAGAAGAAAGCCAAGAAGCACGTGAAGCCTGGCGATAAGCGCACGGACTTACAAAAACAAATTGACGCGCTGGAGGAATACAACCAGAAGGCACGGACTCCCATTACACTCCAAGAGTTCCTCAACCACGTCTTTCAAGAGGAAGATGAGGGAGAAAGCTCATCGGATGAATCTGAAGAATACGTGGCGAGCTGTCATATGATTTCCCATTCGTTTACAGACGATGAGGAAATTCCTTGCGCTGAGAAGCTGGAGACGGACCCTGAACCAGAAATTCTGCGACCGTCAGATGAGATGATTGATGCCTTCCTGAATGAGATTCGTCTGAAAGTTAAAACCAATCAAGAGCGTGAGATGGCCATACTGGAAGGAGCCAAACACCGCCGACTGGACGAAAGAGTCGAGGTATTCCCATCAAATCAAAAGACATCCGCTGCCGATGAAAACAAATTCAAGACGAGAAAAAGGTTTGCTAAAACCATATCAATGGGAATGAAGCTACCACCCTCGGAAGAAAACACTCTCGGTGGAATAGAGATGTATCCTGATTATTGCCTATATCATCAAAAGATTGCACACGCTACTGAAGACTGCGACTCCTTTAAGTCTTGGTGGCAAGGGTATGTCACTCACAAATATTACGTCAACAGAACAAAGCGGGAAGCTCGTAGACGGCGGAAAAATACGACAGATGAGCATAGAAGAGTCGCCGGCAATTGCCACAGGAACGATCCCGATGAAGAAACAGCCTTCAACCTTCTCTTCAATGAATCCATCTCTGAAGAATTGAAGAATCATGAGAACATTCATCCGTGCAAGGGCATACTACCCGGAAAGAATCTCGGACCCGCAAACGACGGAGCGAACAAAAAGGATAAAGGAAAAGGAAAAATGACCTTCGTCGCCAACATTCAACAACAGCCGAGCAACTCAAAATCGATTGTTCGCCAAAACAACATGCGCCCACGCCCATCACTCGAGGAAAGACTGGGATGTCCTTACTCGTTTCCCCAAGATAAAACGAGGAAACTGTTTGAACTGACAGTGCGCAACGGATTCGTCAATCTGCCGAATCCGAAACGTCCGCTACAGCCGGGAGATGTCAACAATCCTAATTACTGCCCCTACCATCGAGCAGTAAGTCATCCGCTCGAAGGTTGCTTCGTCTTCAAAAACTGGGTTGAAGACCAGTACCAACAAGGCGAACTCGCGCTGTCCGAAAACTGGAAGGTGAGCCCACCATAACCACATGCTCCGAAAAAGATGGATATGCCGGGGGCATCATGCTCATTCATAGAGAAAGCCCCACGGACCGAAACGTCCTTAAACTAATGGCGGACCACTACGTCCTAAAACTGGATAACGGACCAAAACGTCCTTAAACTAATGGCGGACCACTACGTCCTAAAACTGGATAACGGACCGAAACGTCCTTAAACTAATGGCGGACCGAAATGTCCTTAAACTAACGATGGACCGAAACGTCCTTAAACTAACGACGGACCGAAACGTTCTTAAACTACTACCGCAGCATCCTTAGGCTGACGAGATGAATAAAAAAATAAAAAATAAAAAATAAAAATAAAAAAAATAATAATAAACGGTATGTCCATAAGCAAAATGGGCACGGATGAAAACCCGAAATGGCTCCGTGAGTAAAAATAGCAGGGCTACCGGCGAGTGTTCGTGAAAACCTGAAAGGGCGCGACCTCGTAAAAAGAAGAATAAAAAGAATAAAAAGAAACGGTACGTCCATAAGCAAAATGGGCACGAATGAAAACCCGAAAGGGCTCCGTGAGTAAAAACAGCAGGACTACTGGCGAGTGTTCGTGAAAACCTGAAAAGGCGCGACCTCGTAAAAAAAAAGAATAAAAAGAATAAAAAAGAAACGGTACGTCCATAAGCAAAATGGGCACGGGTGAAAACCCGAAAGGGCTCCGTGAGTAAAAACAGCAGGACTACCGGGGAGTGTTCATGAAAACCTGAAAAGGTGCGACCTCGTAAAAAAAAGAACAAAAAGAATAAAAAAAAGAAACGGTGCGTCCATAAGCAAAATGGGCACGGATGAAAATCCGAAAAGGCTCCGTGAGTAAAAACAGCAGGGCTACCGGCGAGTGTTTGTGAAAACCCGAAAGGGCGCAACCTCGTTAAAAGACACTTGCAGGGTCTTCTCGATCTTATAAAAAGAAACCACCCGCGTGAGATCCTTATGACTCACAAGGGAACAACACACTTAGGGATCCTCACGATTCCTAAGGAGAAAATACACTTGTGAGATCCTCACGACTCGTAAGGAGAACTCTCTTATGGGACCCTCACAGCTCATAAGATTTGAAAGTCTTAAATTACAGAGACCTAAACCTGTGCTTAAGAAACCCCCACAACCTTCGATATTGCCCTACAAGCGGCTCAATGTTGACCCTTGTATATAATCCACGGGCGCGAATAAACATTTCCCTAACAAAGTCACATCCGTGACGGGGGATATGTTTGCATGGTGAACAACCCTTGTAAGTCCTCTCGATTTACAAGGAGAAAACCCTCTTGTAGGATCCTTACGACTTACAGAGGAACATACACTTAGGAATCCTCACGATTCCTAAGGAGAAAATACACCTACAAGATCCTCACGACTTGTAGGGAGAATACCTTTGTGAGACCCTTATGGCTCATGAAGTCAAAAGCCTTAGTCGACAGGACCTTAACCCTGTTCGCTAAGCCACCTTTGTTCGACATCGACAGAGGCAAATGATGATTCGCTCCTGGCAATATCCCGGTTGTAGCGGTGCTGATTCCGAAATCGATGTCTAATTTTACGTTTACGGCGAAAAGCCAGTAGGCCGCACATGCATACGAAATAGCCGAAATGATGGGGCAACTTGCAATAAAAAAAGCGGCAAATAAAAATGTATGCACACAAAATAGCCGAAATGATTGGGCAACTCGCAATAAAAAGCAGCGAGTAAAAATAAAATAAATAGCCGAAATGATTGGGCAACTCGCAATAAAAATCAGCGAGTAAAAATAAAATAAATAGCCGAAATGATTGGGCACCGCGGAAAATAGCCGAAATGATTGGGCAATCGCGACCTTCGCGATATAAATAGCTGAAATGATAGAGCATCGCGGAAATAAAACAAAAAAAATGAATGAAACTTCTGCCCTACAGTTGAGATCACATTGATCCCTGTATACAATCCAAGGGCACAAACAAAGAGGGAACCATACCTTTCCAACAGGCTCCGCCAAAAAGCTAAGCCAAATCTCGACGGTCCACCAACAGCCTGGAGACAACCGCGACATTCGTCCCAATACAGCAGACGCAGTGCCAGAACGAGATCAAATTCCTAGCTTCACGGTCTTGACGGTAACTTATATAAAACGTGAAAGACCACCACAGATCAGTTCAACTCAGGGAAACTAGCGTCCTTGATGAGAAACAAGTGTCCATGACGAAGAAAATCCTGATTCGCATCGACTCGCAGAGAAACCAGCGTCTCCGCGAGAAATTCTCGATTCGTTTCAACACCAGGGAAACAAGTGTCCTTGGCAAACTCCTCAACTCAAGGAAACTAGCGTCCTTGATGAGAGCTTCCTGATTCGCGTCGGCTCGCAGAGAAACCAGTGTCTCCGCGGAAAATTCCCGGTTCGTCTCAACCCCGAAGAAACCAGTGTCTTCAGCAAATCCTTCGACTCAGGGAAACAAGTGTCCTTGACGAAGAAAATCCTGATTCGCGTCGACTCGCAGAGAAACCAGTGTCTCCGCGGGAAATTCCCGGTTCGTCTCAACCCCGAAGAAACCAGTGTCTTCGGCAAATCCTTCGACTCAAGGAAACAAGTGTCCTTGACGAAGAAAATCCTGATTCACGTCGGCGCAGAGAAACCAGTGTCTCCGCGGGAAATTCCCGGTTCGTCTCTACCCCGAAGAAACCAGTGTCTTCGGCAAATCCTTCGACTCAGGGAAACAAGTGTCCTTGACGAAGAAAATCCTGATTCGCGTCGGCTCGCAGAGAAACCAGTGTCTCTGCGGGAAATTCCCGGTTCGTCTCAACCCCGAAGAAACCAGTGTCTTCGGCAAATCCTTCGACTCAGGGAAACAAGTGTCCTTGACGAAGAAAATCCTGATTCGCATCGACTCGCAGAGAAACCAGAGTCTCCGTGAGAAATTCTCGATTCGTTTCAACACCAGGGAAACAAGTGTCCTTGGCAAACTCCTCAACTCAGGGAAACAAGTGTCCTTGACGAAGAAAATCCTGATTCGCGTCGGCTCGCAGAGAAACCAGTGTCTCCACAGGAAATTCCCAGTTCGTCTCAACCCCGAAGAAACCAGTGTCTTCGGCAAATCCTTCGACTCAGGGAAACAAGTGTCCTTGACGAAGAAAATCCTGATTCGCGTAGGCTCGCAGAGAAACTAGTGTCTCCGCGGGAAATTCCCGGTTCGTCTCAACCCCGAAGAAACCAGTGTCTTCGGCAAATCCTTCGACTCAGGGAAACAAGTGTCCTTGACAAAGAAAATCCTGATTCGCGTCGGCTCGCAGAGAAACCAGTGTCTCCGCGGGAAATTCCTGGTTCGTCTCAACCCCGAAGAAACCAGTGTCTTCGGCAAATCCTTTGACTCAGGGAAACAAGTGTCCTTGACGAAGAAAATCCTGATTCGCGTCGGCTCGCAGAGAAACCAGTGTCTCTGCGGAAAATTCTCAGTTCGTCTCAACCCCAAAGAAACCAGTGTCTTCGGCAAATCCTTCGACTCAGGGAAACAAGTGTCCTTGACGAAGAAAATCCTGATTCGCGTCGGCTCGCAGAGAAACCAGTGTCTCCGCGGGAAATTCCCGGTTCATCTCAACCCCGAAGAAACCAGTGTCTTCGGCAAATCCTTCGACTCAGGGAAACAAGTGTCCTTGACGAAGAAAATCCTGATTCGCATCGACTCGCAGAGAAACCAGCGTCTCCACAAGAAATTCTTGATTCGTTTCAACACCAGGGAAACAAGTGTCCTTGGCAAACTCCTCAACTCAAGGAAACTAGCGTCCTTGATGAGAGCTTCCTGATTCGCGTCGGCTCGCAGAGAAACCAGTGTCTCCGCGAGAAATTCCCGATTCGTCTCAACTTACAAGATAAAGCCTCAGGCAGCAGGGATTAAAAAACTTGTTTCCTGAGCACTGGGACCCTGGAAGTCGGTCTAAAACCGTCTCTTGCATACTATCCACGGGTCTCACTCTCCAAACTCGAATCTCGACGAGGGGGAAACAACCGCTTACGGGTCCTCTCGACTCGTAAGAGGGAAAAATTCTCTTATAAGATCCTTACGACTTATAAGAGAGAACGCACTTAGGAATCCTCACGATTCCTAAGGAGAAAATCCACCTACGAGATCCTCTCGATCCGTAAGGAGAAAAGTCTCTATGAGACCCTCACGGCTCATAGAGTTGAAAAGTCATAGGCAGCAGATTTGAACCTGCGGCCTAAGCCATCGCTGCCTTTTGAAAAAGTCAATACAGGATGCTCGCTCTATCACTTATTAACCATGTTTACTAAAACAGTATACTGATAATAAAAGAAAGAGGGAAGCGATAGAAAGGACATTCGATTTGCATTTGATCAAGCGTTCGAGACACATCCATTCATGTGTGTGCAAAAGACTCAGAATGAGAAATAAGACAAGCTGAAATAAAAATTTTCCATTCATATTTCAAAGGGCTTTTACAATCATAAAGAAATAAATAACAACATTATTGAAATGTTTATAACAGTATAACCTCGGACCCAGGACATGGATTAAAGAACTTGAAAGTAACCTTATCTAAGATTTTCCAAGCCTGGTAAACCATCCTAGTGTGCTTTCTTTCGCGAGCACAAGCGTCGGGGTCCCCACGGATGTCCTCCTTCCAATAAGCAGCAAGTATGGCAGACTGTTGGAAGGCCTGGTGCAGGAGATCGACAAGATTGTCTCGCCGTCTCTTCGAGATTAAGTTCATCAGGTACACCGAGTGCACCTTATCCTCGGCGGCATCTAACGCCCCAAGCGGCACGCCAGAACAAAATAGGGGAAGCGCTTCCCAGATGGCTCCCACGATAAGCTTCAAGAGAGAGGAACGTCGGGGAAGCAGTTGACCGTTATATGCGTCGAAGCGGCTCATGATTTCAGCACACTCCGCATTTGTGAACTCTCGATTTTGAGAACGGCCAAGTCGGCGGATGTCCCCATAAGAGATGATCTCGTCAAGATCGTACATGTGGGCGTCCATTGTTTCTGTGAAAAAGAATCAACAAAATTATCAGAAAGACTAATTAAGTAAAGCGATATAACGCGCCGAGAAATAAAATGCCATCTTTAAACTCCAAGATCAATGAAAAACTCCTAAGAGTTCTTTTATATGATTTGGAAGGAGCAAAGCTCCATTAATGAAATGAGAAAATACAAGGAAAATTTTTTAGAGAGCAAAGCTCTATTAATGGAACCCTAATAGGGTTCTCCTTAGTTCTCCTTAGACCCCTTTAGAGTAAAGCTCTGCTAAGTGAAACCCTAAATGGGTCTTCTTTAGATCAGGGATCTATTGAGAGCGAGCCTCTTAAAATTGATTTAATTTAATCCAAATTACGTTTTACCTAAAGTTCGAACTTTTAAAAGTGCTTAAACAAAATAGCAGGGCTCCGAATAAAATTCCTATGAAGAGATGAAAATCATCTAAGGGACCAAAGGTCCTATTTATAGGCATCAAATGCCCTTTCAACTTCCAAAAGTTGCCGCGACGGTTGGAATTCTGCCACCGCTGCGCTCACGTTTGGGGGCCACGTAAGCGCAACGGTAGGGGGGCATTTGTTTCCCCCAATCAGAGCAAAGCTCTGTTTGAATTTCAAAAATTCAAAATTTGAAGCAACGTTTCAAATTCATTGCGCTGCGTGCAACGCGCCATGTGTCAAAAGCTGATACGACAGCGCAGCGCCCAAGGCAGCGCGCCCAATCAGAGCAAGGCTCTATTTAAAACAAAAATTAAAGGAAGCAACGCTTCAGTTGCGCAAGCGCTGCGCTGCACGACACGTGTCAGCGCAGTTGCACAAGCGCAGTGGCGCAAGCGCTACGCTGCACGACACGTGTCAGCGCAAACGCAGTTGCGCTGCGCTGTGCGCTGCGCGATACGTGTCAGCGCAGTTGCGCAAGCGCAGTTGCTCTGCGTGACACGTGTCACGCGCTGGGACGTTTGCGCCAAACAGAATTAAAATTCTAGTAAGATCTTTCTGTTCTTGTTAAAACAAGAAAATTGTCTTCTGTAAAACAGAAGCCCTTGGATCAAAAATCCAACGGTGGGGAAAATTCCCAAAATCATTCAGAGAAGGATCTCTTTAACAAACTTAACAAATTTATGGGCACTATATAAAGACCCCTAGACCCCAACTCAAATCATCAACATCAAGAATCATCAAGAACTTCAACTCTGAAGAAACTTGAAAAGAGACTCAAGAAAAAGGTAAAAACCTTTAAAATAGAAGAATTTCTTCTAAATAGATCATTGATCTAAGAACAAGATCAATGATCTTCAATAAAAAAACAAATAATAATAGTGCCTTGTCCTTGAGGCGCGAACCCCAGTCACACTCCAAGAATTTCTCAGCCACGTCCTTAAGGACGGAGATGATGACAATGGAGAAGACTCATCGGATGAATCTGAAGATTATGTGGCAAGCTGCCATGTGATCTCTCACTCGTCAATAAATGACGAAGAAGCTCCTTACACAGAGAAGCTGGGGGCAGATCCTGAACCAGAACTTCTGTGGCCGTCAGACGAGATGATCGATGCCTTCCTGAACGAAGCCCGTCTTAAAAGCAAAGCCGATCGGGAGCACGAGATGGCCATATTTGAAAAGGCCAAACGCCGACGACTGGACAAAAGGGTCGAAACACTCCCACCAGATCAAAATACATCCGCCGCAAATGAAAGCAGGATCAAGATAAGGAAACGATTCGCCAAAGCCATATCAATGGGGATGAGGCCGCCCTCTTTCAGAGAAAATTCTCCTGGTGGTATACATTTTGATGTAACGGACGTACACCCTAACTTCTGCTTATATCATCAGAGGATCGCACATCCTACTGAAGACTGCAACTCCTTTAAGTGTTGGTGGCAAGGATATGTCGCTCATAGACAACACGTCAATATAATAAAGCGGGAAGCTCGTAGACAGCGAAAAAATATGACAGATGAGCATAAAAGAGTTGTCGGCAATTGTCATAGGGACGAGCCCGGGGGATCACGAGTTCTCACCTTTGGAAGCGATTCTAACGAAGAAGCCGCCCTCAACCCTCTCTTTAAGGAATTCATTTCTAAAACAAAAGAATTGGAGAGTTGCGAGAACGTTCAGCCGTACAATCTCACGCTACCCGGAAAGAATCTCGGACCCGCAAACGACGGAGCAAACGAAATGAGAAAGGAAAAGGAAAAAACGGCCTTTGTTGCCAACACTCAACAACAGCCGAGTAACCCGAGACCGTTTTGTCGTCAAAACAACAAGCCGCGATACCTCAATGAGAAGTTGAAACGTCCTTACTCGTTTCCTCAGGATAAAACGAGGAGACTGTTCGAGCTAGCAGTGCGCAGCGGGCTCATCACTCTGCCGGATCCAAAACGTCCATTGCAACCAGATGACGTTAACAATCCTAACTATTGTCCCTACCATAGAGTAATGGGTCACCCACTCGAAAATTGCTACGTCCTCAAAAACTGGGTTGAAGACCAATACCAACAAGGCAAGTTCGCGCTGCCCGAAAAGTGGAAAGTAAACCCGCCACAACCACATGCTCCGAGAAAGATAGATATGCCGGGGGCATCATGCTCAGTCATAGAGAAAGCCCCATAGACCGAAAAGTCAGTAAACTAGAGATGCGTCTCAAATACGGTGACGGCGGACCGAAACGTCCTTAAACTAACGGCGGACCGCAATATCCTAAAACTTGCAAATGACCGAAAAAACAACTCCCAACTCGCAGCATCTTCAGGCTGACAAAAAAAAAACGGTACGTCCACAAGCAAAATGGGCCCGGATGAAAACCCGAAAAGGCTCCGTGAGTAAAAACAGCAGGGCTACCGGCGAGTGTTCGTGAAAACCCGAAAGGGCGTGACCTCGTTAAAAAAAAGAATAAAAATAAAATAAAAAATAAAAATAAAAAGAACGGTATGTCCATAAGCAAAGTGGGCACGGATGAAAACCCGAAAGGGCTCCGTGAGTAAAAACAGCAAGGCTACCGGCGAGTGTTTGTGAAAACCCGAAAGGGCGCAACCTCGTTAAAAAACACTTATAGGGTCCTCTCGACCTTGTAAGGAGAAACCACCCGCTTGAGATCCTTACGACTCACAAGGGAGCAACACACTTAGGGATCCTCACGATTCCTAAGGAGAAATTACACTTGCGAGATCCTCACGACTCGTAAGGAGAACTCTCTTATGGGACCCTCACGGCTCGTAAGATTTGAAAGTCTTAAGTTACAGAGATCTGAACCTGTTCTTAAGCAACCCCCACAACCTTCGATATGGACCTACAAATGGCTCAGTACTGACCCTTATATACAATCCACGGGCACGAATAAACATTTCCCTAATCAAGTCCCACCCGTGACTGGGGATATGTCCATATGGTGAACAACCCTTGTAAGTCCTCTCGACTTATAAGGAGAAAACCCTTTTGTAAGATCCTTACGACTTACAGGGGAACATACACTTAGGAATCCTCACGATTCCTAAGGAGAAAACGCACCTGCGAGATCCTCACGACTCGTAGGGAGAAATACCTTTGTGAGATCCTTACGGTTCATGAAGTCAAAAGCCTTAGTCGACAGGATCCTAACCCCGTTTACTAAGCCACCTTTGTTCAACATCGACAGAGGCAAATGATGATTCGCTCCTGGCAATATCCCAGTTGTAGCGATGCTGATGCCTAAACGAGTATCAAATTCCAAGTCTTGTCATGGCAAATGATGATTCGCTCCTGGAAATATCCCAGTCGTAGCGATGCTGATGCCTAAACCGGTATCAAATTCCAAGTCCTTTCATGACAAATGATGATTCGGTCCTGGCAATATCCCAGTTGTAGCGATGCTGATGCCTAAACCGGCATCAAATTCCAAGTCCTTTCATTGCAAATGATGATTCGCTCCTGGTAATATTCCAGTTGTAGCGATGCTGATGCCGAGATTGGCATCAGATTCCAAGTTTCACACTCGCGATAAGAAAAATCAGCGGGCCACAAATGCATATGACATAGCCGAAATGATGGGGCAGCTTGCAACAAAATCAGCAAGTAAAAATATATGCATGCAAAATAGCCGAAATGATTGGGCAGCTCGCAATAAAAAGCAGCGAGTAAAAATAAAACAAATAGCCGAAATGATTGGGCACCACGAAAAATAGCCGAAATGATTGGGCAATCGCGACCTTCGCGATATAAAAAGCTGAAATGATAGAGCATCGCGGAAAGAATAAAAGAAATGATGGAAAATGAAACCTTTTTGCCCTACAGGTGATGCTACATCAATCCCTGTATACAATCCAGGGGCGCAAACAAAGAAGGAGTCGCACTCCTCCTCCCCAGGTTTCATCAGAAGAAGAAACCGAATCTCGACGGGCCACAAATAACCTAGAGATCATCTCAACACTCGTCTCGTCACAGCGGACACATCATCAAGCAAAGCGGAACAGCGGCAACTCCCAGTTCCATGACTCGACGATGTACTACCACAGAGAGTCAAATACCAACTCCGTGAAATGCGGATATAATCAACAAAATTCCTGGTCACGTGGAACGCGAATAACGTCACTCTTTGACCCCATGGAAAACGTCCAGAGCGGATCCTGGTCCTCGCAGAACACGGCAGTGAACCCGTATGAAGCATCCAGAGCGGAGCCTAGTCCTCGCCTAACGCGGCAGTGAACCCGTGTGAAGCATCTAGAGCAAAATTCCTGGTTACGTGGAACGCGGATAACGTCACTCTTTGACCCCGTGGAAAACGTCCAGAGCGGATCCTGGTCCTCGTAGAACACGGCAGTGAACCCGTGCGAAGCATCCAGAGCGGAGCCTAGTCCTCGCCTAACGCGGCAGTGAACCCGTGTGAAGCATCTAGTGCAAAAGTCCTGGTCACGTGGAACGCGGATAACGTCACTCTTTGACCCCATGGAAAACGTCCAGAGCGGATCCTGATCCTCGCAGAACACGGCAGTGAACCCGTGCGAAGCATCCAGAGCGGAGCCTAGTCCTCGCCTAACGCGGCAGTGAACCCGTGTGAAGCATCTAGTGCAAAAGTCCTGGTCACGTGGAACGCGGATAACGTCACTCTTTGACCCCGTGGAAAACGTCCAGAGCGGATCCTGGTCCTCGCAGAGCACGGCAGTGAACCCGCGCGAAGCATCCAGAGTGGAGCCTAGTCCTCGCCTAACGCGGCAGTGAACCCGTGTGAAGCATCTAGAGCAAAATTCCTGGTCACGTGGAATGCGGATAACGTCACTCTTCAACCCCGTGGGAAACGTCCAAAGTGGATCCTGGTCCTCGCAGAGCACGGCAGTGAACCCGCGCGAAGCATCCAGAGCGGAGCCTAGTCCTTGCCTAACACGGCAGTGAACCCGTGTGAAGCATCTAGAGCAAAATTCCTGGTCACGTGGAACGCAGATAACGTCACTCTTCGACCCGTGGGAAACGTCTAGAGCGGATCCTTGTCCTCACACCAACATGGAGTGATCACCACCACGACATTCGTCTCGATACAGCAGACGCGATACCAGCAAACGAAGCGAAGGCCAAATTCCTAGCTTCAGGGTCTTGACGGCAAGTCATATAAAGCCTGAAAGACAATCGGAGATCATCCCACACCAGCGCGGAGTGGTCACTACCTCGATGTTCATCTCGATACAGCAGATGAAATGTCACCTCAGCGTTCTTCCCCCAGCAGGATTCGGAAGCGACAAAGCAAACGAAGCGAAGGCCAAATTCCTAGCTTCAACGTCTTGACGGTAAGTCATATAAAACCGGAAAGACAAACAGAGATCATCCCACATGGAGTGGTCACCACCTCGACGTTCATCTCGATACAGCAGATGAAATGTCACCCCAGCGTTCTTCCCCCAGGAGGATTCGAAAGCGACAAAGCAAACGAAGCAAAGGCCAAATTCCTAGCTTCAACGTCTTGACGGATCCGGACACACCAAAGAAAACGAAGCGAAGGCCAAATTCCTAGCTTCAACGTCTTAATGGCAAGTCATATAAAACCGGAAAGACAATCAGAGATCATCTCACACCAACATGGAGTGATCACCACCTCGACGTTCGTCTCGACACAGCAGACGCAACATCACCGAAAGGAGCCACGGCAAAATCCCTAGTTCCAAACCTCGACGGTTCACCAGCAACCCAGAGACAACCGTGACATTCGTCTCGATACAGCAGACGCAATGCCAGCAAACGAAGCGAATGCCAGATTCCTAGCTTCAGGATCTTAACGGCAAGTCATATAAAGCCTGAAAGACAATCGGAGATCATCTCGCACAAGCGCGGAGTGGTCACCACCTCGACGTTCGTCTCGATACAGCAGACGCAACATCACCAAAAGGAGCCACGGCAAAATCCCTAGTTCCAAACCTCGACGGTTCACCAGCAACCTAGAGACAACCACGACATTCGTCTCGATACAGAGGACGCAATGCCAACAAACGAAGCAAAGGCCAAATTCCTAGCTTCAGGGTCTTAACGGCAAGTCATATAAAGCCTGAAAGACTATCGGAGATCATCCCACACCAGCGCGGAGTGGTTATGACTCATCGGGGCTCTCCAAAATGAGCCTAACCTCAAGTAAAAAGCGGCATGGCAAATTCCTAACGCTTGCTCTTCCGACGGTCAAACTGCCAAGGAGGATTGCTTGAAGACGTCTTGTCCAGCCCCCGAAGGGATCACAGACACGGCAGTCGCAGGGCTACTCGAACAGCACGATTGCCTATCGAGGAATATATCAGCTCAGGGGACGGTACGACGGCCAAAACCCTAAGTACCACAGACCCTAACAGACTTCTGTCGTAAAGAGCAGAGGTTAACTGTGACGTTAGGATATTCTTGCGAGATCTGCTCGATCCATTTCGACTCGTGAGGAAATTGATGTTTCTGCAAGAACTTCTCGATTCGTCTCGACTCGTGAGAAAAAGCCTTAGGCAGCAAGGATTAAAAAACCTGTTTCCTAAGCACTGGGACCCTGCAATTCGGCCCAAAACGGTCTCTTGTATACTATTCACGGGTCTCACTCTCCAAAGTCGAATCTCGACAAGGAGGGAAACAACCACTTATGAGTCCTCTCAACTTATAAGCGGGAAAATTCTCTTGTGAGATCCTTACGACTCTCAAGAGAAAACACACTTAGGAATCCTCATGACTCCTAAGGAGAAAAGACACCTACGAGATCCTCACGACTCGTAGGGAGAAAAGTCTTTATGAGACCCTCACGGCTCATAAAGTTGAAAAGTCTTAGGTGGCAGATCCTAACCCTGTCTCCTAAGCCATCACCGCCCTGCAAAGAGGTCAAGATGGACCATCTATGAGCCAGACTCGCCAAAGCTACATGCCACTGAAACGGAAAAGCTACTCATGAGCATATAAACTACTTCACGCAAGAGTAAGATATGAAGAGATAGAGGGGTGCGGCTCATGGAGTTAAGGGTTTGGAACTATATCTCTTAAGAGTCGAGATCTGAGTCAATGATAAATGACGATACTTGTGTCCGCTCGTTATCTTCTCAGATCAAGATTCTGAAAGTAATATACCAACCCGAAACTGGTCATATGCTATGCATTACTTTGCACTACTTCACCCACGTAAATACTTACGTGGGTAAATAAGTGGGGGGCATTTGTTCCCGCCAAAAATTTCTGCGCAAAAGAGCCCAAGGTATCAAATGGCGGCGATACGCCTAAGAAAATGGGAACCAGTATCTTCCGGGCTGTTTTTTGACAAACTCCCGAATAAGAAACAGATAAATTCTGATGGTATCGAAAGCGTCTCGAAAAACCCTTCGATTTGATATATAATGGGCCTCATAATTCATCCGGGATCAAAAGTTATGAGGCATTACGTGTCCGCACGTGATGGACCTTTAAGAACCCGCTGGAGGAGTTAAAAGATATAATAAAAACTCAAAAAAGACCCCAATGGGGCATCACGTGCTCACACGTGACCATGGGTCACGTGCAGACACGTGATGGGCTCTTAAGGCCTCTAAAATAAAGAATAGAATTAAATTCTAAAATCTGTTCCCTGATTAAAAATCAGAAGTTATCTCAATAAGGTATCACGTGCTCACACGTGACCAATGGTCACGTGTTGACACGTGATGGTTAAAACTGAAGCATAAACAAGCAGCCATTAAAAAACTCAATTGGGGGTCACGTGCTCACACGTGACCAAGGGTCACGTGTCAGCACGTGACTGGTTTCGAAAGCCTTACAGTTAATAGAATTAAAATTCTAAAATTTTCTAAATCTTTCCAAACACAAAAGGTCTATGGGGACCGTTGGATTAAAAATCTGAGGGTGATTAAAAATCACCAATTTATGGAATAATCTTGGACTTGGAAAGATTTCCCCCCTAAATCTAACCGAGATAACAAAGGGATATCTTTGGATTTAAAACCCAATGGTGAATAAAATTCATTTAACAATCTAAAGGCCCAGATTAATGATAAATATAAATCAAATCTCTCAACATACAAATCAAATCTCTCAATGAGAGATTTACTAAGCAAATTGATTCTTTTCCTTCTCCTATAAATAGGAGCCAAGAAGAGAAGAGGGGGATCGACCTTCTTGGAGAGAGAAAAAAACAGAGAGAGGAGAATTTAATTCTCAACAGAGAAGAAAAGAAAGGAGAATTTAATTCTCAACAAAGAAAAACCCTAGGTGAGAAGGGAAAAAGGATTAAAACTTCAATAAAGAGAATTTAATTCTCAAAATCTAAGAGTTTAACTCTTATACAAAAAGAACTTAGTTCTTCTTCTGGTTGAAGATCTGCACAGAGCACATCTCCCCATAAGTTGAGAATTTAATTCTCATCGGGTCGAGATCCTGCCATGCAGATCCTAAATTTAGAAGGGGAATTGAGTTTTGAGAATTTAATTCTCCTAAAACAAAACTAGGGTTTAACCCTAATCAAGAATTTAATTCTTTTACATATCTGGGAATTTAATTCCTTTAAAAAGAAATTAGGGTTTTACCCTAAATAAGAATTTAATTCTTCCAAAATAGGAATTTAATTCCTCCAGAATCAAAATTAGGGTTTTACCCTAAATAAAGAATTTAATTCTTAAAGATAAGGAGACTTAAAAGATCTCTGTGCATGAAAAGACTAAGGTCACGTGCCCCACGTGACCCCTGAACAGATCCCCCAAAAATAAGAAGAGGAAAGCTTTGAGGCAATGCCTCACGTGCTCCCACGTGACCCTCATTATATATGGAACAAAAGTAAAGGCAGAAACAATTCTTGGCGCTCTCACGTGACACCACGTGACCCCTAATAAATGTTCTAATAAATCAGGGCATGAGTATACATCACGTGCTCACACGTGATGGCTATGAAAATTAAAAGTGTTAAACACTTGTTTGCAGAACAAAATAAAGGGGATCTGGCCCCACTTTTTGATGCCATCACGTGCTCCACGTGACCCCCGAAACACAGAAAGAAAAAGCAAAAGAAATAAAGGCCTTGGGCGCCCTCACGTGCTCCCACGTGACCCCTTGGCTGATGCTCTAACAATCAGCGCACTAATCCTCCTCACGTGGCAGCACGTGATGCTCCAAAGAAAACATAAAAAGTGTTTAACGCTTACTTACAGAACAAAGAAAATGAGATCTGGCTCCACATTTAGGGCGCCCTCACGTGTCACCACGTGACCCCTAATGAGCATTCTAACAGACCAGAGCAGGGGCCTCCATCACGTGCTCACACGTGATGGCCGTCAGAATTAAAAGAGTTAAACACTGATCTACAGAATAAAATAAGGGAAATCAGGGCGCTCTCACGTGTCCACACGTGACCCCTCTCTCCTTAATGTTTAACACTAATCTGAAGACTTTGTTCCCAGTGTTTAACACTGATTTGCTTTAGTGTTTAACACTAATTTGAAATCTCTGATTACCAGTGTTTAACACTGATTTGCTTTAGTGTTTAACACTAATTTGAAAGCCCTGTTGCTAGTGTTTAACACTGATTATCTTTTAGTGTTTAACACTAACTTGTTAATCTTATTCCCAGTGTTCAATACTGTTGACCTCTAGTGTTTAACACTAGCTTTAGTCCAATTGGCTAAGTTTCTAGAGGCAAAAACCTCTCCTTCAATGGACCAACAGAGAGCCAATATTTCGAACACAATTGGACTTAGCCCAAATTGGCCATAAGTCCTCAAATCATCTTGAACTGAGCACATCTGTTCTTTCAACCAACTCATTGGTTCAAGGGTACATCTCTGAGCTCCTCTGATATTTGTCGTTGTAATCCTTCAACGTCTTCAGAAAGGTGATGGGTCCCGACAACCATACATTCAATGGACCACCATGTCCCTAAACTGGCAATGGACCACCATGTCCCTAAACTGGAACGATAGAGCCCCCAAATGCTCTTTTGTCGGATCTAAACGATC
Source organism: Agapanthus africanus (assembly GCA_030015575.1). Classification (NCBI taxonomy): domain Eukaryota; kingdom Viridiplantae; phylum Streptophyta; class Magnoliopsida; order Asparagales; family Amaryllidaceae; genus Agapanthus; species Agapanthus africanus. The sequence continues at coordinate 1,007,658,755 of JASDDO010000019.1, forward strand.
CCGTTTAAGTTGATCTTAGCCTCAAATATGGCTAACGCATCCTTAAACCTTCAAACAGACTTTAGTCCCAAATTGGACTATAGATCCCCCTAATCTACTTTGGTTTAAGGGTACATCTCTGAACTCCTCTGACATCTGTCGTTGTAATCCTTCAACGTCGTCAGAGAGGTGACGGGTCCCGGGGGCCATACATGCAATGAACCCCTATGTCCCTAAACTGGAACAATAGAGCCAAACGCTCTTTTGTCGGATCTAAACGATCCCGTTAAGTTGATCTTAGTCTCAAACTGGACTAACGTATCCTTAACAAACGTTTGAGTTGATCTTAGCCTCAAATATGGCTAACGTATCCTCAAACCAAAACCCCAAACCCAAATCTAAGAAAACACGGATTTGGACTAATCCACATCCTACGGGCGACGACATAAATTGGTCTCCGTATACAATCCACGGGCAACCACAAACAAAACAAACACCCACGACACGAAGTGACCAGCTGGAGAAGGAGAAAGTTGTTACCGCGAAGCGGTAGCGTAATTAACTGCAGGGGCTTGCGCCTGCAGGGAAGAGCGTCCCCACAATCAAAAACCCCTCAAGCGAGGGGGAATCTGATGAAGTCTGCTACATCGGTCGCATCCGTCTAAACCTCCGATACACGGTACCATAAATCAACTTGGCATCTTCGGAGAGGTGGACGGATAAAACCAATTAGCATCTGCCCCGAATCACAGGCAAGACGTCCATCGCGTCTCTGCCGCGTCTTTCGGCGGGGAACAAGAAGCAGCTGACTCAAGGACCTAATCAGGCTCGAGCTTTTACCTTGACGGCTGAGGAAGCTAAGGCTTCGGGAGAAGTTGTTTCAGGTATTCTACTCGTTCATGGTTTTCCCGCATTAGCGTTGTTTGATTCTGGTGCATCCCATTGTTTTATGTCGTCCAAGTTTATAGCTACACATTCGATTACCTGCACGACCCTGTCTAGTTTCTGGGACATACACACTGGGAATGGGAAAATCATATCTAGTAGAGAGTGTAAAGATTGTACAGTTGTTGTTTGCGGACGGGAGCTTTTTGCAGATTTCTTGGTGATTGATACGGGCAGCTACGAGGTTGTCTTGGGAATGGATTTTCTTAGCACTTTCCATGCTCACATTGATTGTAGGGCAAAGAAAGTAATTTTCCAGATTTCCGGACATCCTGAGTTTATCTTCACCGGAGGAAGCAGTTCTGTCGGGCCAGTCGAGTTTAGGGCTAGGCCGACAACTAATATTCTTGCATCAATGGAGGTTGATGAAAGTGAAGAGCCAGCTGTTGTTCGTAATTTTATGGACGTGTTTGAAAACATATCGGGTTTACCGCCGAAGCGAGACGTGGAGTTCGCAATTGATCTTATTCCTGGTGCAGCGCCAGTATCTAAAGCGTATTATCCAATGGTACCAGTGGAGTTGGAAGAAGTCAAGAAACAGGTTGTTGAATAGCTTGAGAAGGGTTGGATTCGAAGCAGTAACTCATCTTGGGGAGCTCCAGTTCTTCTAGTTAAGAAGAAAGATGGCACGAGAAGGATGTGCATCGACTATCGAGAATTAAACCGGGTGACTATTAAGAACAAGTACCCGATCCCTCGCATTGGCGAACTTTTTGAGCAGCTTAGTGGCGTGAGGATATTCTCGAAACTGGATTTGCGAGCAGGATATCATCAGGTCCAAGTGAAAGCAGAAGATATTTGCAAGACAGCGTTCCGAACCCGGTATGGACATTACGAGTACTTAGTGATGCCCTTCGGAGTAACGAATGCACCGGCGATATTCATGGACTTGATGAACCGAATCTTTTCAACCATTCTTGGACCAGTTTATTGTGGTGTTCATTGACGATATTCTGATTTACTCGAAGAGTTTTGAAGAGCATGCTGAGCATTTGAAGATCGCACTGCAGACGTTGAGACAGGAGAAGGTATATACGAAGATGAGCAAGTGCGAGTTTTGGCTGGAAGAAGTAAAGTTTTTGGGGCATGTTGTGTCTGGAGATGGAATCGCCGTCGATCCCGAAAAGATTGCAGCAGTTCGTGATTGGCCGATTCCGAAGAATGTTGCGGAGATAAGAAGTTTTCTTGGACTTGCCAGGTATTACAGAAGATTTGTGGAGAACTTTGCTCGTCTGGCGGAGCCGTTAACCAAGCTTACGCGCAAGGAGGTACCTTTTGTGTGGACGGATAGGTGTGCGTCAGCTTTCGAGACGTTGAAGCAGAGATTGATAACCGCCTCTATTCTGACCGTGCCAGACAGTTCCGGAGGATTGGTGATTCACAGCGACGCATCTGGAAAAGGTTTGGGGTGTGTCTTGATGCAACATGGGAAGGTTATAGCGTACGCATCGAGACAGTTAAAGACCCGTGAGAAGAATTACCCAACTCATGACTTGGAGCTTGCAGCTGTGATTTTCGCTTTGAAGATTTGGAGACACTACCTTTTGGGCGAAAGGGTCGAAGTTTTCACGGATCATAAGAGCTTGAAGTATGTGTTCACACAGAAGGAGCTTAATATGAGGCAGCGCAGATGGTTAGAGCTGATGGCTGACTACGATCTTGATCTCAAGTACCATCCGGGGAAGGTTAATGTTGTATCGGATGCGCTCAGTCGGTTACCAGCTATTCAGATGTTGACTACGCAGAAGGAACTCGTGGAAGACTTTTGAAGATTTGATTTGGAAGTTGTGCTACCGCATTCTTCGGGACAGTTGATGCAGCTGCAACTACATTCGTCGTTGATCGAGAATATTAAGGCAGCGCAATCGCAGGACCCTAGATTGCAAAAGTTTCTAGAACAGGTTGAAGCCGGACTACGAACAGATTTATTGATCCACGAAGATGGTCCGTTGAGCTATGGTAGCCGTTTATGTGTGCCAAAGGGAGATATTCGCGAAGAGCTTATGAAGGAGGCACACAGTGTAAGTCCACGTTGCCCACCCCGGTGCTTGCGAGGAGGCGGAAAACGGAATAAAAATCGGATTTTTACTACTCTAGGCAACATGGACTAGACAAAGTCGGGATCTTTGCTAAACAAAAACTAGCTAAAGCAAACTAGAAACTAGCTAAAGGGTAGAATGGTTATACCTAGGGCTTTATGTCCTTCTCTCCTTGCTCCTTGGAGTAGTAGAAAGGGATCACCTTTGTCGTCTTCTCACGTCGAAGAAGGATCCACCCGAAAGCCTCAACCTTTGGCTTCAACTTCAAGCTAGAAGTAACTAGGGTGCTAGAAGTGCTAATCCTAGAACCCTAGATGAGAGTAGAGATTACTATGGAATGGTTTTTCTCAAGCTCAAGTGTTTCTCAACACATGAGAGGGGAGAGCTTGAGGAAGAGGAAGAGCAAGAGAGAGAAACTATATCATAGAATGAGAGAAATATGAAGCATTCTCACATATATGTGTGAATTATTGTGAATTGATAATTAGTGAGATAATTGTCATGGCTTAATCAAGACATGACCATTATCATTTCATTTTTAATGCAAATTGCAAGGATCAAAGAGCATCTTCCAAATGAAATGATGATGGTCAAAGTGTCAACCTAGGTCAACAAGTCAAGAATGTCAAATGGTCAACAACCCTAACCATGCACAATTATATTAAACTAATATCAATTAACCATAATACACACATAAGCATTAGGGTTAATAAAATGACAATGGTCATTAACCCTAATCAAAGTCCTCTCCCTCTGTCTCAAGTAACTGTACATACGCACCCGTATTCGTGATCCGAGGAACACGAATACAAAGAGATAAAACCAATCCCAAATCATATACTAAGATCTGGCTTAAACCAAAGCCCGCTAGTATAAGCTGTCCGGACAGCAAACGTGCACAAGTGCGCGGATGTGAACGAACCCTGTCGCAAAACCATGCGACCTCTACTCATTTTGCCTAAAGGCGAATAGCTCTCTGTGTGGGACTCTAAAGACTCGACACTACACTGGCAGTGGGTTTAACCACAGACCGCAAGCGGCACTAGCTGTACGTAACGGTCCCCAGGTAGATGCCGATAAGAAGACTGACGAGTTAACCCCATCTGAACTCCTACTGAGCCTGTATGTGACAGTCTCCGTACAGTCCGGTCTGTTCGTCTGATACATCGCATGGCGGGCCTAGGGGGCGGTGAACGTCAGTCCCCTAATAGCGGTACAAGTCGTGTCAGAGTGTAGCCCAGAACACCCTGAGATAACACTGAAAACCTACCAGTATATCTCGCTTGCCCTGGCCAGGAACTACTCGTGTAATGGCTCTCCTAGACACAGCGCGATGTCAACCCCCAATACCGGGAGAGACGAATCCTGTCTAACCGTCACTGCCTCCAAGTGCTTCGGGACTGCACCCAACTACTACCTGTTTGCATGACTCCTTTGAGCCGTGGTAGGGTAGTAATCAAAGTACAGTGGGAACACATTCGAGGCGAAGTGACAGTGTCAAGTCAGCGGACTATGCTGTACTCATGTCACCTGGGAACTGATAACTGACGATAGGTATAATACCAACCAACAGTTCCCGACGAGTCCTGTCTAGTGTACTTGTAACCTAACGAGCACCCGCATACTATCTCAAGTATGACGTACTGCCGGCTGTAGGACAGACCGTCTCCCACGCTGGGATGAGAAGCGCATACGCTAGTCTACTCTGGAGTATCGATGCCCTGTCTCGTTAGTCCAACGACTAGGGACCTGTATAAGGATGTGCTTATGGATTACCCAGCCCCCACGAGTGTGAGCGCCATCACAACGCTGGTAATCAAGCAAAGATCCTAAGAGCTCTACTAATATGTATACAAGCGATATGCTAAAAGAAACACATGCACATATTAAAGCAGAGACAAACCAAGTAGCATACTACCATTTCGAGCAAGATTGTATATACAATTGTGAATATCCCAAGCTTCCATCAAGTAATATACATACTAGTATGATACAGTAATGGCCTCTAGGGCATATACACTAACAATCTCCCACTTGCACTAAGGCCATGTACTGGTGTATCGAAGACCTATCATCTCGATCAGCCGCTCGAACTGAGTCTGGGGTAAGGCCTTCGTGAATGGATCTGCAGTGTTATCTTCTGAAGCTACCCTCCGAACCTCGATCTTCTGGCGATCCACGATCTCCCTGATCAGGTGATACCGCCTCAAGATGTGTCTGGATTTCTGATGGGACCTGGGTTCGTTCGCTAAAGCTATAGCCCCGTTGTTGTCGCAATACAGAGGTATTGGATCAACAATGGACGGAACCACCTGAAGTTCTTTCAAGAACTTCCTCATCCAGACAGCTTCTTTTGCGGCATCAGATGCAGCGATGTATTTCGCTTCCATAGTCGAGTCAGCAACGGTTTCCTGTTTGGAGCTCTTCCAACACACCGCCCCTCCATTGAGGGTAAAGACAAAACCCGACATGGACTTGGAATCATCCTTGTCACTCTGGAAGCTGGAGTCAGCAAAGGCCTCAATCTGGAGGTCTTTTCCGCCATACACCAAGAACATCTCCTTAGTCCTTCTCAGGTACTTGAGAATGTTCTTTACTGCTATCCAATGTTTCTCCCCAGGGTTTGACTGATACCTGCTTACCACACTCAGTGCATAAGCCATATCTGGTCTGGTACACAATATCGCATACATTATAGAGCCTACCGCAGAAGCGTAAGATATAATAGACATGCGATCCCTCTTCAAATCAGTCTTGGGAGACATCTCTTTGGAGAGGGTGATCCCGTGACCAGCCGGTAAATTACCGCGCTTGGAATCTTCCATACTGAATCTCTTCAGTATGGTGTCGATGTACCTGGACTGTGAAAGTCCTAAGATCCTCTTGGATCTGTCACGGTAGATCCGGATCCCCAGAATGTATGAGGCATCACCCAGGTCTTTCATGGAGAACCTGTGTGACAAGAACCTCTTGACAGATTGTAGCATAGGAATGTCATTTCCTATTAAGAGAATGTCATCCACGTATAAAACGAGGAATACTACAGTTCTCGCTACAAATCTACAATAGATGCATGGTTCATCTGGATTTTTGATAAAGCCAAATTCCTTGACCGTCTCATCAAAACAGATGTTCCAACTCCGCGATGCCTGCTTTAGTCCATAAATGGACTTAAGCAACTTGCACACCTTTCCGCTGCTCCCACTCTGAATGAAACCTTCTGGCTGGTCCATATAGACACACTCCTCTAAATGTCCATTTAGAAAAGCGGTTTTTACGTCCATCTGCCAAATCTCATAATCGTGGAAGGCAGCAATGGCAAGAAGGATCCGAATGGATTTTAGCATAGCTACTGGAGAAAAGGTTTCGTCATAGTCCAAATCAGGTCGCTGACGAAAACCCTTTGCAACCAGTCTAGCTTTATAGGTCTCAACCTGTCCATCTACACCAATCTTCCTTTTGAAGATCCACTTGCATCCTACGGGTTTTACCCCATCTGGAGCAATGTACAACGTCCATACTTTGTTGGTGTACATGGACTCCATTTCGGTTCGCATTGCATCCAGCCATTTTACCGAGTCGACGCTCTGAATGGCTTGCTGGAAGCTAGTAGGCTCATCACAATCTATGATGCAATTCTCTCTATCCCCGTCAATGAGAAAACCGCAGTATCTCTCGGGTGGATGAGACTGCCTACTACTCCTGCGGAGTGGCGTGGGAATGTCCTGATCTTTCGAACTCTCTGGTTCTACTAAGCTTTCAGTAATAGCTTGTGGTTCTGGAATTTCTTCCAGTTCTATTGCGCTTCCACTTATTTCTTTTTCTATGAACTGGTGTTCTAGAAAGTGGGCATGGCGAGAAACAAAAACCTTTTGTTCCTCTTCGCAATAGAAGAAATATCCCTTGGAGTTCTTTGGATATCCCACAAACTTGCATTGTACTGAGCGTGCCTCGAGCTTGTCCGCATGCTGCTTTTTGACAAAAGCTGTACATCCCCGTGTCTTAATGTGATTAAGATAGGGTCTCTTCCCACACCACATCTGATATGGTGTAGTAGGCACAGTCTTAGTAGGAAGCCGGTTCAAAAGGTATGCAGCTGATTCTAGCGCATATCCCCAGAACGATCGCGACAACTCAGCGTTACTCATCATGGACCGTACCATATCCAATAGAGTTCGGTTCCGTCTCTCCGATACACCGTTATGTTGCGGAGTGTATGGAGGAGTAAGCTGAGAGAGAATTCCATTCTCTTTTAAGTAACCCAGAAACTCGGCACTCAAGTATTCACCACCTCGATCAGATCTTAGTGCCTTGATACTTTTGCCTGTTTGTTTTTCTACTTCATTCTTATATTCCTGGAATTTTTCAAAAGTCTCGGATTTATGTTTCATTAAGAAGACATAACCGTACCTTGAAAAGTCATCCGTAAAAGTAATGAAGTAAGAATAACCGCTTCGTGCATGCGTAGACATTGGACCGCACACGTCGCTGTGTACGAGTCCCAAGAGCTCGCTCGCTCTTACTCCGTGTCTAGTGAACGGAGTCTTTGTCATCTTTCCTTTGAGACAGGATTGACAAGTTGCATACGATTGATATTCGAACGGATCCAAATATCCTTCTGCATGTAACTTAGTCAACCTTCTCTCATTGATGTGACCCAGTCTACAATGCCATAAGAAAGTTTTATTGATTTCTGGAGACTTTCTTTTGTGTGTATTCTGGACATTGAAAATATGTGGTTGGTTTAATACATAAATACCGTTGTTCAATGTACCTGACCCAATCAAAACTTGATTAAGGTGAATGTTCACTACATTACTTACAAATGTAAATTCATAACATTCTTTAGATAATAAAGATACAGAAATGATATTACAGGTTGCATTTGGTACAAAATAACAACTACGCAAAACCAAAAAGTGTCCATCTGACATTCCCAGGTGATAGTCCCCCACGGCCTCAGCATCCATGCTAGCTCCTTTTGCAACTCTGAGGGTCATGTCACCTGCTTTCAAAAACCTACGCTTTCTCAACGCCTGCAAAGAATTACAGATATGAGATCCTGATCCGGTATCCAATACCCAGGATATAGAGTTTATTGATAGACAGTTTTCAATAACATACACACCTGAAGCTGAAGCCGCAACTTGCTTCAGATCCTGGGTTCTGGCCTTCCAAGCCTTGCAATCCTGTTTCCAGTGTCCACTTTTGTAACAGTAGAAGCATTCTTCCTTCCCCACCAGCTTTCCCGCTACCTTTGTTGACTTTCTTTTTCCCTTCGTATCCACTTTACTGACACCGCCTCTTGGTTTGGCGGGGACTTTCTTCTTCTTGCCCTTGGCTTTCGCCCTGGACCTAGAAGAGGAAGATCCTTCTACAAACAAAGTGGATGTCTCCCTACCTTTCTGTAGGGTGCCCTCTGCACTCCTCAGCATGTTGAGGAGCTCTGAAAGTTCAACTTCATTTTCCTGTAAGTTGAAGTTCAGAATGAACTGGGCGTAAGTGGAAGGAAGGGACTGAAGAATCAAGTCCGTATAGAGCTCATTCTCCAACGTGGTCCCAAGTTCCGCGAGCTCCTCTATGTAGCCAATCATCTTAAGCACGTGTTCCGCTACCGATGATCCGACGGCCAACCTTGCCGAAAACAACTTCTTCGACACTTCGTATCTGGCGATACGAGACTGCTCTCCATACAGTTCTTTTGTATGAAGAAATATAGACTCTAGGTCCATATTCTCGTGCCTCCTATGATGTTCGTTGTCCATCGAGGCAAGTACGAGGCATTTGGCCTTCGCGCAATCTATTTCCCAGGTCTTACGGATTTCCCTATCCGCGACACTGGTTTTGGGACCTGGGACAGGGGGAGCTTTGGTGGTAAGGAGATACCCCAACTTGTCGTAAGTGATTGCCATCTTGACATTCCTGAGCCAATCTTTGTAGTTTGGCCCTGTCAGTATGTTTTTATCTAGTAATAACTTAAGTCCGGTCATCTTGAATGGTCGCTGCAATTAGGAGAGAGAAAAGAAAACACTTTAGCATGATGCTCTTGCAAGTTTAGAGTGGTTTTTAGTTTGTCTAAACAGGATGGCTCCCACTGTCTCTCGAATCCCTTCTCAAACCGTAAAGAAAGAATTAGTCGGGATCAATCTCACCGTACAATACTTGCTTAACCGTTCATCCAGGCCAGTGTCGGTACTTCGAGGGAGGTTTTCCAACGCTTTCGCGAAGTTCCTTAATTAAGTAACCTCTTCTCCCTGTGAGCGTAGCCCCGCTAACACCTTTCTAGACACCTACTAGGTTTATAGCATTGATCGTTAAGTGAGAGTTTTTCCGAGGAGTAGCATATACTCACAGTAGGATCGGGATCCAAATATCATCGCGTGATAAAACCGAAGGAATCCTACCAGAATCATCACACTCCAAATGGTATGCAGCGCTAGCAAGTTTCAGTACTTATGAAACTCCCGATGTGGATTTTTTCCCCATGCTCTTATGACCTTGACTTTGGCCAAAATATCATAAGTCACATGTCAAGTTCTACCCGTCATTCTCCTGGTTAATTTGGACCCACCCGTACCTACCCTTGACTTTGGCCAAAATGGCAGCACGACTGTCCCAAACCAACGCATCTATCTATGCTGCACATGAATACCCAATAGCTACCAATCACTATGCCTTGACTTTGGCCAAAATACATAGCTTGAATACTTTTTGACCATTCATGTGGAATGACGAAGGGCTACGAATGGTTTTGGCGAAACCGTGAACGTAGTGAACTTGATATAATCGATGGAACGAGATAGCTTTTAAAAGGAGTGGTTCAAGCTCCGCGTTTAAAAGTTTAGTTTTGAAAAGAACCGAGTGGTTTTCAAAGTGTTCCAATCGACTTTTACTTGGTTTATTTTCTTGCATTAGTTCTTTTAATGCGTCCCATCATTTAATCCTACCATTGCAGAAAACAACCAAAATATGACGTACGCTTATGCCATTCGCATTCGCCACGGGGCCCCGTCATCACCCGTTTGGTTACTTAACTAACGACAGAGCGGGGGCTGGGCTAGCGCGGCTGTAAAACATAAGCAACGCCTAAATAGTTATAGTATATAGATATAAAGCAATGATAGACATTACAGATCACAGATGAATACATTGGATATACTAGGAATCCGCAATCCGTTCGAGCCTGCAACGAAAAGCGGATTACACGGTCGCAGTGAATAGCCAATACCCCGCCCAAGACCCCTACGGGTGCGGCAAACTACCCGCCAAGTACCCGAAGCGAAGCAACCTCCCTCAACACCGTGAGTAGGCCACTCGGCACTTCGAGATACCCGGTAGTTTGTGCACCCCCTCCATGGGTCTATCCTAGGAGCAAAAACAGTAAAAAAAATTATACAATGACGGCTACAACCCCGACCCGGTTGTGCGGCCATACAAATAATATTACATCAATTTACATGTTACAAGAATGAAAGAAAAAGAAACACTCATCTCACATCCACCCCGGCTATTCACCCGCGACAATCCAACGCATTCATATACACATTCCATCAACAAACACAGATCACAGATATGTATAACCCCCACTAATCGACGTATAGCGATTAGCGGACGTTCAATACATATAAACATCACAGATATAACCCTTTAGTCAAAGTGTAGTGAAGTTCGATCAAAAATACGGATTTATAGGCCCCCAAAAGCAAATTTCTTTTCTGGAAAACCTGGGCACAAATAAACCATCTTAAAAATCCCAAAACCATACCAGAAGAACACTGCACCAAACTCGACCCTGAACCGAGTCAACTCGGCCGCGGTTGCGCGGCAATAGCTTGCTATTGCCGCGGAACCGCGGTGTGTTGAACGATTCACTGGATCGTTTTTGGTGGCTTTCTTCACAAAACCCTGAGATGATTTTTGACGTATGATTATTTATTTTTAGAGCAGAAAAAATTTCAACAGAAAGTTAGGGTTTTGCGTTTTTAGTTTTGTGATTTTTTCCGATTGAACTTCCATACACTTTACTACCTAACTAGTTTATGTTTAGTTAGGCTCTGATACCACTGTAAGTCCACGTTGCCCACCCCGGTGCTTGCGGGGAGGCGGAAAACGGAATAAAAATCGGATTTTTACTACTCTAGGCAACATGGACTAGACAAAGTCGGGATCTTTGCTAAACAAAAACTAGCTAAAGCAAACTAGAAACTAGCTAAAGGGTATAATGGTTATACCTAGGGCTTTATGTCCTTCTCTCCTTGCTCCTTGGAGTAGTAGAAAGGGATCACCTTTGTCGTCTTCTCACGTCGAAGAAGGATCCACCCGAAAGCCTCAACCTTTGGCTTCAACTTCAAGCTAGAAGTAACTAGGATGCTAGAAGTGCTAATCCTAGAACCCTAGATGAGAGTAGAGATTACTATGGAATGGTTTTTCTCAAGCTCAAGTGTTTCTCAACACATGAGAGGGGAGAGCTTGAGGAAGAGGAAGAGCAAGAGAGAGAAACTATATCATAGAATGAGAGAAATATGAAGCATTCTCACATATATGTGTGAATTATTGTGAATTGATAATTAGTGAGATAATTGTAATGGCTTAATCAAGACATGACCATTATCATTTCATTTTTAATGCAAATTGCAAGGATCAAAGAGCATCTTCCAAATGAAATGATGATGGTCAAAGTGTCAACCTAGGTCAACAAGTCAAGAATGTCAAATGGTCAACAACCCTAACCATGCACAATTATATTAAACTAATATCAATTAACCATAATACACACATAAGCATTAGGGTTAATAAAATGACAATGGTCATTAACCCTAATCAAAGTCCTCTCCCTCTGTCTCAAGTAACTGTGCATACGCACCCGTATTCGTGATCCTAGGAACACGAATACAAAGAGATAAAACCAATCCCAAACCATATACTAGGATCTGGCTTAAACCAAAGCCCGCTAGTATAAGCTGTCCGGACAACAAACGTGCACAAGTGCGCGGATGTGAACGAACCATGTCGCAAAACCATGCGACCTCTACTCATTTTGCCTAAAGGCGAATAGCTCTCTGTATGGGACTCTAAAGACTCGACACTACGCTGGCAGTGGGTTTAACCACAGACTGCAAGCGGCACTAGCTGTACGTAACGGTTCCCAGGTAGATGCCGATAAGAAGACTGACGAGTTAACCCCATCTGAACTCCTACTGAGCCTGTATGTGACAGTCTCCGTACAGTCCGGTCTGTTCGTCTGATACATCGCATGGCGGGCCTAGGGGGCGGTGAACGTCAGTCCCCTAATAGCGGTACAAGTCGTGTCGGAGTGTAGCCCAGAACACCCTGAGATAACACTGGAAACCTACCAGTATATCTCGCTTGCCCTGGCCAGGGACTACTCGTGTAATGGGTCTCCTAGACACAGCGCGATATCAACCCCCAATACCGGGAGAGATGAATCCTGTCTAACCGTCACTGCCTCCAAGTGCTTCGGGACTGCACCCAACTACTACCTGTTTGCACAACTCCTTTAAGCCGTGGTAGGGTAGTAATCAAAGTACAGTGGGAACACACTCGAGGCGAAGTGACAGTGTCAAGTCAGCGGACTATGCTGTACTCATGTCACCTGGGAACTGATAACTGACGATAGGTATAATACCAACCAACAGTTCCCGACGAGTCCTGTCCAGTGTACTCGTAACCTAACGAGCACCCGCATACTATCTCAAGTACGACGTACTGCCGGCTGTGGGACAGACCATCTCCCACGCTGGGATGAGAAGCGCATACGCTAGTCTACTCCGGAGTATCGATGCCCTGTCTCGATAGTCCAACGACTAGGGACCTGTATAAGGATGTGCTTATGGATTACCCAGCCCCCACGAGTGTGAGCGCCATCACAACGCTAGTAATCAAGCAAAGATCCTAAGGGCTCTACTAATATGTATATAAGCGATATGCTAAAAGAAACACATGCACATATTAAAGCAGAGACAAACCAAGTAGCATACTACCATTTCGAGCAAGATTGTATATACAACTGTGAATATCCCAAGCTTCCATCAAGTAATATACATACTAGTATGATACAGTAATGGCCTCTAGGGCATATACACTAACACACAGCTCAGCTTATTCCGTACATCCAGGAGGCATGAAGATGTACCGAGACTTACGACAGCACTTCTGGTGGGAAGGCATGAAACGGGAAATCACTCGCTTTGTGGCAAAGTGCTTGGTGTGTCAGCAAGTTAAGGCTGAACATCAAAGGGTTGCTGATTTATTGCAACCACTTCCGATTTCTCATTGGAAGTGGGAACATATAACCATGGACTTCGTGACAGCTCTACCGCGGAGTTCAAGAGGCAACAATGCAGTATGGGTGATTGTTGATCGTTTGACCATGGCAGCTCATTTTATTCCTTTTTGGGTTGGTCAATCAACAGAAGCTTTGGCGGAGCGGTACATGCAGGAGATTGTAAGATTGCATGGAGTACCGGTAAATATCGTGTCCGATCGTGACACTCGGTTCTTATCACACTTCTGGAGGAGTTTACAGGAAAGTTTGGGGACTTGATTGAAGTTTAGCACAGCTTATCATTCTCAAACTGATGGTCAGTCGGAGAGAACGATCCAAACTCTTGAAGATATGTTGAGAGTGTGCATGTTGGACTTCAAGGGTTCATGGGAGGATCATCTGCATTTGGTGGAGTTTTCTTACAACAACAGTTTTCAGGCGACGATTCAGATGGCTCCATTCGAAGCTTTGTATGGTCGCAAGTGTCGTTCACCTATCTGTTGGGACGATGTCGGTGAACGAAGATTGTTGGGACCAGACTTGGTTGTACAGACAGTAGTGAAAGTTAACACTATCAGAAATCATATGAAAGCAGCTCAAGACAGACAGAAGAGTTGGGCAGATACGTCGAGAAGACCTCTAGAGTTCGCCGCGGGTGATTTGGTATTCTTGAAGATATCACCGACTAGAGAGGTGATTTGTTTTGGAAGTTGAGGAAAGCTCAGTCCTCGATTTGTTGGACCCTTTGAGATCTTGAAGCGTGTTGGTGAGGTAGCGTATCGTTTGGCGTTACCGCAGTCCTTGGCGAATGTGCATGATGTGTTTCACGTATCTCAACTCCGTAAGTATGTTCGAGATGAAACACATGCGTTGGATCATTCGGAGATGACGGTACGAGAAGACTTGACTTTTGAGGAGCGACCGGTTAAAGTTGTGGATCGAAAGGAAAAGGTTCTTAAGAACAAGATTATCCCTCTTGTACTTGTTTCTTGGGGTAATCGCTCACATGGAGAGTCCACTTGGGAACGAGAAGATGAAATCCGGCAGAAATTCCCTCATCTTTTCTTGTAGTTGTTTGTCGTCTATCTTTTGTATTCTTGGAATTTCGAGGACGAAATTCATTTTGTAGTTGGGTATAATGTAACAACCGAGTCCAATTCTATAAATTTCAGTTACCATATGTATGGTGTGTGGTATTTATTTCATTTATCTTGCTTGACTGTTGCTAGTTATAATTTACCCGACAATTCAAATTCTTGCATATAACAATTTAAGTCTTTTAAAATAAATTAAAAATACTTGTCATGGCCTGCTTGACACCCCTAACCCTGTGGTAGCGTACTTGCATCGTGTTCTCGTCCCGTTCAGTAAAACGGACGTATTTGGACGGCTACGTGCACGTGCGTGCGTCCGTTCTTGGGGGTATGCTTTTTAATTATAAAATCCCTCATTTTAATTTTTGGAACCTACCAATAAATTTCATATTTCAAATTCAAATTTTTGGACTCGACCCGGACGCAATTCTGAAATATTTTGCAATTACGCCAAATCCTATTTTCTAATTTTTTTTTTAAAACCAGCGAAATTTGAAATTCACACAACCAGAAAATATTTTCCCCACTTTTTAAAAATCCTTTTCAAAATTTTTCCTAACCAGAAAATCCTTAATCCCTAAGTCAAATTTTATTCCCCAGCCAATGAAATGGCACTCTGGTACATTTATAGAAAATCTTTTTCTTTTTCCTTAACCTTTTTCTCCCCCAACCAATCGCGAGCCCCTTTGCACCCGACCCCACAACTTTCTTCCTCTCTCACTTTTCTCTATCTCTCTCTCTCCTCCCTATCCCTACACTAAAATCCAATTTCCTCTCTCCTTACTGTTACTCTCCCTCTCTCTCTCTCCTCTCTCTCTCTCTCTCCTTTCGCGAGGATCTCTCTCTCTCCCCCCCATATATCTTTGTATTCTGTATCCTTCATGAACCCATCCCCTAAAAACCTAACCGCGGCTCTCACCCTCGCCCACCGTGTCACCGCCGACGCCGCCATCGCCGTTCGTCGCCGCTCCTCACCCTCATCACCTCCGCCACCATTCCCTCCTTCCCTGATCACCCTGCGCTTGCGCCGAGCAGCCGTGCACCCCCTGCATCTTGCACCGCCGGAACTGTCGCCGTCAGTGACCTCGTCCCCGTGCCCCTAGCCTTCGCGCACACCCCAGTGAGCATCGCCCCTCCTTTCTCTCCTCCATACTCCTTCCTTCCCCTTCTTCCATTATTTTTATTCTGTTAAGCCTTTTAAACCGCCGGTGGTTCTCTACAGGTCGTGCACCGAAGCTCCGTCGACGCAGTCGACGATCACAACCCCTCTACAGATCATCGTGAGCACCCTCTTCTCCATCCTCCTTCTCTTCTTTCTTCTTTTCTTCATGCATTCTTGTATCCTTTAATGTTCACTGTTTTTGTGTTTGGCCGGAATCCGACCGTGCCGGCGACGTCTCCCGACGACCCAGCAAGTACCTCCGACCCGTGTGACTCCACTGTTCGTCGTTTGGGTTCATTCCGTGAACCGTGCGCGCGTCGCGATTTTCCCCGCCGACGCGTAACGTTCCGTTTTCCGTTTCGCGACCCGTCGAGGCAAGTGAAACTTGCTACATGCTATTTTAAACCATTCATATGCTAAATTATCTATTTCCTGTTAAATCTCTAAATAGAATCGAAAGAAATGGATTTCAAGTTAACCGTATGAAGTTTCGTTACACATTTTTATAATTCCGAACTTGAAACTTAAACTTGCATCTAATTATTTATACCTAACAATCACCTGTACATGGTAGACCACACTTGTTTATAGCCATGATACCCCTTTTATCCAGTTTAACCTATCGGACATCCATGTACCACTTTAACCGGTTTAATTACAACTGCCTCCATTGAACAGATTATACATGTCGTCGCATCCATAGATCACTCAATACTTATTAACCGGGTTTTAGCATTCATATCTATCATACCGTATAATGCTGACACCATTTGATAAACACAACTGATAACTGTACGGCTAATTAGTTAAATCTGCATTTATTGCTTAACCTATTGCTTGTATTGTGTTGTTGATAGCCATGCTTGATTATTTATAACCATGATTATGCTAGCTGTTTATGAGTACCCATATGTTATCTTTTACACCCCGGCATGACTTGCTACACACATATTGATTCACCCGACATGGTACCGTACACTACTTGACTTGACCTGATGTACCATGGCATGACCCGTTACTTGATCTTGTATCTAATGCCAACAAACCCGACATGTAGTCCTCACGGACCGTCCCTGTTGTCTATCCAGACAAACCTGCTCTTACCTGATCCTGTGTTGGCATTAGTTCTTGATTACGGAATACCTGACCTGACACATATAACTTGTGGGCATGGGGAAATCAATGGTGAAACCTGACTTGTAACTCAACAGTTCGATACCTGTTCTGATCAGTCTTACGGGCTAGGCCAGCCCCGGAGTGATGATGCTGACATCACTCATCTGTACCTGCTACCTTTTACTGCCTAGCGGCACGTCTCGGATTCAGCCCGAGAATCTGGACCGTGGTCCCGGACACGCACGGGATACTATTGAGTTACATCGATAATTCATCAAATTGATTTCAAAGACTTTAGAGTAGATAACCTAATAGACCAGTTTAGTTTACTCACTGCACACTACCCTTTACTGTCCTGATTTATATCACTGTTACACATGCTTTATAACTCATGATTATATTTGCATTGCTTGTTACCCTGTTACACTTTATTACTTGATGACATGACGCGCTGACGTCTGGGTTTTGCATGGCCCAGATTCTGTACCGTTGCTGCAGTCCGAGCAGGAGTACTTCAGCCAGCAGGCTGAGCTGTGAGGTGTCAACAGTAGTTAGTTCTTTTATTTTCTGTAGTTTATTCCTGATGTGAGCCCGTATTATGGGACATACATTCCAGTTATTTTGTATTGGATCTTTTGCTTCCGCACTTTTATTATTCTTGACTCATGTTATCTTGGCTTATGGACATGTTTTAAATAGTTTTATTTTGTTCTTGATATCTCTACAGCCGTAATGTGACTGTGGATGGATACTTCCTACCCACAGGTAGCATGGTTGGCTATGTCACGTGCCCAATTTAGAGTACTCTGGGAAGCGAGGCGTAACAGAACCGATCCAACGGGATGATGCCCTGCTTTCCGAGCGGGCTTTGAGCTGGCTGGGACTCTGTCCCGAGCGCTTTGTGGGTAAGTTAGGGCTTTGGCCGATCTATTTAGACTTAGGCAAAATTTTGTTGTTTTTGGTCGCTGATCTTTGTCTTATGTGTATCTCGCAGTGCCGATGGATCACTCGAAAATTATAGCTGCCATAGCTACCAAGGCTTAGAGGAGGAAGGGCGGTGGTGCGAGCTCGTCTCGATCCGCTCCGGGTGCGGCTCCTCGGCAAGCACCATCGGCCAGGGTTTCCGCAGCCCTCCTCATTCCAGAGGAACGCCGTGGGGGAGGGCAGAATCACGCGCCGGATCCGGCGCCCCAGGATAGGATAGAGTGCCGCCCTCTACCGAATCTCCGCTCAAGAGGAAGAAGAGGGTAGTTTCTCGGCCACCCTCGGCCGGGATTCAGGTGCAGGAGGTCGACTTCTGCATCGAGGTGCCCTCGGGGCTCTCTATGGCCAACAGTTTACTGGAAGATATAGAGAAGGCGATGGGGGCCAAGATTCCCTAAGGCACCATGAAGGCCCAAGTATAGGCGATAGCTCAGGAGGTCGTTCAGGTCGGTAACTCTCCAAGAATTTTTCCAAGTGTTTTTTACTCTATTTTATCTCCTAACCCAGTTCCTGTCTTCTTCAGGTCCTCCAGCATTGCGCTCTTCCCGCCGCTATGGAATCCGAGGAGGTGGCCCGGCGATGAAGAAGGCTGGTGAACATTCCCCGCGAGAGGAAAAGCTCCTCGCCCAGCTGCAACAGACGGAAGAAAAGGCGGCCCTTCTCGACTCGAGATTGGTCACAAAGGGCCTTACGGTCGCTAAAATGAAAGAGTCACATCGGTTCCTGACCGACTCTAACCGGGCTATCCAAACCCATATGGAGGAGATCAACAGGATCTTCGACGCCATAAAAAGGCAGAGGGACTCATTCAAAAGGGATGCTCGAGCGTCCTACAAGACGGCGAAGCTTGCAGAAAGCAGAGCGAAAAGGTCCGTGGAGGAGTACAAGGCTTCCGATCAATTCTATATTGACCTCGCCGACTCCACGGCCGTCGGGTGGCACAACGCCCTCGATGCCTTCAAGGAAGCTATGCCCGGGTTTGATGATCAGGAGCTTCGCGCAACGTATCCCCTTGCCGAGGAAGTGCCACAAGAGGCGGCACCAGGCCAGTGAACGGAGGCAAGGTGGCGGGCAAAAGCGCCGAGCCAGAGGTTTCCATCGTAGCCCCTGATGAAAGCACTGAGCAAGGGGAAGTGGCGGCCGAGAAGGCAGTTTGAGCTACCCCCGTTTTGGTTATTAAATTTTGTAAGCCTTCGGGCATTTTGTAAGGATGGGGAGCCCATAATACCTTGTACATAGTATTGAATATAAATAAAGTGTTTTTAGCCTGTCTATGGAGTGTTTCTAATTTTGCAAGTATAGATAAGTCGGTGTCTCGCGGATGTCCAGTATATGTAAAGTCGAGTGTCAAGTGTTGAGCGAGCGCGACGTAAGAGCGAGCAAAAACAAAGCATAGGTAGACCGGCATCCTCCTTCATCCCGGGATGTCGATCGAGCGCCGCGCACGAACGAGCGAACGCCAAGTATAGGTAGACCGGCGTACTCCTCTCACCCCAGAGTTGAGGTGATGATCGAGCGCCGCGAGCGAACGCCAAGTATCGGTAGACCGGCATCCTCTCTCACTCCGAAGCCGAGGTGGCGATCGAACGTCGCGTATGAATGAGCGAACGCCAAGTTTAGGTAGACCGGTGTCCATTTATTCCTCCTTGGAAGAGCCGAACAGGAAACTACCCGGCCGCCTCTTGACGAGCGTTTTGGATCCGCAGAGCGGCCGGACAGGAAGCTGCCTTCAGCGAATGAACCGAGCAAGAAACTACTCGGCTGCCTCTTATCGAGGGCTTTGGATCCGCAGAGTGGACGGGTAGCAAGCTGCCTTCAGCGAATGAGCCGACCAGGAAACTACTCGGCTGCCTCTTAATGAGGGCCTTGGATCCATAGAGCGGCCGGGCAGGAAACTGCCTTCAGCGAATGAGCCGAGCAGGAAACTACTCGGCCGCTTATTGATGAGGTCCTTGGATCCGCAGAGAGGCCGGGCAAGAAGCTGCCTTCAGTGGATGGGCCGAGCAGGAAACTACTCGGCCGCCTCTTGATGAGGGCCTTAGATCCGCAGAGTGGCTGGACAGGAAGCTGCCTTCAGTGGATGAGCCGAGCAGGAAACTACTCGGCTGCCTCTTGATAAGGGACTTGAATCCGCGGAGCGTCCGGGCAGGAGGCTGCCTTCAGTGGATGAGCCGAGCAGGAAACTCATCGGCCGCCTCTTGACGAGGGCCTTGGATGTGCAGAGTGGCCGGGCAGGAAGCTGCCTTCACCGGATGAACCGAGCAAGAAACTACTCGGCCGCCTCTTGACGAGGGCCTTCGTATTTTTGGCCTTCTTGATTCTATGGATTTCCTAAGAATGTCGTTCAACCTTCCGTGACCCGCATGGAGGGGAGCGACCAATAATCGGATGCCACATTGCCGTGCCTTATCAGGAAAGTGCGATATTCCATGATCTGCGTTGTGATGCAAGAAGAACTCGGCCGTTGGAAGACTTTTGTTGAGGCTATAAATTTCGAAGGTATGGTCTCACCTTCGGATACCCACATTGACTTCTTTCTAGCTGTTTCGTTTCTTCCAGATGACAGGCCGTGTATACATCATCAGGGAGATCGTATCTTAGGACGATGTGTATTTCTATGATCTCAATCGTTCTGTGGCGACGTATGAGGCCGTGATAGATCATCTAGATGGCCACTGCGGGCGTCTACTTCCCCGCCAATCTCTTCTCCTGCAAGTGCTAGTCTACGCTATATGGAGGTCTTCCCCGGGTCTTTATAATGCTCTGTCCCTGCAGACAATGGATGAGGCGTTTGATAAGATGCAAATGGCCCACGAGCTTGGCCTGATCTCAAAGAGCAGGCGAGATCGCTCGGTAGACATTCTTCTTGAATATTTCCAGCAAAGCTTGGTCGAGGCGTCGTGTTTGGCGGTAGGGGACCCCGGCGAATCCGTAGCTTCCAGGGTCCATGTATATCGACAGAGGGAGCGGGCAGAGGTTACTTAGGCTCAGCTGGAGGAACTCTCTTCCGAGTATCATCGTCGATATTTTCTTAACCCACTTCCTCCTTTGCTGTAATAGTTGTAAGGCTATGGAGCCAAGAATGCCTCCGAATAAATTTTCAATAAATTTTCTTTTAGCCAAGGTTACGGTGTATTATCTCTCTCCCTCCTTTTTTAATATATATTTGTGCATCGGCCGACCTGTGCCTTCTCCCTGCCCCCTAACTCGAAGCCGAGGAAAGAAAGGAAGAGTTGGGGCCCTAGGTCGGTACAGAAGTCTATTTGCGTAAGAGCTCAGCTTGGAAATTTTAGTCAATGCGGAAGGGAATTGTATTATTTTGAAAGGAGTATAAGTTTATCTGTACAATTTAAGCTTTTCGGCGTTATATGACCGAGGAAAATTACGCCCTCTGGAGTCTTGGAGGCGGTAGACTCCACCGGGTAGTGCCTCTATCATGAGGAATGGCATGTCCCACTTCGGGGAGAACTTATGTAGCATCCTTTGGTCTACAAATTCGTTTCGTCGTAAGACCAGGTCTCTTGTCTTAAAGGCTCAATATCTAACTCGGGCGTTGTAGTAGCAGGTTGTCTGCTGTTGATAGGCGGCCATTCTGATTTGTGCCCAATCTCTTTTTTCCAGCAAGATATCCAAGTTGCTTCGTAGCGCCAAGGTGTTATCCTTGTCGTCAAAGTGCTCGACCCGATAACTAGGCAATCCAATTTCTGCGGGGACCATTGCCTTGGTACCGTAGGATAGGCTGAACGGGGTTTCTCCCGTGGGTGTCTTTCATGATGTCCGCAGCGTCCACAGTACCCAAGGTAGTTCCTTAACCTAGCCGCCTTGCCTTCCCTCCAGACAAGCTCAAAGCCCGCGAATAACGTCTCGGTTCACTATTCGGCTTGCCCATTTTTTTTGGGATGTGCGACCGCGGCGAAATATGTGATAGTCATAGCAAAATTCTTTGATTTTGTCATTTTCGAAGCCGGTTCTATCACCCCCCACTTCCTAGAGTACGGTAAGGAGACATGACGGGTCACGCGACGTATTTACTCAGAAGTAAATACGTTAAACATAAATAAGCAATATATTATAAATGTACACAAGAAAGACATGAGATGTAAATGGATGCTCCGCAAAGTATAGTTCCTATCGGGCATCACTCCCTTCTTTCTCCCTGTAGATTGTGTCAAACGCGTGTTCGTCTGGCAATTTGCAATTTAAAGGAGAATCAGCTGGTACTGGATGCTCTGTGAGAAAGTCGACGATGGCCTGGCCTTTCACTGCCTTGAGGGGACGATATGTTATCGAGAATTCTATCAAGAGGATGCCCCATTTGGCAAGCCTTCCTGTTAGTATGGCTCTTGACATCAGATATTTGAGAGGATCCACTTTTGATATGAGATGGACCTCATGTGCCAAGGCATAATGCCTGAGCTTCGTTATTGCGAAGATCAGTGCCAGGCAGTGCTTTTCAATAGGGGAGTAATTGTTTTCTTCCTCTAGGAGAACTCGACTCAAATAGTAGAGAGCTCTCTCTTTTCCCTGGTCATTTTCCTGTGCCCATAGCGCGCCTAAAGAACCTTCAAGGGCTGTTGTGTACAGAATGGGGGGCTTTCCCTTGACCAGAGCGGTCAACACCGGGGGATTCTGCGGATACTGCTTTATTTCGTCCGGTGCACTTTGGCATTTACGATCCCAAACGAACAGGGTACCTTTTTTCATTAGATGGCTGTAAGGGCGGCATTTTCCGGAGAGATTAGTTATGAACCTTCGGATATACGCGAGCTTTTCTTGGAGAGACCGCGGTTTCTTAAGATTTCTTAGCGAGGGCATTTCCATAATCGCCTTAATCTTTGATAGGTCTATTTCAATGCCTCGGTGTCGTATGATGAATCCTTGGAATTTGCCTGAGGAGACTCCAAACGAGCATTTAGGGGGTTCATCTTTAGATTATATTTCCGAAGGCGCTGGAACACTATTTTCAAATGCTCCCAGTGCTCCTCGTACGATTTTATTTTCACCACGAGGTCGTCGATATAACATTCAACAATCTTGTATATGAGATCATCGAAGATCTTCTTCATGGCCCTCTGGTAGGTAGCGTCAGCATTCTTCAGACCGAAGGGCATTACTTTATAGCAGAATATGCCCAGCGGGGTTCGGAAGGCAGTATGCTTTCGGTCTTTGGGATGCATCTTTATTTGATTATAGCCTGAAGATCCGTCCATGAAGGAGAAGACTTCATAGGTGGATGTATTATCGATCATCAGCTCGGTAACCGGTATGGGCAAGTCATCCTTCGGGCAAGCTTTATTGATGTCTTAAAAGTCCATGCAGACGCGCACCGTCCCATTTTTCTTCATCACTGGGACAATGTTGGCGATCCAGTCGGGGTATTGAACTTCTTGGATGAAGCAAGAGTCAATTAGCTTCTTGACTTCAACATTGATGCTCATCTCAAGTTCGAGCCGCATTCTTCTTGGCGCCTGTTTGACTGGCTTGACGTCCGGTGATATCACCAGTTTATGCACAGCTATCTCCGAATCTAATCCCGGCATTTCGGAATAGTTCCATGCGAAGCAGTATTTATACTGCATAAGCACGTCTTTTAATGTAGCACCTGCTCTTCGGACAACAGCTCACTGACGAACGTTGGCCTCGAATCATTTGTCGTCCCCAAGTCGATTTTCCTCATATTGTCCGCCGTGGTATGTATCCCATCCTCCAGCTCTTTTGGCGCCGATGGAAATTCTGAGATCACTTCGTCCTCATTTTCATCTGCGAGGCAATGGGAGAGGTTGTCCACATTCTCATGCTCTCCCTCTTTCGACAGTGTTATCATGTGGCAGGTACGAGCTCGTTTCCAAGCTCGATATTGATCTGGACTTACCCTCGCAATGTAGGTCATTTTTGGCTCATGCTTTCATAGTGGGGCTACCCTACAACTGTCGGATAGAGAAAACCTTCCTTACTGATACTGGTCTTGAACCCAGTCTTTGAAGGTGAAGCGGTCTTCAAGAGGATGTCCTATTGCTCGGTGGTAGGAGCAATAATCCGGGTGATAGACCTCGTTTACTTGTTCGGGGTGCCGGAACTCCGGGAGTGTCATCATTTGATATTTCATGACAAGGTCGAAGATTTTCCTTGTCTTGTCTCGAGGGAAAGAATATTCCCGACCTATCTTTTTCATAAAAGACGGATTCCGGCTGACTTTATCTCGATCGCATGGCTTCTTGGATCCGCTTTGCTGTTTTTGAACATCATTCCCGTTCTTCACCTTATTGTTGCTTCTACGTCGGGCTTTTTTCTTGCCACGAGAATGCACAACGGGCTGAGGGTGAAGGGCATCGTCATCCTCCGTAGCCTGCAGAATGAGACGTTGCATTCTGGCTTTCTCGTAAATGGTCATTCCGCGGCTGTGGTCATCCCGAACCTTTTGACCCGCTTCCCTTATTAGATTGTCAATTTGTTCTTCGAATGACGGGCTTGGCATTTTTACGGCGGAATCCCGCTTTGGTTCGACATCAGCTCTATCTGGAAAAGCATTCTCTTCTTCTCCGGAGTCATTTATAACATGGCAGCCATAGAATCACTCCCGTTTCTTGGACCGAACGTATCCAAGCCCAGTCGTCTCTGTAATACCTCAGGTATTATCCGGTATACCTATATATACCAGATAAGCATGGGGACCCACTGTAAAACAATGGGAATCTTCGGAATACATTCCGAAAGAGGACAGATCTGTACTATAAATGAAATGATACCGCTCTTCAATACAGAGGCGCCTTTTAAGTAAACCGGCACCACAGGAGCTTGAGAACTCCGTAGTTAAGCGTGCTCGAGCCAAGGAAGTTCTGGGATGGGTGACCTTCTGGGAAGTGGCCCCTGGTCGGGTCCGGTTCGCCCTGAAGGACAAAACCGTGCGTCTTCGGCTAGAGCGGACAATACTCTCTGTATTGGGGGTGGGTCGTGACAAAATGGTATCAGAGCTGGTTCCTCAATAGTAGATCTGTGATTCGAGGACGAACCTTTGTTCTAAGTGGGGGAAGAATGTAATACCCCAGGTATTATCCGGCATACCCATATATACCGGATAAGTATGGGGATCCAGTGTAAAATAATGGGGAATCATCGGAATACATTCCGAAAGAGGACAGATCTGTATTATAAATGGAATGATACCGCTCTTCAATACAAAAGTGCCTTTTAAGTGAACCGGCACTACAGGATCTTGAGAACTCCGTAGTTAAGCGTGCTCGAGCCAGGGAAGTTCTGGGATAGGTGACCTTAAGGACGAACCATTGTTCTAAGTGGGGGAAGAATATAATACCCCAGGTATTATCCGGTATACCCATATATACCAGATAAGCATGGGGATCCACTGTAAAACAATGGGGAATTTCGGAATACATTCCGAAAGATGACAGATCTGTACTATAAATAGAATGATACCGCTCTTCAATACAGAGGCGCCTTTTAAGTGAACCGGCACTACAGGAGCTTGAGAACTCCGTAGTTAAGCGTGCTCGAGCCAGGGAAGTTTTAGGATGGGTGACCTCTTGGGAAGTGGCCCCTGTTCGGGTCCGGTTCGCCCCGAAGGACAAAACCGTGCGGGTTCGGCCAGAGCGGACAATACTCTCTGTATTAGGGATGGGGCGTGATAGTCTCCATCCTCCCGTTGGGCATTTTGCGCTAAGTCCCGAGAACATCCCAAATCTTGTTGTAGAGCCGGACTTGTCGAGCAGTTTGTTTAAAGGGTATGCCTTGACATCTTAACAGCCTCTTCAATCCCTCTGCGTAGTATCTGGGCAGACAGATTAGTTGAAGCCTGTCAAGAGTAGGTTCGGCACCATACCAGACTTCTCTTTCCACTTTGGTCTCAGTGGATCGATAGAAGAGGATCGCCTTTTCACCTTTTTGCTTGGGAGGGATGTAGAAAGTCTGCAGCTCTTGCACGTCGTATGTATCAAGCGCGTCAAGTTTCCTGTAATGCTGTCGAGGAACCATGGCAATTTGCAAACTCTGATCAGCTCCAATGAAGCTTCTTATTGATGGACGAACAGAGAATACTGTGTTGACCCCATCTTCCGAGTCGCTGTCGAAGACTAAAACAGGGATAGATGATCCGGGTCTGTTGCATTGGGGTTGCCCCGAATAAACCATCTCTTCATCCTCCTTGATATCACTCTCAAAGATCGGGATGGTGGCGACGGCTTTTTGTTTATTCTCCAGCTTATAACATCTTTCCATCTCTTCGAACTCAGGTAGGAAGTACTTTGCGTCTTCATATTTTCGGACTTCATTTACGAAGAATGGATTTAGTTCTCCCGTCACAATGCACTCAAGGATGTCTTTGAAATACTCCATACACTGATGTTGTGTAGAAGATATGACGTTGTACTCGTGTAACCAAGGCCTGCCGAGCAAAGCGTTGTAACAAGTCTTGGCGTCAATGACATGAAATTTGATGCCAGTGACGAGCAGCCCGAAGCGTAACGTTAGTATTACAGACCCGAGCCTTCGTGATGACTGGGAGTTAAACCCGGAAATGGTAATTTTATCCCGAGCCAGATGTTGAACGTTCATGCAAATCTCCTTCAACACTCTCACATTGAGAAGGTTAACGGAGGACCCATTGTCAACCAGGATTTTCCCTATCTTGATATCGTGGTAGTACCCTGTTACATATAACGGACGGTTATGCTCGCACGTTCTGAGGAAGATATCTTCATCGCCGAATGTAATGTCAGTTGTGTGAACTTCTTCCAGCTCGTCCTTCATCTTTTCTTCTGCAAGGAAGGCTTGAAACTGATCGGGCTCTTATAATGCCTTGATCAGAGAATCTCATGCCTCTTTAGACAGGAGAAGGGCATCCAAAATGCTCAATTATGAGGGTATCTTCCTCAAGTATGCCAAAACATTATAATCCACCTTGTTTTTATTAGGCGGGTCCTTGACTGTGAGCTCTTCGACGACTCTATCATCGAGGGCAATCTTCTTAGGGAATTTTTCTTTCCCCTTGTCTTTCTTACCCGAACTTTTGTTTGAGGGTCCGAGATTCTTTTTAGGCAACGTACGGTTACGCAGCTGAATGTTCTCACGGTTCTTCACCTCTTCTTCTATTCCAGAGGTGGATTCCTTGAAGAGAGGGTTGAGGGTTATTTCTTCATTAGAATCGCTCCCGAAGGTAAGAACTTGAGATTTTCCTTTTGTCGAAATGGCATCAACCATATAACAGTTGCCAATTGTTTTTCCGCGCTCATCTGTCGCATTTTTTCCCTGTCGATGAGCTTCACGCTTCATCCTCTTGCGATGTTGTCAGTGGGCAACGTATCCCTGCCACCACTTCTTGAAAGCACTGCACTCTTCGGTGGGGTGTGTAACCCTCCGATGGTATAAGCAGTAGTTCGGGTGTACATCCGCTTTATCGAGGCACGTACTCCCGGGATCATTTTCTTTGAAAGGTGGCAACTTCATCCCCATTGACAGGGCTTTAGCGAAACATTTCCCCATCTTAAATTTGCTTTTGTCTGCCATGGGTGTGCTTTGATCTGGTTGGAGTACTTTGTGACTCTTCCTCGCCGCAGCTTCTTCATCCTGACACCGACGCTTGGCCTTTTCATATATATCCGTTTCACGCTCTCGGTTAGTTTTGCTCTTTTGAAGGGCTTCGTTTAGCAACCTGTCAATCAGGTCGTCTAACGGTTCTAGGGATCTTGGGAGCAATCCTGCCCCCAGTTTCTTCGCGTTGCTCTCTGACGCCGAGGGAGTTTCTTCTTCTTTTAACGACGAGTGAGAACCATGTGGCAACTCACTACATATTCCTCGGATTCTTCTGACGAGTTGTTCCCCTCATCATTGTCGTTGTCTCCATTCTCAAGAATATAGTTGAGAAACTCTTCGAGAGTGACTGGGGTCCGCACTTTCTGGTTGTACTCCTCCAGCGCGTCAATATACTTTTGCAGGTCTGTACGCTCGTTATTAGGCTGTACAAGCTTCTTGGTCTTCTTCTTTTTCTTCGAAGACTTTGAAGGCCTGACCTGGGTGTTTTGCCCATCGTTACCAGCTTTTGGTGTTGAACACGGTTTAAGCATCCCTTCAATGATCTCAAGCTCTAGCGGGCTTTTCCATTTGATCCCCGGACATGCTTGAAGATCCATCAGCATTCTCTTAGTTTTAGCTGAAAGGACAACTTCCCACGGAGCTTCTTCTACAAATGAGCATGATGCCCCCGACGTATCCACCTTTTTAGGAGCGTGCTGATGTTACGGGTTTACCTTCCAGTTTTCAGATAGCGCGAACTTGCCCTGTTGGTATTGGTCCCCAACCCAATTTTTGAAGACATAGCAATCTATGATTGGATGACCCATTACTCTGTGGTAGGGGCAGTAGTTGGGACTGTTGACGTCACCAGGCTGCAATGGGCGTCTTGGATCCGGTAGAATGATGAGCCTGTTGCGCACCGCCAGTTCGAACAGTCTCCTCGTTTTATCCCCAGGGAATGAGTAAGGACATCTCAACTTCTCTTCGAGCGATCGGCGCATGTTGCTTTGGCGAGCAACAGCTTTCGGGTCACTCGGTTGTTGTTGAGCGTTGGCAACGAAGGTCGCTTTCCTTTTGCCCTTTTCATTCCGGAGATCCGTTTTTTGAAGAGGACGGCTTATGGCCCATCTGGTCCATTTGGGTCAGCTTGTCAATCAAGGCCTGAAAGGTGGTCGGCTTGAAGAACATCATAAATTGGGATATAGTTGCCTGAGGATCAAGGGTCCCCACGAACATGCCCACGGCAGGAGCTTCTTCTATGTGTTGTTCGTATTTTGACCAGAGTTCCACCATCGAATTGCGTATTGAACCCAGATCTCTCATGGCTTCATCCTGGCATTGATTAATGCCGTGATTGGGGTGCGCTCGCTTGCGCTTGCAAACCGCTGTGTGAATAGTAATTCCATCTCCGTGAATGTTTTGATAGAATCGTTTGGGAGTTCGGAGTACCATTCAAATGCCATCTCCGACAAGCTGCCAACAAACTGGAAAAGCAGCAGTTTGTCGTCGCCTCCAGTATTACCGCACAGAGCTCTGAATTGAGCAACAAGCTGGTGTGGATTTCCCGTCCCCTTATATACATAGAACTTAGGGATCTTATATCCTGGCGGGTACTTGATTTGATCATACTAGCCTGGATAAGGTCACCCAGTTCTGACGACTTGGCCTGCCGCTTCACTCTCTTGATGAGTTCGTATTTGTTGAGCTATATAGTCATCAAGGGCAGCCTTGGAAATTCTCTTCTTGGGCTGCTGAGACAACCGGAGGAGGGTTGGACATTTCTCCTCTGTCGTCTTCGATGATTATCGGAGGGTTTTCGGCTGGAAGTTCCGGCTGGATCATCATCCCAACCATGTCTTGGAACAGAAGAGCCATCTGTTTTATATTAGCGGCATGGTCTGCAGCCTCCTTATTCTTCCTTTCCAGCACCCTTCGTAAGAACTCGGTGTCAGTCTCTTGTTCCTGGCGCTGCTCAGACGTTGATTCCCGTCTTTCTTTCTGCCCGGTAAGTGCCGACATTTTCATCAGCATTTCTTGGAGCTTTTGTTGTTGCTCCTGAGATTTTGTCAACGACCGAGTGAGAGGTCGATGACCTACGGAAGCACGACTTTCCTCTTTCTCGGAAGCCATGTACACCGTGTGCATGATTATGCCCCCGGACATTTGGTCTTTGGGTCCAGTGCCTTTGGAATTCGCCACAGGCAGTGGGGTTTTCTCTGGCCTTCTTTTTTTGTCGGAGGTTAAAGTTGGAGGGGCCGTGGTAACAGGCACCCCTGTAGACGATGCCTTCCATTGTATGACGGAATGATGGTCCTCTTTCTGCCGAGTCTTCTTTTTCTTTAGTCGGCAAGAGTAATTTTTGTCAATTACAGAGTCTTGGACTTTCCGCCAGACCCTGTAGATTTTAGAGGACAACCGCTGAGGGGGTTGCTCCGGCTTTGCATATATCCTGTTTTCAGCAGGCGGGGGAGACTTCTTCAATACGGCGTTTGGGGAGTTCTTTCACACCCTCCTGAGCGGATCGAAGTTGTTCCCAGTTGGAACAGCAGCGCCAATTTCCACCATTGGAGCTGGTGGAGTAAGTCCAGAGAAGGAGTTGCCCCCAGCTTTTCTTACTCGGCGCTAGTGGCGACGTCGAGCATGCCTTGCAGATGGGATTGCCTCCGTTGTGGGAGTGGCTTCGTCATGCCCCCTGCTTTGATGAGAGACTACTGCTGGTGCCAGCCTGTTGAAGACTGACGTCCACTGAGATGGGATGGTCAATTTTTCGAAGGCCGACCTTTTGGTAGGGAAGCTGTCTTGATGACTTCTCTTGCCGGAGCTGGAACGACTATCCGTTTCGAGATAACCCCTTTAAGTATCGCGAGTCTCTTTGCGGGCCCACTTGAGCTGTGGCTCAGCTTGTTGAAGACTGAGACGTTAGAATTGGACGGCCCGCTGAGAGGGGCCGTGGAGATTGCAAGTCGATCAAAGACCGACTTCTTGAGAGCCTCTTGTAGTAGCATTAGGGCACTGAAGCTTGCTGGCGGGATCACGGTCCCAAAGAACAGTCTAGTGGTGGCTTGAGTCACCTGCTCCACTGGCATTGCAAAAATGGAGGCCGCTTGGATTTTGAATCCAAAAGATATTTTATTTGTTGTTCCTGACAGATTTTAGGAAAATATTTCCTTGTATAGAATCTTTCTATAAATTGGTGATTTTTAATCACCATTGGATTTTTAATCCAACGGTGCTCCATTTTACAGAGCGCAATCTTTTTTGTTCGGAAAGATCTAGAGAAATATTTTTCCAATTAGGGTTTTTGTTTCCCTTTTAATTAGAATTTAATTCTATTGTTCGGAGGGTTTAAGAGTTTATCACGTGTTGGCACGTGACCCCACTTGATTAAGCATTTCATTTAGAATTTAATTCAGTGTCTACAGGCTTTGCCTGTAAATGGTCACGTGTCTGCACGTGAGACCTGGTCACGTGTGGGCACGTGACCCCACTAACACAGCATTTCCAATTTGTTTATTTTGTTCAGTGTTTACAGGTTTTGCCTGTAAATGGTCACGTGTCTGCACGTGAGACCTGGTCACGTGTGGGCACGTGACCCCACTAACACAGCATTTCCAATTTGTTTATTTTGTTATGTGTCTACAAGCTTTGCCTGTAAATGGTCACATGTCTGCACGTGAGGCCTGGTCACGTGTGAGCACGTGGTGCCTGTTTTTTGAGGATTCTCCCCCTTTTTTGCAAGGGAACAAGTAGCTCTTGGTCGAAAATTTTGGTGAGAACAAATGCCCCCACTACTTTGCCCACGTAAGTATATACGTGGGTTAAGTAGTGCAAAGTTATGCATGGCCATAGAATTGAAGGCTTATGAGACAAGTTTAGGGTCCTTGTAACCTAAAACTTTTTCATCTTCATGAGCCGTAAGGGTCTCAAGAAGGTTTTTTCTCCCTACAAGTAGAGAGGATCTCATAGGTGCATATTCTTCCTAGAAATCGTAAGGATTTCTAAATGTTCATCGCCTCCGTGAGTCGTAAGGATCTCACTCGGGTATTTTTCCTTACGAATCATGAGGACCCGTAAGTAGCTTCTTTATTTCATTGGCGAATGTGGTTTTGGCAAATGTGACCTGCAGATAGTCTATCTTGACCTCCTTGCAGAGCAGTAATGGCTTAGGAAACAGGTTCAGATCTGCCGCCTAAGACTTTTCAAGTTTATGAGCCGTGAGTGTCTCATAAAGACTTTTCTTCCTACGAGTCGAGAGGATCCCGTAAGTGTAATTTCTCCTTAGGAATCATGAAGATTCCTAAGTGTGCTTTCTCTTGAGAGTCGTAAGGATCTCACAGGAGAATTTTCTTCCTTACAAGTCGAGAGGACTCGTAAGTGATTGATGAGTTAACCTGCTCTCGAGTCAAAGCATTGTTTCGACGGGGAGGTCGACGGTTGACTTTGGCCATTTTCCACGGGGTCAGAATTGACTTTAGCTGTGTTCTACGGGATCAGGGGTTGACTTTGACCATATGGAGTCAAGATTGACTTTAGCCATACAGGGTCAGGATTGATTCTCGGTTTTCTGTGCACCGCCGAGTCCTGGAACTGGGAACTTTGCCGCGGCTCCATGATAGTCTCTAGGATTTCTGTGAACCTTCGAGATTTGGAATTAGGGGCTTTGCCATGGCTCCGAGGTTGATTGTCGCGTCCGAATCCTGCAGAGACACTGATTTCTTTGCGGGTCGACGTGAATCGAGATGCTCTCGTCAAGGACGCTGATTTCCCTGAATCGAGGTATTTTACCAAGGACACTGATTTCCTCGGAGTTGAGACGAATCGAGATATTCCCGCAAAGACACTGATTTCTCTGCGGGTCGATGCGAATCAGGATGCTCTCGTCAAGGATGCTGATTTCTCTGAATAGAGGTTTTTGCCAAGGACGCTGATTTCCCTAGGGGTTGAGACGAATCGAGATATTCCTGCAAAGACAATGATTTCCTTGGGGGTCGACGCAAATCAAGATGCTCTCGCCAAGGATACTGATTTCTCTGAATCGAGGTTTTTGCCAAGGACACGGATTTCCTCAGAGTTGAGACGAATCGAAGTATTCCTGCAAAGACACTGATTTCTCTGCGGGTCGACACGAATCGAGATGCTCTCATCAAGGACGCTGATTTCCCTGAATCGAGGTATTTTTCCAAGGACACTGATTTTCTCGGAGTTGAGACGAATCGAGGTATTCCTGCAAAGACACTGATTTCTTTGCGGGTCGACGCGAATCGAGATGCTCTCGTCAAGGACGCTGATTTCCCTGAATCGAGGTATTTTTCCAAGGACACTGATTTCCTCGGAGTTGAGACGAATCGAGATATTCCTGCAAAGACACTGATTTCTCTGCGGGTCGAAGCGAATCGAGATTCTCTCGTCAAGGAAGCTGATTTCCCTGAATCGAGGTTTTGCCAAGGACACTGATTTCCTCGGAGTTGAGACGAATCGAGAGATTCCTGCAAAGACACTGATTTCCTTGCAGGTCGACGCGAATCGAGATGCTCTCGTCAAGGATTTCCTAACGTCACAGTTAACTCCTGCTAATAGAATTCCGTTAGGGTCTGTGGTACTAGGGTTTTCTACCCGTCGCACCGTCGCGTTGGCTGGTGTATTCCTCGATGCACAATCTTGCTGTTCGAGTATCCCCGCGACTGTCGTGTCTCTGATCCTTTCGGGGGTTGGACAAGAAGTCTCCAAGCAATCTTCCAGGTAATATTACCATCGAAAGGGCAAGCGTTAGGGATATTCCATGTCGCTTTTTACTTGAGGTTAGGCTCAGTTTGGGAGCCTCGATGAGTCATGACCACTCCGCGCTGGTGTGGGATGATCTCCGATAGTATTTCAGGTTTTATATGAGTTGCCGTCAAGACCCTGAAGCTAGGAATATTGCCTTTGCTTCGTTTGCTGGTATTGCGTCTGCTGTATCGAGACGAATGTCGCGGTTGTCTCTATGTTGTTGGTGAACCGTCGAGGCTTAGAACTAAGGACTTTGCCATGGCTCCGTTGTTGGTGTCGTGTCTGCATCCTGTTGGAGGAAGAACGCTAGAGTGACATCGCGTCTGCTGTATCGAGACGAACGTCGAGATGGTCTCTAGGATGTTGGTGAACCGTCGGGACCTGGAATTAGGAACTTTGCCGTGGCTTCGTTTAGTGGATGTCGCGTCCGTATCTTGCTGGAATGAGGAGGAACGCTATTGATGATCTCTAGGCTGTAGATGTCGCCGTCGAAATATGGAACTAGGGACTTTGTCATGTCTCCGTTTGGTGGATGTCGCGTCCGTATCCTGCTGGAATGAGGAGGAACGCTGTTGATGATCTCTACGCTGTAGATATTGCCATCGAGACTTGGCTCTCTTTCTGATGAAGTCTGATGGGATGATATGGTTCCCTGTTTGTTTGTTCCCTTGGATTGTATACAGGGATCGATGTGATCTCACTTGTAGGGCAAAAGTTTCAATCTTTCATTTTTTTATTTCTTTCCGCGATATTCTATCATTTCAGCTTTTTGTATCGCGAAAGTCGTGATTGCCCAATCATTTCGGCTATTTTTCGCGATGCCCAATCATTTCGGCTGTTTTTTTCTTTTTACTCGCTGTTTTTTATTACGAGTTGCCCAACCATTTCGGCTATTTTGTATGCATATATTTTACTTGCTGATTTTGTCACAAGTTGCCCCCATCATTTCGGCTATTTCATATGCATTTCTTTTACTTGCTAATTTTGTTGCAAGTATGGAACTTGGAATCTGATGTCAATCTTAGTATCAGCATCGCTGCGACTAGAATATTGCCAGGAGCGAATCATCATTTGCCGTGGAAGGACTTGGAATTTGATACCGTTTTAGGCATCAGCATCGCTACCAATGGGACATTGCCAGGAGCGAATCATCATTTGCCTCTGCCGATGTCGAACAAAGATGTCTTAGTAAACAGGGTTAGGATCCTGTCGACTAAGGCTTTTAACTTCATGAACCGTAAGGGTCTCATAAATTGTTTCTCCCTACGAGCCGTAAGGATCTCGTAAGTGTGTTTTCTCCTTAAAAATCGTGAGGATTCTTAAGTGTATGTTCTTTTATAAGTCATAAGGATCTTACAAGAGTGTTTTCTCTTTATAAGTCGAGAGGACTTACAAGGGTTGTTCACCGTGTGAGTATATCCTTAGTCGCTGGTGGGACTTTGTTAGGGAAATGTTTATTCGTGCCCGTGGATTGTATACAAGGTTCAATATTGAAACGCTTGTAGGGCAGTCTGTGAGTTGTGATGGCTTAAGAACAGGTTCAGATCCCTGTAACTTAAGGCTTTTGAATCCTATGAGCCGTGAGGGTCTCATAGGGGAATTCTCCTTATGAGTCGTGAGGATCTCGTAAGTGTGTTTTCTCCTCAGGAATCATGGGGATTCCTAAGTGTATTTCTCCCTTGTAAGTCGTAAGGATATCACGCAGGTATTTTCTCCTTACAGGGTCGAGAGGACCTTGCAAGTGTCTTTTAACGAGATTGCGCCCTTTCGGGTTTTCACAAACTCATCGGTAGTCCTGCTGTTTTTACTCACTGAGCCCTTTCGGGTTTTCGTCCGTGCCCATCTCGCTTATGGACGTACCGTTTTTTTTTTGCGTCAGCCTTGGGATGCTGCGGTTTGTAGTAGTTTAAGGACGTTTCGGTCCATTGTTAGTTTTAGAACATCTTGGTCCATCGTTAGTTTAAGTACATTACGTCCGTCGTTAGTTTAAAGACATTACGGTCCGTCGTTAGTTTAAGGACATTATGGTCCGTTGTTTATCCTGTATGCACATGCAATTGTCACGTGACGGGATACATGACGCTGATGTGGAATACACCCATTTAGGGTGTGATTTGATATGGTTGGAATATTTTGTGGCCCATCCCTATCACGGCTTCTCCAACTTGACACCGACGCCTGGCCCCTTCGAATAGGGCCATTTGGCGTTCTTGATCAGCTTTGCTCTTCTGACGGGCTTCGTTCAGTAGCATGTCGATCAGCTTGTCTGACGGTTCCAAGGATTTTGGCATTGATCCTGCCCCCGGCTCTTCTATATTATCTTCTGATGCCGAATGAGCTTCTTTGTTATTTAGCAACGAATGAGAGATCATGTGGTAACTTGCCACATAATCTTCTTGTTCCTGTGACCAGTTGCCTCCCTCATCATCGTCGCTATCTTCACCCTCCAGGATATGGTTGAAAAATTCTTAGAGTGTGACCGGGGTTCGCGCCTTTTGGTTGTATTCTTCCAGCGCGTCAATATGCTTTTGCAAGTCCGTGCGCTTGTCATCAGGCTTCACAGGCTTCTTCTTCTTCTTTGAAGACTTTGATGGCTGGGCCTGAGTGTTTTGACCATCGCTACCAATTCTCGGCGCCGGGCGTGGTTTTAGCATTCCCTCAATGATCTCAGGCTCTAGCAGGCTTTTCCACTTGATTGCCGGGCATGTGTGAATATCTTTCAACATTCTTTTCGTCTTGGCCGAAAGAGCGACCTCCCATGGAGCTTCTTCTATAAAAGAGCACGATGCCCACAGTGTGTCCACCCTTTTAGGAGTGTGCTGTTGCGGCGGATTCACCTTCCAGTTTTCAGATAGCGCGAACTTGCCCTGTTGATATTAGTCTTCAATCCAGTTTTTGAAGACGTAGCAATCTTCAATCGGATGGCCCAATACTCGGTGGTAGGGGCAGTAATTGGGATCGTTGACGTCGTTCGGTTGCGGTGGGTGTCTCGACTCTGGTAGAGTAATGAGCCCATTGCGCACTGCCAGTTCAAACAGTTTCCTTGTTTTATCCCGAGGAAACGAGTAAGGACGTCTCAACTTCTCATCGAGGGATTGCCACTTGTTGCTTTGGCGAACAACCGATCTCGGGCCACTCGGTTGTTGTTGAGCGTTGACGACGAAGATAGCTTTCCCTTTACCTCTTTCGTTTCGAAGCTCCAACTTCGAAGAAGAGGGTCTATGACCCATCAGATCCATTTGGGCCAGTTTGTCAATCAAGGCCCGGAAAGCAGTTGGCTTGAAGAACATCATGAATTATGAAATGGTCGCCTGAGGGTCGAAGTTCCCTACGAACATGTCTACCACAGGCGCTTCTTCGATGCGCTGCTCACACTTCGACCATAGGTTCCGCCATCGAATTGCATACTGAACCCATGTCTCCCCTAGCTTCACTTGGATATTGATCAACGCCGTGATTGGGATGCGCTCGCTAGCGCTGGCGAAACGTTGGGTGAACAGCAATTCCATCTCCGTAAAAGTTTTGACGGAGTCGTTGGGATGCTCTGAGTACCATTTGAACGCCGTCTCCGCCAAGCTGCCGACGAATTGGCGAAGCAGTAGCTTATCATCCCCTCCAGCATTGCTGCAGAGAGCCCTGAACTGAGCGACATGTTGATGGGGGTTGCCTGTCCCCTTGTACACATGGAATTTAGGAATTGTGTATCCTGACGGGTACTTTATTTGGTCGTACCAACCAGGATAGGGTCGTCCAGTCTTAACAATCTGACCAGCTGCCTCGTTCGCCTGGTGAGCTCGTATCTATTGAGCGATGTAATCATCCAGGGCGGTTTTTGAGATGGTCTCCTCTTTAGCTGCTGAACAAACCGGAAGAGGGTTCGATGTCTCGCCTCTGTCATCTTCAAGGACAATCGGAGGGTCTTTATCCGGAGGATCCGGTTGTATCATCATCCAGACCATGTCTTGGAAGAGGAGGGCCATTTGTTTTATGTTGGCTACTTGTTCCGCAGCCTCTTTGTCCTTCTTCTCAAGCATTCTCCGAAGGAATTCGACATCCATTTCCTGCTCATGACGCTGCTCCGACGATGCTTCTGGGATTTCTTTCTGCCCGGTGAGTGCGACCATTGCTGTCAGCATTTTCTGGAGCTTCTGTTGTTGCTCCTGAGCTCTTGTCACTGATCTGGTGAGAGGTCGATGGCCTGTGGAGATACGACTATCCTCTTTCCCGGCTGCCATATAGACAGTATGTACCACCATGCCCCCATACTTAGGGCGTTTAGATTCAGTGTTCTTGCGATTCGTCGCAGACGTCGGGATTTTCTCCAGCCTTCTCCTCTTGTAAGCGGTCGAAGTTGAGGGGGCCATTGCAGTGGGCACCCAAATAGCTGTCGCCTTCTGCGGATTGACAGGGTGGTCCTCTTCTTGCCGAACCTTCATCTTTTCCTGTCGGCGGGGGTAGTCTTGATCAATCATAGAGTCTTGGACCTGTCGCCAGACTTTGTAAATTTTAGAGGACAGACGCTGAGGGGACTGCTCCATCTTTGCCTTTATGATCTTTTCAACAGGCGGAGGAGACTTTTTTAGCACGGCAGTGGGCGAATTCCTGCTCACCCTGTTAAGTAGTGCAAAGCTGTTCCCAGTTGGAACAGCAACATCAACTTCTACTGTTAGAGCTGACGGAGTTAGTCCAGAAGGAGAGCTGCCCCCAGCCTTCCTCACTCAGCGCCAGTGGCGACGTCGAGCATATCGTGCGGCCAGGATCACCTCCGCTGTTGGATGAGCCTCTTTATGCCCCCTACTTTGAGGAGAGGCTGTTATTGGTGCTAGCCTGTCGAAGACTGACATCTGTTGAGAAAGGATAATCATTCTTGCGAAGGCCGACTTTCGAATAGGGGAAACGGCCTTCATGACTTTGTCTGGAACGGAAGCTGAAACGGCCAGTCTTGCAAAGACTGACTCCTTAGCAGGAGAAGCCTCTCTGATGACTTCGTTCACTGGAGCAGGAATGGCTATCCGCTTTGGGATAACAGCTTCTAGTATTACGGGCTTCTTCATAGGCCCATTTGAGCTTTGGCCTAGTCTGTTGAAAACCGAGGCACTAGATTTGGGTGACCTGTTGATAGGGGCCGCAATAGTTGCAAGCCGATCAAAGACCGATTTCTTCGGAGCTTCGTGCGACGGCATTTGAACGTTGAAGCTCGTTGGTGGGATCATGGTCCCGAAGAATAGCCCAGTGGTGGTTTGGGTCACTTGTTCCACCGGCATTGTAAAAAGGGAGGCCGCTTGGGGTCCGTAGGTCACTCCTCCGGCGGGGACAGAGTGAGAGTTGTTGCAGTTGTTGCAATTTGTGTAGTTGAAAGCCATTGATTTTCTATTTTCTACACGGAGCAAGACACCAAATCTTAGTACCTCGAATCCAGGGGCAACCATAGCAAACCACGATTCGTTCGCGAAACACGACACGCGAAGTGTGGAGTGGAAAGAGGAAAATGTCCCACCAAGCGTGCCAGAATCTGTTCACCGCCGAAAGCCGGAGACGAAACCGCGTAGGTCGTCTGGCCTGAATTTGGGGGCAGATGCTATTTGGTTTTATCCGTCCACCTCTCCGAATATGCCAAGTTGATTTATGGCACCGTGTATCGGAGGTTTAGACGGATGTGGCCGTTGTAGCAGACTTCGTCAGATTCCCCCTCGTTTGAGGGATTTTTGATTGTGGGGACGTTCTTTCCTACAGGCGCAACCCCCTGCAGTTAATTACGCTCCCGCATCGCGGTAACAACTTTCTCCTTCTCCAGATGGTCACTTTGTGTCATGTGTGTTTGTTTTATATTTGGTTGCCCGTGGATTGTATACGGAGACTAATTTATGTTGTCGCCCGTAGGGTGTGGATTAGCCCAAATCCGTAATTTCTTAGATTTGGGTTTTTGGTTTGGGTTTAAGGATACGTTAGTCTCATTTGAGACTAAGATCAACTTAAACGTTTGTTAAGGATACGTTAGTCTAATTTTTAGATTAAGATCAACTTAACCATTTGTTAAGGATGTGTTAGTCTAATTTTAGACTAAGATCAACTTAACAGGATCATTTAGATCCAACAAAAGAGCATTTGGGCTCGATTGTTTTAGTTTAGGGACTTTGCGGTCCATTAGTTTAGGGACATTACGGTCCAATATTAGTTTAAGGACATCTCGGTCCAATGTTAGTTTAAGGACATCTCGATCCAGTTTAAAGACATCATAATCTGTAAAGGTTAAGGACATCATAGTCCATGAGCTTAAGGACCTCACAGTCCAGTTTAGAGACATCATAGTCTGTAAGATTTGCTGATTGTCGGGACCCGTCACCTCTCTGAAGACGTTGAGGGATTACAACGACAAATATCAGAGGAATGAAGAGATGTTCCTTTAAACCAATATTGGTTGGGGGATCTGTAGTTGGATTGATTTAAGAATCGTTAATCTCGTTTGAAATTAAGATCAACTTAAATGTTTGTTAAGGATATGTTGGTCTGATTTTAGACTAAGATCTACTTAACAGGATTATTTAGATCTAACAACAGAGCATTTGGGCTCTGTTGTTTAGTTTAGGAACATTGCGGTCCATGTTCAGATGCAAACATGGGTTTGGAAATGCACCAGATAGTTATTGGTCATTGGGACCCACCACCTCTCTGAAGACGTTGAAGAATTACAACGACATATATCAGAGGTGTGAAGAGATGTACCCTCGAACCAAAGTTGATTGAAAGGTTCTGGGTTTTGCTTTGAATGGCATAAGAGTGTATTTAAGGTTCAGTCAAAAGGGAGGGTCCTGCCTCTGGAAGACTTAGCTAATTTGGGCTAAGATTGGCTTGAATATATTATTAAACACTATAGTATAATCATCTATCACGTGCTCCCACGTGATGTGCTTGGAATAGTGTTAAACACTAGGGATGCAGCGCACAAAATAGTGTTAAACACTAAAAAGAAAACACTCACGTGGGGTCACGTGAGGCGCTTGAGTATTGGGCCAGACTTCCCTTATTTTATTCTCAGAATATTCAAATAAGTGTTAAACACTTAATCTTTATGGCCATCACGGGTGGGCACGTGATGGGTACCCATGCATTGGATATTAAAAGGATTTGATAGGGGTCATATGGGGACACGTGAGGGCGCCCATGCGTTGGATATTAATCCTTCAGTTTTTTCCATCTTCTCTTTTTTTAAAGAGGTGTTTGTCAGGGGACACGTGGGGACATATGAGGCATCCAAAATCGATTCTGCCCTTTTTACTTTGAGAAGTCTGTTCAAGGGTCACGTGGGAGCACGTGACCTAATTTTATTCGTTCTCTTTTGATCATTGAAGGGAGAGTCACATGTTGCCACGTGATCATGTTGGGTACTTTGATCTTTTTACGTGCATGGAAAGATGAATCCCTTGTATAAGAATTAAATTCTCTTATAGGGTTAAACCCTAATTTTATTTAGAGGAATTAAATTCCTATGTATTTTGTAAGAGTTAAACTCTTTTGGATTCAGTTCTTTCCCCTAGTTTTTGAATCTGCATGACAGAATCTCCCCGATGAGAATTAAATTCTCAACTTGTGGGGAGATCTGTTTCTGCAGATCTTTACCAGAGGAAGAACTAAGTTCTTTTAGAAAAGTTAAACCCTTGGTTTGAGAATTAAATTCTCTTTTTATTTTGTGGGAGTTTATAAGATTATCTCTTTCCCTCTCTTACCGAGGATTTCTTTCTTTCCTGAAGAGACCTTCTTTTCTCTCTGGAGAATTAAATTCTCTTTTCTTTTATATTCTCTCTCTGTTGTTGTATATCCCTTCTCTCTTTTTTTCCCTTGGCTCCTATTTAAAGGAGAAAGAAAAAAATCAGTTTGTTTAGTCAATCTTTCATTGAAATATTTTGATTGATTTTGTAACCAACATGATCTTTTAGATCACTCGGTGAATTTTATTCACCATTGGATTTTTAATCCAAAAGATATTTTATTTGTTGTTCCTGACAGATTTTAGGAAAATATTTCCTTGTATAGAATCTTTCTATAAATTGGTGATTTTTAATCACCATTGGATTTTTAATCCAACGGTGCTCCATTTTACAGAGCGCAATCATTTTTGTTTGGAAAGATCTAGAGAAATATTTTTCCAATTAGGGTTTTTGCTTCCCTTTTAATTAGAATTTAATTCTATTGCTCGGAGGGTTTAAGAGTTTATCACGTGTTGACACGTGACCCCACTTGATTAAGCATTCTATTTAGAATTGAATTCGGTGTCTACAGGATTTGCCTGTAAATGGTCACGTGTCTGCACATGAGACCTGTTCACGTGTGGGCACGTGACCCCACTAACACAGCATTTCCAATTTGTTTATTTTGTTCTGTGTCTACAGGATTTGCCTGTAAATGGTCACGTGTCTGCACGTGAGACCTGATCACGTGTGGGCACGTGACCCCACTAACACAGCATTTCCAATTTGTTTATTTTTTTCTGTGTCTACAAGCTTTGCCTGTAAATGGTCACGTGTCTGCACGTGAGACCTGGTCACATGTGAGCACGTGATGCCTGTTTTTTGAGGATTCTCCCCCTTTTTTGCAAGGGAACAAGTAGCTCTTGGCTAAAAAATTTTGTGAGAACAGTCATGTGTGTTTGTTTTATTTTTGGTTGCCCGTGAATTGCATACAGAGACTAATTTGTGTTGTTGCCCTTAGGGCGTGAATTAGTCCAAATCCGTATATTCTTAGATTTGGGTTTGGTTTGATTTAAGGATTGTTAATCTCGTTCGGGATTAAGATCAACTTAAATGTTTGTTAAGAATACGTTAGTCCAATTTTAGACTAAGATCTACTTAAC
The DNA here is from genome assembly GCA_030015575.1 of Agapanthus africanus. Classification (NCBI taxonomy): domain Eukaryota; kingdom Viridiplantae; phylum Streptophyta; class Magnoliopsida; order Asparagales; family Amaryllidaceae; genus Agapanthus; species Agapanthus africanus. The sequence goes on from JASDDO010000019.1 coordinate 1,007,700,498, forward strand.
GGGGTTTTAGGATCATTCAGATCCGACAAAAGAGCATTTAGGCTCGATTGTTTTAGTTTAAGGACGTTACGGTCCGTTGTTAGTTTAAGAACGTTGCGGTCCATTGTAGTTTAAGATTGTTACGGTCCGTAAATCACCATTTTTTTGGGTGAGGGTTTAGTTTAAAGACATTTCGGTCCGTATTGTGATGTGCCCATCGGTTTGGGAGTGCACTAAAGAGTTGTCGGTTGTCGGGACTCGCTACCTCTCTGAAGACGTTGAAGAATTACAACGATATATATCAAAAATGTGAGGAGATGTACCCTTGAACCAATTTTCAGATCGAAGAGAGATGTGGGATGAATATCCGTCGGAAGGTCATTAGTCATGTTTGGGACTAAGACCAATTTGGAAAATGATGAGCACATGGGTTCAGTTGATTTAAATTAGGGATTTGGTCAACTTGGGCTCGGCTCACTCGGTCTTTGCCATTTCATTTGAATAAAGTGTTGAACACTTGCTTGAGCTCAGTCTTTTTCTGTGCAAAAAATGCTGAGCATTTATATGGGTTCTGGCGCTCATACTTTACTTTACTTTCCCCTCTCTTTTTTTTATGGAGTGTTAAACACTCTTTACGGCGTCCACGTGTGGAGCTCATGAAGCGCTTGGCGCTGAGCGCCAAATATTGAGTGCTAAGCACTCTTTATTGGGCAGCGCCCACGTGAGGGACACGTAAGATGCTCGGCGCTGAGAGCCAACTATTGAGTGCTAAGCACTCTTTATTGAGCAGCGCCCATGTGAGAAACACATGAGGCGCTCGGCGCTGAGCGCCGACCATTGAGTGCTAAGCACTCTTTATTGAACAGCGCCCACGTGAGGAACACGTGAGGAGCTTGGCGCTGAGAGCCAACAATTGAGTGCTAAGCACTCTTTATTGAGCAGCGCCCACGTGAGGCGCTCGACGCTAGGTTTTCTTCGTATATTCTGTTCTGAAGAGTTCAATTCTCTATTCTTTTCTGGATCTTTGATCCCCAAGAACAAGTCCATCCCTATGAGAATTAAATTCTCATTTGTGAAAGACTTGTCTCATGGATCTCAGATCCAGAGAAAGAACTAAGTTCTTTTATAAGGGTTAAACCCTTGGATATGTAGAGGAGATGCTCTGATCTCTATTATTTTTATTTACCTCGAAAAGAGGTATTCTTCTTTCTTCCCTCTCAAAACTTTCTTCTTGCTTACTCTGTTTTTTTTTAAGTTTGAAGCTTATGGGGGGGTTCCTCTGTACAAGACTTGAAGTTTTGGGTCTTTTAAATAGTAGAGGCAAGTTTGTTGATTTAGTTAAAGAAATCTCTCCTTGAGAGATCTTTAATTGATTTGGGGATTTTATCCACCGTTGGATCTTTGAACCAAGGACTCCTATTTTACAGAAGATATTTTTTTTGTTTTTATTAAGATTGGGAAAATATTTTCCCATACAGAATTTTTCTGTATATAAGTGATTTTTAATCACCATTGGATTTTTTAATCTAACGGTACTCTATTTTATAGAGATTAATCTTTCTTGTTTAGATAGATTTGAAAAATATTTTATCAACGGAATTTAATTCTGTATTTTGATGATTTATCATCTCCGTTGGATTTTTGATCTAATGGCTCTGTTTAACAAAGAGATTTTAGTTCTGGCGTCGGCGCTCTCAGGCGAGGCACGTGAGGCGCTGCCTCAGAGTTTTTAACTCTTGGTGCTAGCGCCCTCGTGCAAGGCACGTGAGGCGCTGCCACAGATTTTTTTAATCTTGGCGCCGGCGCCCTCGTGCAAGGCATATGAGGCGCTGCCCTTTTTTCAAATTTTTAACAGAGCCTTGCTTTTTTATTGGGGGAAACAATAGGTTGTGCACCAGGTTTTAAATCAATACTAAACTCAAGGGCTCGATCGGGAGGCAAACCTGATATGTCTTCAGGGAACACATCCTCGAACTCTCGAACTACCTCAGGTTTTTCTTCTTCAGTTAGTAGAGCGAACACTTCTGCATTCTTCGATTTAGCACGGTAGCTTCCTAGCCCCAAGGTTCTATCTCCACTTTTGAAATAGAAGACTGGGTGATCTGGTATCTCAAATACTACCCTCCTTTGACGACAGCCAATAGAAGTATAGAATACTCCAAGCCAATCCATTCCCAACACAATATCGAAATTTGGTATGTCCAGTACTTTTAGAATTCTCGACCGCAAACTACAACTGGTAACTGATCATATCCCAAAGTTTCTTTGAAGAATCCATTCCCGGAACTGACATTCCAGTTTGAAATGAGTGGCTTCATGGGAATTGCGTGCGTTCTCACGAATCGTTGTGACATGAAACAGTGTGAAGCTCCAGTGTCGAAAAGTACGAGTGCGGGAAGGATAGATACTAGTATAGTACCTAAGTTGTGTGAGATCGTGTTTAGATATAAAGAAGTATAACGGTACACAAGAATTGAAAGGTTGAAAGGATGGGGGAATTTACCGGTAATGACTTGTCCTGTGGCTTCGGCCTCCTCGACCGTCATTGTAAAAGCTTGTCGTCTTGGTACATTCCACCTTACCGGAAGCACATTCCTTTGCCCTTGAGGCACGTTTCTCTGTGCCTAATGAAATTTACGCTGAGGCTGTGCAGGTGGTCCACGTGGTGCTGGTGCAGGAAGAGCTAGGCGAGGTGCAAGTGCCTAAATGGCTGGCCTCTGCGGAGCTGTAATTGTGGGTCTGGGTGTGTTCATACCATAATATTGCATTATTATATTCCCCATTCTTATTCTTGTTACAAATAAACAGGTGCTTTTGACGCATGTCTGCTACATATTACAGGTTACAGGTTCTTTGATCTAAAACAGTGAAAAAGATAAAAGACGATGGAAAAGTAAGACTACAACCAGCAAACAGAAGGATTTTGATAAAAGCCGACACAAAGATCAGTACAAGGTAACGCAAGGTCTAAGATTACAAAGCGAACGGTTAAAAGTCCGCTACAATGTTCACTGGAGATCTGGAGAAGACCTAGAAGACAAATTAAGAAAAGAACCAAATAAACAAGAAGAACAAACAACCCTAAACCAGAATCCAAAAGCCCAGAAGATGACCTCACTATTGGGCCGCGGAACCGCGTCCCAATCCCTACCCAGGCCGCGGTTCCGCGGCAGTATTAAGGAATTGGAAAGTAAAAATTTTACTGTAATTTAAAGCGACGCTGATTAAGTCAACCTAGGGCTATTTTGGTAAATGTAGACATACGAATCAATTGTAACCTAGGGTTTCCTATCCTCTATAAATAGGAACTCTAAATCATTGTAAAGGCTATGCCTCCCTATGCCTCTTTTTATGAATAAAATTTAGAATTCCTTTGGAGAGCATCAATGTCTCTTTTCATTTCATGAATTCAGATCTGACAACCCTGTGTTGATGTTTGGAGAGAGCCATCTGTAAAGTAAGTAGTTAATTTAAATTCTTGCCCTAGGTAAATTTTTCATTCTTTGCCCTAGATAAATGTTTTTAAATTCCCTAATGAGCGAGTAGTCTCCTCGCTTGATAGGGTTAGCTTTCGGGAAGGCTTTTAAGAGATGAGATATCTCATCCCTTTCTTGCCCATTATATATTTTCAATAGGACTCCATGCATACACGCACACACCGCGCCCTACGGCACCCTATCCCTCGAGGTAGCGGTGATACCGTAGTATAAAGGCCCGGTTGCGCGTGTTTTCCATGGAGGTTAGGGTAAGGATCGATAAAGGAAGGACAAGAACCTAGAGGAAGGAACACCTTCCCGAATGGATCTAATCTCTTTTATTGATAATTACCATAACTCCTCATAGATCTTCATTTGGGTATAGAAAGCGTTGAGATTTATTTACATTTCCAAACCATTTCTAAACCTAACCCTAGCAAGATTTAGATCTAGATTAATTTAGTTTTTAGATAGATTTAGTTTTTAGATTTAATAATCAATCCGAACACCCATCGGAATTAACTCGTTTGAGCGATTAGGAAATTCACAACATCCCTATGGACCGACCCGTACTCACCGGCTAGCTACATGCGACGCCGTTCTTGATTGCGGTAATATATTTTTGATCTATAAAATCTCTCTAAATCAAATGGCGCCGTTGCCGGGGATGGCGTGTTATTTCCTTTTTGCAATTTCGGGTTAATCAAAATTAAAAAAATCATAAAAATCTGAAAAATCAGAAAAATATAAAAATATATCATCTGTTATTTTTGGAAAGGGTATTTTTGTGTGAATTTTGCAGGATCTACAAACAACTTCGGATCTGGAAAAATCCAGAGAGCGAAACAGAAAAAGTAAATCGAAACAGAAAGGTAGTAGAACAACAGAACAGCATAATTTTTCCAGAGGCCTGAACCCACCAAAGCGCCGCCCTTCCGCCGCGCAAGCGCTCTCCCACCGAGTTTCCGCGGCCTTCCCGTCACATCAGCACCTACAAAAATTTCTCGGGAATCGTGACGTCTTCTACACCGCGGATCCGCCGCATTAACTCGCTATTACCGCGGAAACGCAGCGGTCTCTTGACATCATTTCGTGAAAATTGCTCTGTAAGTTTCCCTCTTTCTCCTCAGTAAATCTTGATATATCTTCTGTAACTTTGACTGCAGGATTCGTTGCGCTTTAAAAATCTTTCTCTTTTCAAATAACAAGTCTTGTGCAGGATTTGTGCGCCTCGCTTAAAATAGAAATTGATTGCAAGTAATCTTTCCTGTTTCCATATCTTTTATCAAAAATCTTTTTGCAACAATTTCCAAATAAAGAAAAAGGAAAAAGGAAAAATCTTTTTTAACAACTTGCAAAATTTTTGCCGCTAAGAAATCCTTGCACCACCCAACTTTCTTTCTTTTCCCCTTTCTTCTATCATGGGTACCCCACATCATAAATCTCTTTCCGAACTTTGGTATCCCGAACCTAACTTTGCGTCGTACGTCAATTGTTTCGGTCGATTTAAAGAAAATCCCTCCATGCCAAAAATATCTTTGAAAGATCAAATAGAAACGTCTAGGAGAAACAGTTCGACTTTACAACCCACTTTGTGTCAACCAAGTCAACCTTCACCACCTTCGTACGTTGACACCACTTTTCCAAGTCCTGCTGTAACTCCTAAACCGATGTCCATTGCTGAGCATATTGCTCAATCTCGTAGCCGATCTTTCACTCCTCTCCACACATCTAGTTTTAGGGGTCAACAAGTCCATTCACCTTTTTATCCAACTGTTGATCCTACTCCTGTCTAACCATCCAATTCCTACCATTCCTACCCGACTTTCCCACCTTCACTAGATATTGCCTCCACACGGCCTTTTGGGAGTTTCACGTATCCAAACAGTTTTGAATCTTTTACCGAAACCCCTCCACAACCCATGTCTAGTCTAGAACAGTCGTTGGAGGCGTACATCGCAGCAACAAACAAAATGATTAGGAATGTGGATGCGTCCGTGGCCCCCCTTATGCAACCTAGTGAACCGGTAGCTAGTTTCCCGCTAGCTCCAAATTTTTCAATGTATAAGGAGGCGGTTAGACAGAGTGCGAATTTAAGAGGATTTCCAAATCAAACCTACCCATACCCAATTGAATCCAACAACTCCAATTTTCAAACATGTGTCCAAAATGATGAGTTGTGCGACTTTGTAGTGCTTGATTTGCCAGATTATGAGGAACCCCTTTCGAGTGAAATCGCACCTAATCCGTTTGACATTTACACCTCCACTCTAGAACCTGAATTGATAAATATCCATGCTTTTTATGAGGTGTCAGAAAAAATTGATTTTCACTTGATTAAGGATATAGACGCCGGGAATATTTCGGATGATGAACCTGTCGATTTGATTGAAATTTTATGTCCAATTCATCATCCCGAGTCATTAATGGTTTCTCCCGAACTTCATATGCGTCTTGATTTTGATGATAATGGCATGGATGGGCTAAATATTGCGGAGAATTATGAGGATAGTATTGAGGAGAGTCTTGAGGATAATATTGAGGTTGAACCATTTTTGTTTGATGTGTCGGATTTTCCAATTCATCCTCCTGAACCTTTAACTGTTATATCACCCTCCTTCCTTTCCATCGTTCCGACCACGCACAAGATCACGCTTGAAGACTGTGAGCTTGAAAAATTTCCCTTTGAATCTGACACAGTTCTCACAGCCGATAACACTTACGAGTGTTTCACTTTTTCGGACGATATTGAAGACTCACCGCCCGAGTTTGAGTCCTTTGAATTTTCAGATGAGTTAGTTGAACCATCAAACTCGGTTGCTTACAGTCGTTTCGAACCATTGATGGAATCTTTTAAGTTCGAGACAGTTTACTACGTTGAGAATGAGGCTATCCCTAATTCACTCCCTTTCGTCCTTCCTATCGTTCCGACCGTACAAGAGACCGTTACGCTTTCATCTCCAATACCAAGTTCGGCGTACCCATGCTTTCTTGCGAATCTTGAGGGATTTGACGTCATTTCTCGATAGGTTGATAGGTTAGCACAATCGCTTTTAACACATCAGTCATCACAAATTGTGCTAATTTATTCACTCAATTTACACCCTCAAGATCGTGCTACCCTTCTTTCTCTTTTCCGTCCTTCTTCTCCTCCACCGAGACCATATTCCACTCTTCTTCCCATACGGTCTCGTGTGTTTCTCATTTCTTTTCTTTCCACTCCATTCTTTTACCAACTCGACCATTACCACGATAAGATTTTTGAATGGTTGGTGCTAACCTTTGGCTTGTGTAAGACCAAGCTTAAGTTTGGGGGGAACCTTGTTGTATATATGTATATATATTTTTGTTTTCTTTTTCTATAAAAAATAAAAAAAATTCAAAACACACAAAAAAAAATAAAACAATTTGTAAATAAATAAACAGGGAAGTACCGACATTCTCAACTCTCTTGGTGTTGCAAGACAGTGAGGACACTGTCAAGTTTAAATTTGGAGGTATGATCGGTAAGTCTTCTTTCTTCGTATTCATGTGTACATTTTTTGCATTTGCATACTTATTTTAAAACCCATAAAAATTTGAAAATTTCAAAAACTATATAAATTAATGTATTCAATTTTGGCCTCATTTTGACTTGAGTTTGATAAATAGGTTAACTGGCTAGGAACAACTAGATCTTAGACTTAGTAAATTAAAAAACCCTAAAAATAACCTTCCTTAAAGTTTAACGGTAGAAAGTATATGTCTTTGTAGTTTATTTAGAAATAGGCAAATTTTGGGTTCACTTCTTGGGCTAAGTCGAAACGAAGGAAAAGTATTGATATTTTTATTAGAGTATAAGTTTGAAAAATAATTCCTAGCTTAAGTCTAGATTCTGAAAATATATACCCTGCAATTTGCACAATCATGCACCTTGAAACTTGGAATAGTAGAAGAGACCTTGAAATGCTCTTGTCTAAAGTCCTTAGTACAATGAAAATTAAATATATATATATATATAAGTGTGAATAAAGAATAAAAAAAATGGACACTGATTTTTGTGATTACTTAAGGCTACAAAAATAGAAAAATATTTAGCGAGGGTGCTTCATCACCTAGTGCCTTAGACCAACTGGTTTGGGAGTCACTGCTAAAAGCCTTGGGTGTTGCAAGACTAGGAAGTACGCTTTAAAGTGAAAACACATCTTGTAATCAGTTGTTGCTGTGCAGGTAGTCCACGTGGTGCTGGTGCAGGAAGAGCCAGGCGAGGTGCAAGTGCCTAAATGGCTGGCCTCTGCAGAGCTGTAATTGTGGGTCTGGGTGTGTTCATACCATAATATTGCATTATTATATTCCCCATTCTTATTCTTGTTACAACTAAACAGGTGCTTTTGACGCATGTCTGCTACATATTACAGGTTACAGGTTCTTGGATCTAAAACAGTGAAAAAAATAAAAGACGATGGAAAAGTGAGACTACAACCAGCAAATAGAAGGATTTTGATAAAAGCCGACACAAAGATTAGTACAAGGCAACGCAAGGTCCAAGATTACAAAGCGAACGGTTAAAAGTCCGCTACAATGTTCACTGGAGATCTGGAGAAGACCTAGAAGACAAATTAAGAAAAGAACCAAATAAACAAGAAGACCAAACAGCCCTAAACCAGAATCCAAAAGCCCAGAAGATGACCTCACTATTGGGCCGCGGAACCGCGGCCCAATCCCTACCCAGGCCACGGTTCCGCGGCAGTATTAAGGAATTGGAAAGTAAAAATTTTACTATAATTTAAAGCGGCGCTGACTAAGTCAACCTAGGGCTATTTTGGTAAATGTAGACATGCGGATCAATTGTAACCTAGGGTTTCCTATCCTCTATAAATAGGAACTCTAAATCATTGTAAAGGCTATGCCTCCCTATGCCTCTTTTTATGAATAAAATTTAGAATTCCTTTGGAGAGTATCGATGCCTCTTTTCATTTCATGAATTCAGATCTGACAACCCTGTGTTGATGTTTGGAGAGAGCCATCTGTAAAGTAAGTAGTTAATTTAAATTCTTGCCCTAGGTAAATTTTTCATTCTTTGCCCTAGATAAATGTTTTTAAATTCCCTAATGAGCGAGTAGTCTCCTCGCTTGTTAGGGTTAGCTTAGGGGAAGGCTTTTAAGAGATGAGATCTCTCATCCCTTTCTTGCCCATTATATATTTTCAATAGGACTCCATGCATACAAGCACACACCGCGCCCTACGACACCCTATCCCTCGAGATAGCGGCGATACCGTAGTATAAAGGCCCGGTTGCGCGTGTTTTCCATGGAGGTTAGGGTAAGGATCGATAAAGGAAGGACAAGAACCTAGAGGAAGGAACACCTTCCCGAATGGATCTAATTCCTTTTATTGATAATTACCATAACTCCTCATAGATCTTCATTTCGGTATAGAAAGCGTTGAGATTTATTTACATTTCCAAACCATTCCTAAACCTAACCCTAGCAAGATTTAGATCTAGATTAATTTAGTTTTTAGATAGATTTAGTTTTTAGATTTAATAATCAATCCGAACACCCATCAGAATTAACTCATTTGAGCGATTAGGAAATTCACAACATCCATGTGGACCGACCCGTACTCACCGGCTAGCTACATGCGACGTCGTTCTTGATTGCGGTAATATATTTTTGATCTATAAAATCTCTCTAAATCAGGGTGCTGGTGCTGTGTTAATACGATATGGACATGCTCCTATTGCGTGAGTAGATGCGCCAAAAATCAAACAAAGGCCATTTGCACGCCTGCAGTCCTTCACCAAGTGTCCAGTTCTCTTGCAGTAGAAACAGAAATCTAGACTGAACTGGTTAAACGATCCTCCTGACCTCTTGGGTGCAAAAGTCGGCCTAGAAGAGGCTCCTCCTGTCATCTGGATAATAGGGCGTTTGATTCCGGCTGCTTGAGGCTTACCCTTCTTCTTGACCATAGCTTCATAACGGCGTACTGCTTTCAGTGCGAGTTCATGAGTTGGATAGTCGCCTGTGGCTAAAGCCGCCCGAATCTCTGGGTTTAAGCCTTATTGGAATCGTCTAGCCCGAATCTCATCAGTCGAGATCAAGTGTGCCGCAACCCCGATAAGATGTTGATGTCAGGATAGTGATGTGTTTTACGGAACAGAATTTGATATGATTTCTTTACCTGCTAAGTATGATGAATTCGGCATCATGTTCAACTACTGATTTTACCCACATAGAGCCTTATTGCAGATGGATGAACTGTTGCTCCATCTCAGAACGGGCAGTCTCGGGGAAGAACTTCGCATCGAATAGATCGCGAAATATCTTCGATTCTATTGGTTGTGTGAGACAGCTTTCTACCAGACTCTTGCATTGTCGGTGAGCTGGAGCTTTGCCACACGAACCCAAGCTATGTATGGTACCTGTACTGCGGTAAGGTCGTCCTCTATACTCTGGGCCCATTCTTCAGCCTCAAGAGGACTCTCTTTCCCTGAAAAGTTCCTGGGATGCAATGCACGAAATTGCTTTACTCCGGGTGCTTCAGCTTCAGGGCGGTTCATGAGAATAGCAGTCTGCTGCTGCTGGCCCTCCAGAAGACTTTTGATGGCTTCTAGAAGCACCATTTGTTCATTAATCGAAGTAGCAATGGTAGAAGAGGTAGTAAGGTAGATGGTGGTGTATTGCCATTGACGTTGGTACTGGTGTTGTTTGGAGAATCCATCACCTTGATAGAAAAGGAAAGGTTATGATAGATTCAAGAAATTTGAAATTGAAGAAATGTATAGTTGCTGATTCTTATAATTCTTCTGATATATTGCTTAAGACTTCATGCAGAACTGACCTACATGGGGCCGCCAACAAAATCCGTCACGCCCCGCTTCCCAATAAACGGAAACGGTGACGTGGCAAGCCCGCGATGTATTTTCTATGAAACAAATATGTTAAGCGTAATTAAACAATATAATAATAAACAAGAATAAAAGAGTAATAAAATGAAATAGTAACTTTATTTACATTCAATTTTACATACAACTGTCTGATAGTAAAAGATACAATAATAAAAGCAAATGCCTAAATAATGGCATACTGAAAGTAAGTGTAGGAAAAACTAGTAGTCAGGCTAAGCTGCAAACTGGTCCAAGTCCTCCTGGCTCGACACTACGTCTTCTGAGTCCGGTCCTCCTGACGAAAATTCCAAAGAAAGAAACAGAAAAGAATGTCATCAGCGAACTAACGCTCGATAAGTCCCAAAAGTAGTAAGAGAAGATAGTATATAATGAGAATAGAAACCAATTGAACAGATAACAGGTAAAATTGTATATGATCATTCATAAGTATAGGATAGTTATTATAACGTGGTTATTTGTAGTTTGATAAAATAGGTATTCATGTATACAAGAGGAGTCCATCTTACCCCGTGGACTATGGTAACATGTAGTACAAGGCCCCGTTATAACCCACGGGACAACGGCACGTGAATTCAAATAGGTGTCTTTTAAAGTGACCTTTCGTGCCACGATATACGTTCCGTACCAATCTACCCCTTTATCCCCGCATAGTGTATTGTATAGTTTTAAGATTATAGGTCTTGGCCGAATTCATGGATATAAAATGTACAGGTTCATCTCCAAGATATAATCATATATTCAGGTAGTCATGTCAAGTTCATATCAAGTTATAACCATGGTTCGGTCAAGTTGAGTCAAGTATACGAGTTTGAATTTGATTTGATTTCGAGTGTTCATGTTCATGATCAAGTATTCAAGTTCAAGTTTGATTTTGGATTCTGGTTTGAGTTTGGATTCATGTTGGAGTTAGAATCTTATGAAAATGACATTTTTCTTGCAATATCTTAAGTTCGGGAGTAATCGGTAACTGCTGGACATGGACGACGGGATTTGTATCTTTTTCTAAGACAATTGCCATTGATAACTCCGTTAAGTTGTCTAGCCTAAATAGGTAAGCACTCACTTTCTCCGGCTCCCCGAGATTCAAGAGAAATGATACCGTTTAAGCCTATATTAATTTATAGTCCTTAAAATATTGTTTTGCATATCTCGATGGGGGTTTTATGAAAATATACTTCAATATAGTTTAAAATATAAACCTCGAGAGTGGTTTGTATCATTTAAAGTTTTCATGAACATGTATTTTAATTATTATGGTATTTTGGTGATGAAATATTGCCTTTTAAAAAGTTTATGGTATTTTATTGAAAACTGTCTTTTTTGGAAACTTGATGGTATTTTATTAAAATTCTAATTTTTCATTTTTAAAAATATAGTTTCATAATATATTTTTATCGAAAATACGGATTCATTTTTTTATATATAATTTTTTTAAAAAATAGTTTTGTTTAGAAAAGTCGTATTTCTTAAAAACCGTATTTTTATTCCCTTTTGAGACCGAATACTCCGTGAGGAGTTCTACATCTCGCTCTACTATCCGAAGGATGTGCGATAATCTGCACCATCCATTAGTTGATCTCCTAACGAAGGTTGTAGAGACGTAATTGCCAAGAATTTCAAAATACCGATTAAAAGAAACCTGTTTTGAAAAGGTATGGTATCTTAATGAAAAGGTTATTCTTTAAATTAGTCATATGTTTATAGTACCGTGCTATGAAACCATAGTGTGCGTGTGGGATAGGTCGTTACCTCATGAGGTTTTCCTAAAAGTATTTTCAACGATTATTGAAAATGAGGGTCATACTAAAACTCATGGTATTTTAATGAAAAGTTCGTTATATGATAGTTTCACATGAAAGTTTTGGTTAAACTCAAAACTAAAAGATTGTAAGCAAAATTACAAGTAGTGCGAGAAAGTTATTTTGACCTATTTTGTTTTAGGAAGAGGAGTACAAAGATTAAAAATCACACATATCGGAGTTAACTTCACTTTTCTGATATGTTTTTAGAAGATGGTTTTGAGATGAAAAGAAAAAGAGATAAGAGAGACTTACTCGCTGTGTAGTATGGGAAAGAGGTTAAAGAAACGAGGGGGATTCCCATGGCATCGCGGAAGCTCCGGAAACGGCTTCAATTTTTTATGGAAAGAGCTTGGTTGCTAACTCCACTTAACTCCATTTGCACTTAGAAACTTTTAGGATAATTTTTGGTAAAAATTTCAGAATAGAGGGGAGTTAGGACATGAGCTTGTATTTATAGTGAAGAATTAAGGCTTGGGAATTAAAAATATGAGTTAAAAGGATTTAAATAGTGCTAAATGGTGAATTGAAGAGTTTTTGTTTAATTGCATGAAAATCAAACAGTGCAGGGGGGTTGAGGGGAGTCGAAGGGATAAGTGTGCAAAGCACGGGGGGATTTAGGGCTATATCAACCGTCGGCGCCGGTCATATCAAAGAAATGGGCGGTCGGATTTGATAGGTCTGTCTCGAGATTTGTGTCACGTGTCAAGTTGGGTGTTTACTTCTATTTGCGTATGTTTGATTTTTTTGAAACTTTTCGTTTCTCCATGAATTGCACTTAGAACTCGTGGGCTTTTGAAAAATTAAAAAGAAAAATCTTAAAAATAATTAGGTCTGATGGAAATCGAACGCACATGCTATGTCGAAGCAGTGTAGAGGATTTACCAGTGAGCTATAAATTGCTTTTTGTTTTTATTGAACAAATTTAACTTATAACTCTTACACATGCTGTAATATCATTTTCTGTACAATAACAAGAAATTTCTATACAGGGATTTCAGAGTCATTACAGATAACTACCGAGGAATAATAGCAAGGTAGCAGCGTATTGAAATGAGTTCGAGTTACCTAAGACGTCTAGAAGAGAGGGTTTATATAGCGGTCGCATGGAGCGAACCGGTGCGAGATTCTCACCATCCGTTACGCCCCTGTGTCGTTGATGGTGGGGTGTGTCCATTAATAACGGGATACGCTCATTAATGGAGAGACGTGTCAGCGTGAGACGCGGGACATGGAGCGGCGGAGATCTCGTTTTGGCGAGATATATGGAGCTGTTACGGGGGTGCTTGGGCTCCTCGCTCTCGGGAGAACACGGAAACCGAGAAAGCTCAGCTCGGTGGATAGCTCGGAGACGAGCGGAGAGGCCGTGAAAGCTCGGCTGCAGGATTGCTCGGGGACAAGTTGTGGGCCGGTTACTACGCGCATAGGGAAGGTACTCCGGAAAGGTCTCCGAAAGGTCGGATGCAATCTCGGAGACGAGATGCCGAGGAAAGCCCCCATGCATCATACAAATTCTACCTCCGTGGCTTCTAGGAATCTAATGGACTTACGTGGATGACATGTCATCTGCTTCGTGTCGTAATCTGGAGAATTCCCGTTTATGAGCCTTATCAGACACTATTAATATTTAGGTCAAAAATCATCACCCATATGTTGATTTTTAAACAAGTAATACTAACTCATATCCGTTACTCCAATTGGGTTTTTTTCTTAAATTTTAATTTTTTATTCATGTAAGAACCTCGAACCTCCAACTTTCATCCTAATCTTATATCGGACACCAACACCCAATGCTCTAAACCATTATAGCTTAGTGAATTTATTATACAATTATTCGTATGATCATGTAATTTAGCTATTTCGTAAACATGTTATATTGTAACAACAACGCGACGCAAACGGGTTAAGACAGCTAATGTTTACCCAGCCCATCTAATGACCCACATCATACTACTCGCTAACTTCAACTATAATTGACTAGTTTATAATTGACGGTAACATGTTGCAAATAGGTTTTGAACATATACACCAAAGGTAAATAGTTAGGGCTAACCTTTTGAGCCCTCGACGAACACCCTCTGCAGTGGCATCAGTGCTCATCGCTTTCAAGGCAAATCTCGAGCTCGTCGTTCTCATTGCCTTGGAGCACAGCCCGGAACTGTCCCTTGAGGCGCAGCAGGAACACCGTATGTGTAAATCGTATCGCCGTTATCGGACTCACCATCATCCTTGCTCTCCAACAACATGAACTGAGTTTACAATGGCACGTCCCGGCCACGTGTCCCAATCCTCTGTGTCATGCACCATAATTTGAATCAGAAAAGGCATAGGAACCTCAATCCCCTATTCACAACAAAAATTTCCAAATCAAAATCCAACTAAAAAATAGTCAAGTAGTATTGACGCGATCTGGATCGCGCCAAAATATTACCTTTCGTTGATCTGCTGACGGCGGCGATGGACGGCAGGGATTGGATCTGGAGGCAGGCTCCTAAAGCATGTGGGTCTCAATGGGTTTGAGGTTGTTTGCGCCGACCTACCTGCAAGGAAGTCCCGGGGTGGTTGTACTACCAAGGACCCTCCGACGATCAAATTAGAGAGGAAATCCGAGCAGAGTAACGGCTTAGTGGAGTAAAAATGGCTTACTTAGACCGTCTGAAGAAAGGGTTTATATAGCGGTGGCAGCAGGCAGGGCAGGCACGAGAATCACGTGGGCCGTTACGCTCCCGACGTCACGCCCGCGTGATGAGAGGGATCTCCCATTAATGACGAGATAGGCTCATTAATGGGGGATCGTGATGGCGTGGAACGTGGGATGTGGCCGGCGGAAATCTCACGCATGGCGAGATTCGCGGGATAGCGGTTGCACCTGTGAGCGGTGCTGTTGATCGGTCGATGAGACCGAGAAAGATGGCCTCGGCGGGAGAGCTCACGGACGAGCGGGAGAGCCGAGATATCTTGGTTCTGCGGTAGCCCGGAGACGAGCTGGGAGGCCGAGAAGGCAAATTGTGCAGGGGGCTCGGTGGCGAGCCAGCGTTTGTTTGTGGGACGGGCACAGGAGTGTCCTGGTCGGCTACTGTAGGTCCTTTCTTTATGAGTTTTGGGACACACCATCTGCCACGTGTCATGATCTGGGAGGTCACCAATATCGAGCATCATCATTAGCCCCCCACTCTCGTCCCGACCAGCTGACGGGTCGGGTCAAGAGTGGTCTGCCGGGTCACCCGAGGTGAGCTCCTTTCCGAAGATATCGTCGGGGCATGTTCCCGGGCAATCTGCTGTATTTTCTGGATGACGCCAGCGGATCAGGGGAGAGATCTCTGCATTAAAGAGGGTGCGTCGGATCGTGTGTACGTTTACTGAAGCGACAGTCCACGTGTCGGGTGCTGGTTGGCTGACGCGACGGCCGCAGACCTCTGGCGTTTGAGGGGATATGCCAATGTGCGTGCGAAAGGTGGAGCGATCGTGGCCGTCGAGTGCACTGAACCGTTTCGGTGAGAGATGACTGTCGCTGTTGGATGAGAACGCCGGTGGCAATAAGTAGAGGTGAGGTCCACGTAAGGGCCCATTCTCCTCGTCTTTGGTCTTGTTAGCTCGGCGTTCTCCTCTTTAGGTCGGGATTTCCGCGTTTGCTTTCCTGAGGACTCCTCTTCATCAGGTTAGATGTCTTCCTCTGAGGAGTCTGTAGATGTAGTTGGTGTAGAGTCTGGGGAGCCCTCTGTAGAGTCTTCCTCTTCTTCCTCTTCTTCTTCTTCTTCTTCTAGACCGGAGTCCACCCAGGGAGTTAGGGTTAGGTCTTCTTCCCAGGGTCACGCGACGGGGGAGGCTCCCCGAGTGGAGGTCGCGGATGCGCCTAGCGTGACATCTATGGTAAGGCACAAGGAAGAGCTTGCCAATGCTCAGACTCGTTTCCATATTCCTCCCGGCTACACGTTGCGTTTGGCCGAGGAGGGGGAGAAGGCAGATCAGGTACGGGGCAAGGAGATTGCCCTGTACTTGTAAGCCTTTGGGGCCGGAATGCGCCTACCTTTCTCTCCCGAGATTTTTAGAGCGCTGAATTATTTCGGGTTAGCCCCGGGCCAGCTAGTACCGAACTCCTGGAGGATTCTCTTCGGGTTCCTGGTCCATTTGAAATTGCAGATGATCCCCTTCAGTCTGTCCATCCTTGCCTCCTCTCTCATTTACAAAGGTCACCTCGGCACTCGCACGGGCGACCCGAGGTGGGTTTACCTCTCCTTTAGGAAACAACGGAGGAGTGCAGCCGGGTCAGGAGTCGTCGTCTTTCCTTCTTCCATCCACGATTGGAAGAAGAAGTTTTTCTTTGTTGGGCTGCCAGAGGGTGAGGACTGGCCCGTGCCCACCCAGTGGTCTAGAGATAGGTGCTGGCGGGGAAGTCCGTCCAATGATCCCGACGCGGTGAGAGTGGCGGAGTGGGGCCCATCCCCCGGGCTGACATGCTGCTTTCTGAGCGGGCTCTTAGTTGGGCTGAGCTCAGCCCTGCTCGGTTCGTCGATAAGTTAGAAGCTTACGTTTGTTCTTATTTTTGTTTGTGTTGCTGATTCCATTATATCTTGTCTTGTACAGAACCCATGGACTTGAGCCATCTCCGAGCGGCCATGCGCAAGCCGAAGAAGGGATCGAAGGCTGGAGCTGCCAGCTCTTCTCGTTCGGCGCCGGTCCCGGTTCCCCCGGCAGCCGTCCCACCCCAGCGTTCGAGTGCGGGCTGCGCCCCGGAGCCCAGCCAGGCGCCGAGCCGAAAGCGGGTTCGGGGACCGAAGGCTCAGGCTTCAGAGGTGGAGACCGGCTCTCCTATGTCGTCTCTCAAGAGGTTCCCCTGAACGGTTCTGCGGACCTTGGCCTCCCCGATCTTGGTCGACGAGGTGGAGCTCCATTTTGATGTGCCCTCGGGGCTCTTCATTGCTGACAGCTTGCTGGCCGATATGGAGAGGTCGACCGGGGGCAAGGTCCCTCAAGGGACTCTCAAGGCTCAAATGGCGGCCATCTCCCAAGAGGCTGTGCAAGTTAGTGCTCGCTCCTTACTCGATTTTTCATTCAGCGTCTCATCATTCGCGAGATTTGGTGCCCCACTTTCCTTTCTGACCCCTTCTGATTTCTTCAGGTCCTCCAGCACGTCGCCCTCGCCGTCCATATGGAGGAAGAGGAAATTGCCTCGGCGGTGCGAGCCGCAGGCGAGCTCTCCTTGCTAGAGAAGAGCTCAAAGCGGGAGATGGAGGCGGCGATGGCAAGGGTCGCTGCCCTGGAGGGCGAGGTGGCGGCCGTGAAGCAGGAGGTGGCGGCCGTGAAGCAGGAGGCTGCCAGGTATCGCAAGGCCGCCCAGGCCGCCCAGGCCAAGCTTCAGGACTCTAAGGTGCTCATCGGCACCTTGAAGAAGTCGATGAGCACCCTCCGAAAGGAGCTGGAGGCGGTGGTAGAGAAGACGAAGCGAGCCGACCTCAGAGCGGCGAAGGCGGTGGAGAACTTCCAGAAGTCGGAACATTTTTACACCGTCCTAGCCTCGGCCACTACTGCTATCTGGCACGAGGCCCTCGATGCCGTCAATGCTCGGATGCCGGAGTTCGTTGACGACGAGCTCCGAGCTGAATATCCTCGTAGAGATGACGAGCAGGGGGACGACCCCGGGGACGAAGCCGGGAAAGAGATTCCTGGTGAGGGTGATGCCGAGGATGATGTGATAGGCGCTGAGCCCCCGGACGCCTCCCGAGCCGTGGCAGATGTTGAGCCTCCTGGGGTTGCGCCTGGCCCTGAGGCCTGAAGCCCCCTGTCTTCTTGTTTCTTTTCTTTTGTTGCATCGGGAATTTTGTAGGCCTCCGGGCATTTTGTAAGGCTGGGGAGCCTACAATACCCTTATAAAGCTTTGACTTTGTGAATAAGACTTTTTGCAGTAGTATTTGCGCGCGTATTTTCCTTTATCGGTAAACACTTGTATTTGCACAGTACTGCCTTTATGTTATGTCGGTTCTTCGTCTAGCAATTACGCGTCGAGTTGAATCTGTTCATTTGCCCAGTGTGCAAAGACCGGCGGGAAGACGGTATCTCCATGGCCCCGAAGTCGAGTGGAGATCGTTCAGACGTAGATAGACCGGATGCTTCTTGGTGAGGGCTTTTTTTCCTTAGTCGTTGCAGGGTAGGAAGTTACCCGCTGGGGATTCACCGCGCAGGAAGGAACTCGGCGACCTCACGAAGAGGACTTCGGATCCTCATCGTCTGACGGGCGGGAGACTGTCCGCTGGGGATGCGCCGAGCATGGTAGCTACCCAGTGCCTCATGGTGAAGGCTTTGATCCCTAGTGTGTTGGGGTAAGGAACTACCAGACAGGGATAACCGAGCAAGGGCGGGTCCGGTTTCCTCTTTCGAGGGCTTTTGATCCTTGGCGTGGGAGGGGCCGTAAGTGGCCTACCAAGGACTAGCCGAGCAGGGTAGCTGCCCGGTGCCTCATGGCGAGGGCTTTGATCCCTGGTGTGTTGTGGTAGGGAGCTACCAGCCAGGGATAACCGAGCAAGGGCGGGCCCAGTTGCCTCTTTCGAGGGCTTTTGATCCTTAGCGTGGGAGGGGCCGAAAGTGGCCTACTAAGGACAGGCCGAGCAGGGTTACTGCCCGGTGCCTCTTGGCGAGAGCTTTGATCCCTGGTGTGTTGGGGTAGGGAGCTACCAGCCAGGGATAACCGAGCAAGGGCGGGCCCGGTTGCCTCTTTTGAGGGCTTTTGATCCTTAAGGACGGGTCGGACAGGGTTACTGCCCGGTGCCTCTTGGCAAGGGCTTTGATCCCTGGTGTGTTGGCATAGGGAGCTACCAGCCAGGGATAACCGAGCAAGGGCGGGCCCGGTTGCCTCTTTCGAGGGCTTTTGATCCTTAGCGTGGGAAGGGCCGTAAGTGGCCTACTAAGAACGGGCCGAGCAGGGTTACTGCCTGGTGCATCTTGGCGAGGGCTTTGATCCTTAAGGGTGGCCGAGCAGGGTTGTTGCCCGGCGCCTTTTGGCGAGGGCTTTGATCCCTGGCGTTGTGGGGTAGGGAACTACCAGCCAGGGATAGCCGAGTAGGGTAGCCGCTCTGTTGCCTCTTGGTGAGGGCTTAGATCCCTGGCGTTGCGGGGTAGGGAGCTACCGGCCAGGGATAGCCGAGCAGGGTAGCCGCTCGGCTGCCTCTTAATGAGGGCTTTGATCCCTGGTGTTGCGTGGTAGGGAGCTACCATCCAGGGATAGCCGAGCAGGGTATCTACTCGGCTGCCTCTTGGTGAGGGCTTAGATCCTTAGCGTTGGAGGGGCCATGGGAGGCCTGCTAAGGATTGACCGAGCAGTGAAGATGCTCAGTTGCCTCTTGGCGAAGGCTTTGATCCCTGGCGTTGCGTGGTAGGGAGCTACCGGCCAGGTATAGCCGAGTAGGGTAGCCGCTCGGCTGCCTCTTAATAAGGGCTTTGATCCCTGATGTTGCGTGGTAGGGAACTACCATACAAGGATAGCCGAGCAGGGTAGCCGCTCGGCTGCCTCTTGGTGAGAGCTTAGATCCTTAGCACTGGAGGGGCCATGGGAGGCCTGGTAAGGATTGACCGAGCAGTGAAGCTGCTCATTTGCCTCTTGGCGAGGGCTTTGATCCCTAGCGTTGTGTGGTAGGGAGCTACCGGCCAGGGATAGCCGAGCAGGGTAGCCGCTCGGCTGCCTCTTTCGAGGGCATTTGATCCTTAGCGCTGGAGGGGCCATGGGAGGCCTGCTGAGGATTGACCGAGCAGTGAAGCTGCTCAGTTGCCTCTTGGCGAGGGCTTTGATCCCTGGCGTTGCGTGGTAGGGAGCTATCGGCCAGGGATAGCCGAGCAGGGTAGCCGCTCGGCCGCCTTTCGATGAGGTTCTGTCCAACCTTCCCGGTGTAAGTATAGGGAATAGGGACAGTCACGGGCAACGCGTGTATCAAACGCGTGGAGGAGGCGAATCGCCGGGGCCGGGTCGTTTCGATTTTGCCAAGAAAGGTTCGAGGTTTTCCGCGTGGCGGTACAATTATGGGTGAAATGGACGACTGTTGGATTCTCGAAGGCGTAGCAAGCTATAAAGCGGATGGAGCGTCGATCACTCCTTTCTTCACACCCAAAACGTAAGAATGGAGCACTTCCCTTTCACTATCCCAGAGATCATAAACTTCGAAGACGTGTACCTCGACGATCAGTACTGTACTGAGGACACGGTGCAGTTGGTGATAGGCCGCATCGAGGATCATTTTGGCCGATTGCTCCCCCGACGCTCCCCTCTACTTCAGCTATTGATGTACTCCATCTGGAGGGCGTCACCGGAGCTCTACAACCCCTTGTCCAAACAGCTGAAAGACAAGGCCGTTGGCAAGCTAAGGTCTCTGAGGCGCTTCAGCCTGATCTCTACGAATCGGCTAAATCGCTCGGTGGCGCTCGTCCTTGAGTGCTACCAATTGAGGAACGATGCTGACGTTCGCGGGGGGCATCGAGGGCAGAGGTTAGATGCCGCAAGGGCTCGGCTGGCGGAAATATTCTTAGAGTATCACGAGCAGTGTTCTCTGCACCCCCTTCCCCCGCTATTGTAATTTTCCTTTTTCGATGTATGGCTGAGGAGCCCATAGTACCTTTTTTGAATAAATAAGACTCTTATTTTGCAATGTTTCATTGATCCTTTTTATTATATAAACAAAAAGATCTCAAGGAAGGTTTACATTTCTTTAAAAAGAAATACATATTAGTAGATGTTCTTATTTGTGCAGCTCGAACCCCTCGGGTATCTGTTGGCCTCCACGACCGGTATAGGGTGCTGAGCTTCATAAGTACCTGGTGTATCCTCCGCTGATACGACCATGATTTGGTCGATTGTCAGCTCGGCGGGAAAGGGACGCTGCTCCTGCTCGTGGTCGGCTTGCCGCTTGTCCCTCAAGTACGTTGCGAGGTGCCCCGAACGGATGAGTTCCTCGATGTATTCTCGGAGCTATTTACAGCTTTCTGTGGAGTGGCCTAGCGACCTGTAGAAACCGCAGTAGGGGCCTCAGGTTCTCTTTGAGGCCATTCGCGAGATCGGGGGAGCTTGAAGAACCCCTCGCCATTAACCTCCTCTAGCAGCACTGTCTGGGAGACGTTGAGCGGGGTGTACACCTGAAACTTTGGGAGGTAAGGCTTTGACCGCTCAGGTCCCCTTCTCTCTTCCCTTGCCCTTTTCTTTTGGTCAGCTTGCTCTGCCCGGGAGAGATTCGCGTTCACCTCGGATTCGAGCTGGACCTCGCGCTCGGTCCAGGCCTTTACCTCGGCCATGGTCTTGGGTTGCACTAATGCAAAGGAGCGTAACCACTCCTTGTTCCTAAGACCAGACCTCAGGGCTGTGATGACCGTCTCGTCCCTATGCTCTGGGACCTCGAGAAGGGCGTTGTAGAAACGAGTGACGTATGCTTTGAACGTCTCCTTGTCCCCGCTCTTGATCGTGAAGAGGTGGTCAACTGTGCATTTTTGCCTCCTGTTCTGGACGAAGTGGCTGAGGAATTGGGTGGCCAGCTCGTCGAAAGTCGAGATCGAGCGTGGCTCGAGTCCTCAGAACCAGTCCCGTCCAGAGCGGATGAGAGTGGCCGGGAAAGCTTGGCACTGCGTGGCGTCGGAGTTATCTTGGAAGCTCATCCCCACGGTGAATGAATCCAAATGGTCCTTCGGTCAGATTTGCCGTCGAAGAGGGAGACCTTCGGGGGCTTATTACGAGGGGAGACGTGGACAGCGAGCAGCTCCTCGGTGAATGGTTTGGTGAGCGAGTCGGCGGTGTATAGTGTTTCTCGTCACACCATTAAGATGGGAATACGCGCGCTTGTCAGGCGCATTACAAATTCCCCCTGCCTAGGGTAGGCGGGGATTTATTGATTGTGGGGATCCGAATCTCCGGCAGCCGCGGACTAAGCTGCCGTTAATTACCCCTCACCTTTAGAGCGAGAGAACCTCCGATTGACGGGTTAAACAGGTTATGCGAACTCAATGTGCAGTGTTGTGTTTTGAAGGGGTTTTGGATATATCGGGGTTCCCGCACAGTTTTTACGGGGGTCCCGCTACCCGGATAGCGGGCTGGGGGTTAAGAGGGCTAGCAGCCCTCTTGCGGGGTGCGGGGTGCGGGGCAGCGCCCCGTTAGAAATTTTTTCTAACGGGAACAGTGTGGTGGAGTATGTGTGTGTGTGTGTGCATATATGCATCTATATACATATATATATATATAAGAAAAGGGCATCCGTTCCCGCCAAAAAAATTTTGCGCAAAAGAACCCAAGGTATCAAATAGCAGCGATACGTTTAAGAAAATGGGAACAAGTATTTTTCGGGCTGCATTTTGACAAACTCCCGAATGAGAAACAGCTAAATTCTGATGGTATCGAAAGTGTCTCGAAAAATCCTTCGATTTGATATATTATGGGCCTCATAATTCATCCGGGATCAAAAGTTATGAGGCATCACATGCCCACACGTGACCGGGCATCACGTGCAGACATGTGACCATTTACAGGCAAAGCCTGTAGGCACTGAATAAAATAAATAATTGGAAATAATTAATCAGTGGGGTCACGTGCTAACACGTGATAGGCTCTTAAACCCTCTGAAACAATAGAATTAAATTCTAATTAAATAATTAATCAGTGGGGTCACGTGCCAACACGTAATGGGTTCCTGAGCCCTCTAAACCAATAGAATTAAATTCTAATTAATTGGTCAATCAGTGGGGTTACGTGCTAACACGTGATAGGCGCTTAAACCTTCTGAACTAATAGAACTAAATTCTAATTAAGGGAAATCAAAAACCCTAGTTGGAAAAATATTTCCCTAGATCTTTCCAAACAAAAGGATTGTGCTCTGTAAAGTGGAGCACCGTTGGATTAAAAATCCAATGGTGATTAAAAATCACCAATTTATAGAAAGATTCTATACAAGGAAAGATTTCCCTGAAATTTTCCAGGAATAACAGATAAAAGATCTTTTGGATTAAAAATCCAATGGTGAATAAAATTCACTGAGTAGTCTAAAAGATTATGTTGGTTACAAAATCAATTAAAATCTTTCAATGAAAAATTGACTAAACAAACTGATTCTTTTCTTTCTCCTATAAATAGGAGCCAAGGAGAGAAGAAAAGGAGAGATAACAACAACAGAGAGAAAAAAGAAGAGAATTTAATTCTCCAGAGAGAAAAGAAGATTTATTCAGAAGAGAAAGAAACCTTAGGTGAGAAAGGGAAAGAGATCCAAGCTCCATAAAACAAAAGGAGAATTTAATTCTCAAATTAAGAGCTTAACTCTTCTGAATAAGAACTTAGTTCTTCCTTTAGTTGAAAATCTGCAGAAGCAGATCTCCCCATAAGTTGAGAATTTAATTCTCATCGGGGAGATTCTGCCATGCAGATCCAAAACTTAGAAGGAGAATTGAGTTTAGAGAATTTAATTCCTCCAAATACTTAGGAATTTTATTCCTCCAACAGAAACAGGGTTTAACCCTTAAAACAAGAACTTAGTTCTTCTTCATGGTTCAAGATCTGCAGAAGCAGATCTCCCCATAAGTTGAGAATTTAATTCTCATCGGGGAGATTCTGTCATGCAGATCCAAAACTTAGAAGGAGAGTTGGGTTTAAAGAATTTAATTCTTCCATATATATAGGAATTTAATTCTTCCATATATATAGGAATTTAATTCCTCTAAACAAAATTAGGGTTTAACCCTACAAAAGAATTTAATTCTTAAATAAGGGACTTAAACTTTCCATGCACGTAAATCTGATCACGTAGCAACACGTGACCCTCCCTTCAATGATCAGAAAAGAACGAATGAGATATGGTCGCGTGCCCCCACGTAACCCTTAAATAGACTCCTTAATATGAGAGAGAGAGAGAAACTTGGAGGCAATGCCTCACGTGCTCACACGTGACCCTCAAAACCAAAGGGAACAAATCCAAAGGCAGTACTAATTTATGGTGCCTCAAGTGTCCCCACGTAACCCCTGACAAACACTTTTTTAAAAAGGGAAAATGAGCGAAAACAGAGGAATCAATATCCAATACATGGGCACTATCATGTGTCCACACATGATGATTATAAAGACTAAGTGTTTAACACTTATTTGCTGATTTTGAGAGTAAAATAAAGGAAGTCTGGCCCAATTCTCTGGCGCCTCACGTGACCCCACGTGAGCGCTTCAGTCTTAGTGTTTAACACTATTTAAAGTGCTTCGTCCCTAGTGTTCAACACTATTTTAAGCGCGTCACGTGGGAACACGCGATCGCCAAATATCCTCTAGTGTTTAACACTATTTTAAAACCAAGCTTAGCCCGAATTGGCTAAGTTTTCCAGAGGCAAATCTTCCCTTCAACTGAATCTCAAAATTGATCAGTTCATATGATGTGCAAAGTAAAGTCCAGAGCTATAATGAATGGTTAGTACTCAGCCAAAGACAAAATGTTGTCAGAGCCCCAAAACCCCTGTTTAGCATTGCTGAATAATGGGGGGCTGAACCTAGACAAGTGTTCAACAGTCCAAACAAAGGTCCAGCATTTCAAACCTAATTGGACTTAGCCCAAGTTGGCCATAAGTCCTCAATTCAGATTTAACTGAGCCCATGTGCTCATAATCTAATTAATTGATCTTAGTCCCAAATTGAACTACAGATTTCCCAATCAACTTTGGTTCAAGGGTACATCTCTTCACTCCTTTGATATTTGTCATTGTAATCCTTCAATGTCTTCAGAGAGGTGACGGGTCCCGATAACCAATCATTCCATGGACTGTGGGGTCCTTAAGCCCATGGACTATGATGTCCTTAACCTCGGACTGTGGGGTCCTTAAGCTAACCTTGAATTGTGGGGTCCTTAAGCCCATGGACTATGATGTCCTTAACCTTGGACCACCATGTCCTTAAACTAGTAATCGACCGCAAAGTCCCTAAACTAAACAATAGAGCCCAAATACTCTTTTGTTGGATCTAAATGATCCTGTTAAATAGATCTTAGTCTAAAATTAGACTAACGTATCCTTAACAAATGGTTAAGTTGGTCTTAATCTAAAATCAGACTAACGTGTCCTTAACAAACTGTTAAGTTGATCTTAGTCTAAAATCAGACTAACGTGTCCTTAACAAACTGTTAAGTTGATCTTAGTCTAAAATTAGACTAACGTATCCTTAACAAACGTTTAAGTTGATCTTAGTTTCAAATAAGACTAACATATCCTTAAACCCAACCCCAAACCCAAATCTAAAAAGATACGGATTTGGACTAATCCACGCCCTACGGGCGACAACATAAATTAGTCTCCGTATACAATCCACGGGCAACCAAAAACAAAACAAACACCCACGACACGAAGTGACCATCTGGAGAAGAAGAAAGTGGTTACCGTGATGCGGTAGCGTAATTAACTGCAGGGGCTTGCACCTACAGGGAAGAGCGTCCCCACAATCAAAAACCCCTCAATGAGGGGGAATCTGACGAAATTTGCTATATCGGCCACATCCGTTTAAACCTTCGATATATGGTGTCATAAATCAACTTGGCATCTTAAGAGAGGTGGACGGATAGCGCCAATTAGCATCTGCCCCCAAATCCAGACAAGAAGGACCTATGCGGTTGCGTCTCTGTGTTTCGGAGGAGAACAGCATCTAAAGGATGTGTGGGAGAAGGCGCTAGCGCCCCACGTGCTGGACACGCGGGCGCTGTGCGCCAGAGCGCCAGCGCCCCACATGCCTGGCACGCGCGCTGTGCGCCAGAACGCCAGCGCACCATGTGCCTAGCATGCGGGCGCTCGGTGCCAGAGCACCAGCGCCCCACGTGCCTGGTACGCGGGCGCTAGGCGTCAGCAGCAAAAGGGACTTGGTCGCTGCACTGAGAGTTGTGCTCCCGATTTGACTTATAGAGTTGAACTCCTAAGATATTTTTGGAGCTGATGAAAGGGGGCTTCTCCCTTGAGCCCTGAATCTTCCCCAAAGTGGGATTTTTGGAGACGGGTCTCCTTCCTCCTCTTCTGTCGGCTGGACCTTGAAGAACAAGAAGTATGAGATTTTAAAAATATCTTATTTTTGAGATCTGATAGGAGATCTGAGTTCCCCTTTGTGGGTTTTGTGGTGAAAAACTATTTAGTTTTGGAAAAGGAAGAGTAAAACTCTTGATTTAATTAAAAAGAAGAAGAAGGTTTTAGAACCTTGAGGAAGGAGAAGATCACAGATCTTGATTCTTTTTGGGAGAGAAAAAGATCCTTAGATATTTTCATTATCTTTACCTTTATAGGCTATACACTTTACATATAGCCCCTTGGGCTTTACAAAATGGCATTTTGCCCATCCCATGGCTCAGGTGCTATTTCTTTTTACACATAAGCCATGGGCTTTACAAAAATTTGGCTTTATGCCCATCTATGCATAAAAAATTAAATCAAAATTATTTATTATATGATTTTTTTATTTCAGCATGGGGAAGGCCGGCCGTTTCATGTTCGGGCTCGACTCGGGCATGAGCCCACTTGATCTGGGCTTGGGCCCACTTGGCTTAAGGTTGACCTTGATTTGCCTTGGTCAACCGGGATGCAATTTTCGACCCCAACAGGTGGCGTACTTAGCCCCGTCGCTCGAACAGTGGCCTTCCCGATGCATACTCTCGATCTTCTTCTCGAGGGCGTCGAGTCGGCCGCTGTACCCTGACGATTCAGCACATTCTGATCCCTGGCCTCTGCTGTTAGAGGCCTGCGTCTGGCTGCGGCCCCGGTTCCTCTCAATGAGGTTCCTTAGATCCCCCGGCGAGGTAGCCTTCGAGCCGCCGTGGAGAGTCCCGTCCGCGTGACCCCGTCGAGGGAGGGGGTGTCGGTCATGCTGGTAGCAGGCGAGCTGACCGACATCTTCTCAGGAGGGACAGTTGCGTGAAGGATCTTGGGGCGAGGAGCTCTGGCGACGGACCTCTGTGTTGAACTGTTAAGCGCCCAGCGGGTGTCAGAAATTATTGGCCCGGAAGATCTGCGGCCGTGGGAGGTAGCGAGGCGGTGGTCTGCGGTGCCAACGCGAGCGGAGTCTTCTCTCCCCCTGTAGGGGTCCCGGTCGCGAGGCGGGGGAGCGACGACCTGGGGATCTTGCCCTGCCGTTTGGATGCGGATGAGCGCCTCCACGACGGACGCGAGTCGATCTATCCGACCGGCAAGGGCGTTGATGGCATTCGGCGGAAGAAGTTTGTCCACGCCTCCATTGAGGGGAAGGCGGCGGCTAGTGCTTGGATCGTCGTGATGATCGTTCGCCATTAGATTGAGATCGGAAGATGAACTTTTGTTTTTGTGGAATCAAGGTTTTCCCACAGACGGCGCCAACTGACGCGACCTGGATCGCGCCAAGATGTTATCTTCCGTTGATCTGCTGACGGCGGCGATGGACGGCGGGGATTGGATCTGGAGGCAGGCTCCTGAAGATTGTGGATCTCAATGGGTTTGAGATTGTTTGCACTGAGCTACCTGCAAGGAAGTCCCGGGGTGATTGTACCACCGAGGAACCTCCGACGGTCAAGTTAGAGAGGAAATCCGAGCAGAGTAACGGCTTCGTGGAGTAAAAATGGCTTACTTGGACCATCTGAAGAAGAGGTTTATATAGCGGTAGCAGCAGGCAGGGCAAACGCGAGAATCACGCTGGCCGTTATGCTCCCGACGTCACGCCCGCGTGATGAGCGGGATCTCCTATTAATGGCGAGACAGGCTCGTTAATGGAGGATCGTGATGGCGTGGAACGTGGGATGTGGCCGGCAGAAATCTCGCGCATGGCGAGATTCGCGGGATGGCGGTTGCGCCTGTGAGCGGTGTTGTTGATCGGTCGATAAGACCGAGGAAGATGACCTCGGCGGGAGAGCTCGCGGACGAGCGGGAGAGCCGGGGTATCTTGGTTCTGCGGTAACCCGGAGACGAACTGGGAGGCCGAGGAGGCCAATTGTGCAGAGGGCTCGGTGGCGAGCCAGCGTTTGTTTGTGGGACGGGCACAGAAGTGTCCTGGTTGGCTACTGTGGGTCATTTCTTTGTGAGCTTTGGGACACGCCATCTGCCACGTGTCATGATCTGGGAGATCACTGATATCGAGCATCATCAAGTATTATAAAATATTAATTGAAAAGAGTCGGAAGAAAGACGATGTGTCCGAGTGGTTAAGGAGACAGATTCGAAATCTGTTGGGCTTACACCTGAATTTGATAAGCCATTTTAGGTTGAAAGAGACCTTGACGGGCTGAGCATTTGACCATGCGTAGGTTCGAATCCTGTCAACGCTTTTGTTATATTATTTATTCGAAGTAAATATGAATTTTTTTAGTAAAGATTTTAAGTAAAGGTATACTCATTTTTATCAATAAATTACAACAATACTATATCCAAGCAATCTGAAGTTGGCAAAAATGAATGGGTTTCATTCATACCGGGCCGTTTTATTGATTAAATTAACTAATATAGGACATGTTTTTTAACCAATAATAATACTACTCTAGTTTTCCGGGAGCACGTGGCGGCTTTTGGTGTGCGCCGCTGTCCCACCGATGAATGCCCGGCGACGAGGCCCGCACGCCGGATCCAGGAGTCAGCACAATCGTCTCCGGCACGCCGGTGACGATTGTTTTGCCGTGCACCACAAGATTCCCATCGCTCACTGTGATCTTCTGCGTCACCGTCGTCTTTTCCCTGCCAATATGTCCCTGCCATTTCAGCTTAATGTTCTTTTATTACACTACTAAAATACCGTAAACAAATAGAAACAACTTTGCCCATGATAAAAGAAAGGTGATGTTACACTACTAAAATACCATAAACTATCGCTGTTTTTTTCTCATTTAAATACCTTAATGTTCTTTTATTACAATAAAATACCACGAGTGCTATTTTTTAGGTACTTTAGCGGAAAAAGATTACCTTGAAAATCATAGTTTAGGGTATTTTACTGTAAGAAAAAATTCAAGGTATTTTAGTGAGAACCCGTAATAATCAAATTGTTCCTTTCAATGCTGCCGATATTTCCGGCAAAAATACAAAATTCGATAGGATCACTCACCTATTGAAGGATATGCAAACAGATGAATAAAAAGGGGTGAAACGCAAAAAGGAAAGATTAGAAGTGCAAATCCCAAAAAAGGAATGCTTCTTCTGTGAAAATGAGCGCTCTCAGAACACACAGAAAATGCTAATGAACTCGGGCAATTCTCTCAGTCTAAGAATGGGACTTGGAGAAGCGGGAAGGGGTTTGATGGAGGCTGTGATCTTCTTCAGATGTTGTCTTCCGTCGACCCTGTGATGGCGATCTTTGATAGTTGAGATTTGGTTTAGCAGTTGTTGAGCGTGTGGATCTCAATGGGTTGGTGTTGACGTCGAGCTATCTGCAAAGAAAGTCCCGGGATGGACAACCACCGTAGAACCCTCCGACAATCAAGTTAGTGCCGAGAAATAAGTGCAGAGTAACGACGTATTGGAAATGATTTCGAGTT
This sequence comes from Agapanthus africanus, assembly GCA_030015575.1. Lineage (NCBI taxonomy): Eukaryota > Viridiplantae > Streptophyta > Magnoliopsida > Asparagales > Amaryllidaceae > Agapanthus > Agapanthus africanus. The sequence continues at coordinate 1,007,730,094 of JASDDO010000019.1, forward strand.
ACCTGAGTCGTCTGAGAGAGAGATTTATATAGTGGTCGCGTGGAGCGAGCGGACGCGAAATCATCGTCGTCAGTTACGCCTCAGCGTTATCCTCGCATATAATGGCGGGATGAGCCCATTAATGGAATGCGCTAGCGTGGGACGCGGAACGTGGAGAGACGGATATCTCGCCCTAGCGAGATGCGCGGAGCCGTTGCGGGGACGCTTGGGTTCTGCGCTCTCGGTTGATCGGAGAGGCCGAGAAAGTTCGGCCTGACAGAAGGCTCGGAGACGAGCAAGGAGACTGAGGAAACTCGGAGACGGACAAAGAGACTGAGAAAGCTCGGAGACGAGCTGTTGGTAGTTTGCTAGGTGAAGGTGGAAAGTACTCAGGGAGGTCTCCTAAAAGGTCGGACACTTTCTCGAGACGAGATCCCGAGGAATGTCCCTAATGCAACTCATTTATTCCACCTCCGTAGCATTCGGGACACGTCATCAGCCATGTGTCGTAATCTAAGGAAATACCACTTGTGAGCATCATCAGGGTTTATATAGAGACCCCAGCCAGTAAATGTCACGCAGCTTCTAGGAAAAACTTCTCTACAAGGGCTTATACAGAAAATTTCTCTGCAAGCTCCTTACAAGCCCTTGGATGGGCTTTAAGATTCGTGCAAATCTTTTTTGCACCCTCTCCATCTCTTTATTCATTTGCACGAATCTCAAAACCCATCCAAAAATCTGCAAGAGGATTGTAGAGAAATTTCTCTATAAGTCCATGTATAGAAGATTTTTCCCAGCTTCTACACATCATGTGGGGCCTTTGACCAACGCATGTCGGTCACTTTCGAAAATGTCCTTAGCGGTGACGGAAAGGACCCCATGCTGAGTTGGTGCTAACGATGATGGTGATGGGGGCACACGTGATCGGTCGCTTACTGTATGGGCGGAAAAAAAAAATAAAAGTAGAATAGTATTACTTAAGGATGAGCAAGAACCGATCCGACCGAAAACCGATAAAAAATAATCGAACCGAAACATTTCGATTCGGTAATTTCGGAGATGGTTTAATCTAAACTGAACCGAAGGATGAATATTGGATGAAAATAATATGCGTGCACGATACTTTAATCAAATATTTAATTGACTATGTAAGGATATGTATATATAAACAATGTCAAACATGGCTGAAACATATTTAATACTATGTTATATTATATCTTATTACTTATTTTACGAAATTCCATATCATAGAGAAATATTTTTACTATTAATCGATCAAATAATTTGTAGAATTATTGTCTCAAGTTTTAGAAATGATTATTTATTGCTATGTCGGTCTAGATCAAGAGTTTTTATTTGAATTTTAGGGAAATGCTCGATAAGTTTTTATATCATTTAAAAAAACAGAGATTAAACCGAATCGAAACGTCGAATAAACCGAACCGAAAGTTTCGGTTCGGTTCGAATTTTTTTGTCAAAAACCGAATCGAATGAACCATGCTCACCCCTAGTATCTGATAAACATGATGGGTGATGAGCTTACTATTTGACACCAATATCCGGTTATGAGTAACACCGAAGATGTCTATATGGAGATAAATGAAAAATATTTCAATTTGATTTCGTGTGTTTTTTCAAGGCTAAAATCCAAAAAAAAATTATAACTGAGATTCACATGACAACCAGTATAGAGCTTTTCCGATTTCCAAACCAGGTTTGAGAAAATGGTCCAGAAATCCCTTTTTTTTTAACTCCAGATATTTTTGAGGTTTTGCATAGTTCTAAGCCAGCCATTTTTTTCTGAACATGTTTTTACAGGAAACCTCGGCTTTTAAGACTATATTGCCAAATGACCCTAGACTTTACGAGACCTGATTTTACGGAACGTGATTTTAAAAGGAAACCATGGAGAGAGGTTTGGTTTTATGATTTTACTTGGAGTTTTTGTTTTATGTTGTGATTGGTACATTTGTCTTGAGATATAGAGATCCAAGACAAGTTCATATTGAGACACCATCCTATCTCTAATCCTCCGAAACATTTATGTATAAAACTTTAGGAAAAGAATATGGACGGCCTCACTCTAATCCTCACATTTCTTATAAAATTTTAGGAAAAGAGGTTTGGTTTTATGATTTTACTTGGAGTTTTTGTTTTATTTTTTCTCTCCCATTTCTTCAAAAGCAAAGAGTTTTTGTTTTATTAAAATCTTAATTTAATAATCGGTTGAAATTAACAAGCTATATATGGTCTATTCCTTATCAAACTATAGTGGAATCATTAAAATACTTCAAACGTCCCTCCCTTCTCCCTCCCTCTCTCTCTCTCTCTCTCACACACAGGCATGTACCCTAATTTATCAGTAATAAAAAGATAAAACAATTTATAAATACCCTCTCAAATATTTCTTTTTTTCATCTTTTTAAAATTTCCATACCTCTGTATATGACATCTAATATACACACACATACATCTCACGTGCAAAATACTGATCGTTTATAAAAAGAGAAGAGAGTCTAAAGAAGTGCTTTCTTTCTGGGTGCCAAAAAGATAAAAGTCCTTTCTTTCTTGCCTTTTCGTGTACTTCAATTCAATTGTGTACTTTTAAAGTTGGTTGGTTTAAAGATCGGGAAAGTTCAATTCAAGAAACATAAATCATTTTAATTGATGATTATTCTAGAGCTTTCTTTCTTTATAAGAAAGAAAACGCGTGACCCGAAGCCTGTGGAGCCGTTTGGTCAGCAACAAGAGAGAAATGCAAAACAAATGGTGCACACGGTTTTTTTAGCAACTCAGATTTCATTTTGCCAACAAAATAACAACGGTCCTACTGAAAAACATAAAAAAGCTCGGTCGCAAATATGCAGCCACAATCAAATTCCTACACATCCATATTGAAAATATAGTTTCGAAGTCCACTTCATACAAGTGCTATGATGTCGGACCATTTGCCTGCGATCTCTGGATAGTATTAATACCTTGTATTCCGAATTTTTTATCCTTGTTAGGCTCTAGGATCATCACCTTCGTTTTCTTCCTCATTCCATCGGCTTCATTAGAAAAATTAAATGCTATTGATAGCATTTTATGAGAGATTGATTTGAGTAATACTTTGCTGTTTGAAAGAGACATGATCATATCAATCGGTGACATGATCATCCATGGAGTTTGCCTCGTAGAGAAACAAACGTATTTCTCTTCAAATTTTCGTGTATACAGACTAAATTTTATTTCTTAATTTTGCTTATGGGAAAGCAATAACATTCTAGGAATATATGTACTAAAATAAGTTCAAGCTCAGTTCGATTAAGATGAATTGTTGAAAGTTCTTGTGTTAATTTGATGCCAATCATTCTTTCCCCAAAGAAACAAAAAATGGTGTTGATCATGAAAATGGTGTCACACAATGAATTACCTCGAACACAAGATTAATAATTGACAATTCATATTAGTAATTTCATACATATCATGAAAAGGCAAGGTAAAAACAGGGGGAAAAAAAGGTTTTATGCTCTATTTTACATTCAAATCCATCTCCCAAGAACAATACATGCATGATTTCTTAGTACAACAGCATCACAATCCTCTCACATCATAAATCTCATTACAAAACCTGATATCAAAACCGCACACCAACTCATACAAAGAAAATTGATTCAGTAATTACCTCCCCTTCAGATCTAAAGAAGCACAACCAAGAACAACCCAACAAGCCAAAGCCTTAGCATCACATTAATTTTCTCCGAGTTATACGAAACTGAAGAAGAACCAGGAGGAGAATTCCCATTATTCTCCGTAAATTCCTTTGCGCACGTAAAATTGCATCGGCTTGGGCGGACAACTCTGTAGACGCCTTTGCTGGCTAAGATATAAACATCTTTGTTGTTGTCTTCGCCAAATGAGAAAATGTAGCCTATAGATGCGAGTGGACTTCCCGCAGTAGTTTCGCAAGGAATCGGAGATTTATCCGAACAACTGAAAGGAATCATGGTGGTCGTGTAGTTTCCGCTACTTTCAGGGGTCTCGATGCCAGCCCACATGGCTCCTCCATATAGATCCGCAAACAAATATCTATAAAAAAACAGCATTTATGTAAATCTGATGCATGAGCATAAATATTTGGATTAATCGCTAATCGGAGCATGTTTCGGGAGATGGTAAGATGCCCAGATTCAAGTCTGGTCGGATTAAACAACAAAATTATAACACTGAGGAAAATCCATGTTACGGTCATTTAAAAAAATCGCGTTTAAACGGTTGGGGAGTTTAGGATTAAATTTTTTTATTTTTTCACAGCCGTCACCATACTTTCAAAGTTTTCGAGTACTGACAAAGGGCTTTAATATATATATATAACATGTGTTAGCATTTTTGTTTCTTTTTTCTCCTTCCAAAAATTACCCTGATTTATGCTCCTTTTTTGCCATCTTTTTTTTGAAATCAATTTTTTTATATATTTTAATCAGTGTTGAGTGTTTTCTTGCTGCGCAAGCAAAGGTGGCTTTCCGGTAATTTAGCCAACATTAAACGGTTCATTAAAAAGTTCACTCACCTTCCAAACATGCACGGGTCTGTCATGGACCTATACACGTAACCACCAGTGATTGAAGCAGATCCGACACTATTATTCAATGCAGAGTGAGGATAACCCATGACAGGGAAGATAAAATTCATGGAGTCTGCCGATGTATTTCCCCGACGCGTTGAAGGAGGATCGAATAGCTCAGGGCCTTCATAAGTGTGCCACCCGTAGTTTCCACCCTTGGAAATTAAATCTACTTCTTCATATGCATTCTACAATTGCATCAGCATAAACATTAGGTGTTTGAAGCATTAGAATACTCTCGTCTACAAAGAATGGTTATTTTTAGGCTAAATTGCAGGACAACACCTTCACTTTTGCCCTTTTAATAGGTTTAACAACCTGCACTTTTTGCGCTTCCGATCCTTATGCCGGCATTACTTACGTTAATCATTCGCAAAATACCCTACCCTGAACTTCTATCATTGTTTGTAATGCTTCATAAATAGTGTTTTTTTTAGGTGGAAATCAACCCCTTTTGGGGATCGAAAACCTCTTACATTGAAGAGGAAATTGGTACCAACTGAGCTAAAGCCCAGCTAGCTGCTTCATTAATAGTTCGTGACAAATATTTTAACTACAAGGTGTGCTGCGAATAAAAGATCAATAGAAACAGAAAGGTTAATGGCCGTTAAATAGGGGGCCAAAGAGAGAGTTTTTGAAACTGAGCGGTGCAAAAGAAAAGGGGGTTCCTGCAATTTAGCCAATATAATTGGATGAAATTGTTCATGGTGAAATAATTTGGATTTGATTCATGAAATGTGGATTGGTTTAAGGCTTGTTTCTTAAAATAAAACACCCAATTCTTCATTTTTTTTAAACAACACGGTTTCCATTGTAGGATCGTCGAATCACACATAAGATAAAGCATTATAGATGATAATGGTTAAAACTAATTCATTAAGATTACCTGGCCAGTATCTGCACAATAAAAATAAGAAGGCCTTTCTGCATCGAAACTGCAACGCCATGGATTTCTTAGACCCAACGCCCAAACCTCGGCTTGTAATTCGCTATCATCAGCAGATGGGTTGTCTTTAGGAATTGAATAGTTTCCCCATAGACCAAGATCATCTATATTGCTTTCACCTAAAAATAGATTGTTGAAGTTTAGGTAACCAGTACATAACTGATGTGAATGGATAAAGCAACAATTTGTGAGACACTCATGCATCAAGGTATTGAAGAAACTATGTCAATTGTCAATAAGTAAACAAAGTAAACTACATTCTAAACAAGTGCGACACATGTGAAAAGAGAGAGGAAGGAAAAGTGAAATATGTAGTTATAGTGAGAGGAAAAAAGGAAGTGGTTAATATGGCATGCAATTTTCTCCTAATTTTTTTTATTTGTATTACGCAGGGGGGGGGGGGGAAGATAAGAGTCTCTAATAATTAAGGATTTTTTCTTTGCAATTGAAATCGGAAGTACCACATTCCCCCCTTTGTTCGCAACTTTGCATTATTATAGCAGAGATGTGCAATTTAAGTAAAATCAACTTGTAAATATGCCTAATTATCAAATTTTAATATGGAGACAATCAATTTAATGAAGTTGCTAGAAAGCAGCAATTTATTTTATTTTTTCTTTTATAGATACTCACTTGGTAGGTTATTTATGTCGATTCGCAAAATTTTTCCCAGCATACACTTTTTATTCTGAGCGAAATTGAAAGGATCGCCTTTATTCCCACCATCCCCCATCATGAAATATAAATATCCATCCGTAGGTCCGAAAAGAATCTGTCCTCCATGACCAGAAGTAAAAGGAAGCCCCATAGTAAAAATCCGTCTTACTTCATAAGGGCTAGCAGAAGTTGCCTGCAAAATAAAAATACACAATTTGTCTCCAAGATCATCTTTGGATAATAAGTTGAGGAAATTGATATACAATATGACTTAATGTGAGGAATAAGAGACATATTTTTATATTCCAACTCTCCCCGCAGGTTCAACGCCCTTTTTGTGGGCTGAAACTGTACTTTAGAGCAGTGATTTTTCTTTTATTTGGTTACTTTGATAATGGGCTGGGACTAGTTGGTTGGGGGAAGAAAAATGTGACAATAAATCAAACATGCAACTAAAAAAGAGGAGAACATATCAACCCTCTTTATTAAATAGTTGGGGGGGGGGGGGGGGTCTCATATGGGTTCAGCCTAATAACTCACAAAATATATATTTCTTTTATTTTGCAGGCTAAATTGCACATCCGGTGGAATTTTAACGTCCATGGCTCAGAAACTATCTTAATGTCTTTACCACTACACCAAACCTCTGAATTTATAGCTGTTTGAATTAATAGCTGAAGTCGGATTACCTTTTCTTTCATATTCTGACAATATATTTAACTACACAAAGTTAAGCACAAGGATTTTTACCATAGAAGGCGTGGATGATGAACCATTAACAGTAAACTCAGCAATGACACTTTGATATTGGCACGGCTGGACGCCATTACTAGTGCCAAGCTTCGAAGGATCACAACCCGCATCAGAGTTACAAGCACATCTCCCAGAACAGCTTGCTGATTGAACTTTATCACAATTGTATGAAACAAAAAACCGCCCGTTGGTTGTAAAATTCGGATGAAATGCTACATCCATTAATCCAAACTCAGTATCGAAAAGAACTTCATCGGAAATATCAAGAAAAGGTCTAGACTCATCGAGCTCCAACAGTCCACCTTCTTCCGGAACATTTGCTAACCAGACCTTACCTTCTTGATTTGCCAAGAAAATCCGATTAGATCCATCGGGATGAAGAGACATCGATAGGTAGGACCCGTTTCCGATTCTCTCGAGACATAGACCTTTAGGTGGACGTGAATCTTGTGTAATGTTAAATAAAGCTGATTTTCCATTGTAACAAATGGATTCATCATTTGATGACCCTCCAAATGCCAAGCAAAAATTAGACTCGGATTGCCAAAAGTCTGTTATTTTAGAAGATGAAGCAGAATCTTTAGTGGTTCTTTGTAATGAGGGTGCAAATGGAGAGTTTGATATGGCTGTATCTTTGCATGTGTCCCAGACTTGGCCGCAGAAATCTTGTGCGGTTTGCTTTGATGGGGAAGAACTTCCAAGGGAAGTGGAGTTACATAGAATAGGAACTGTACGAAGATTCGGTTCTATCGTGAATAGCTCTGCTGAAAATGGATCACATTTCTGCAATACAACAAAAAATTGATTGTTTAACATGGACAGTACATGATATAATAAAAACAGATATTATATTGCATTTGTTAAGCAGGACAGGAGGTTGTTAACTGGGATCACACAGAAATTATATGCAGGCAATTGTATAATTATTCCAGAGATCTCAGAATGAAATCTCGAAGATTGAGTTATACTCTAGAGGGTACAGAAAATATTAGCTTATGGATTAAGAGAAATTTGGAATGCATGTATACAGTGAAAATGACTCGATATGCATCGATTTTCTTAAAGATAGTTCACAAATGTAACGGTGCCCGATAGCTTTTGACATCTTTTATTCATGAAGGGGAAGATAGTGAGGCATAATACTCCTTCCTCCTATCAATTCAGTAGATGGATAGCCAGTTGGTAGTAAAGAGAGTGATTATAGAATAGCCCGGACATATTAGTCTAAAATTTCTTCCAGAGATTCGGGTTCCGTGTATTGATTTTAAATCAGTGCAGGATCCAATCACAACAGAACACACATGGTGAGAGCGCCGCGGGGTGGGGGGTGGGGGTGGGGGTTGTGTGTGTGTGTGTGTGGATTAGATTCGATGATGAAAGATGAGATGGTTCAGCTGTACTGGTTTTCTTGCTTGGTCTTAAGAGTATGTACTTTTTATCATAAATCTCTTAAAGAGTACAATCCGCATTGAATCAAACATCCTAATCATTAACGCAAGGTGATGCCTATACAAAACACTGAAAAAAGAATGACATATAACCTGAAACCACGGACTTCCCCTCATGTATCTAATTTTGGTGGACAACCTCTAATTGCATATATTGTTTCAAGAGACCAGACTCTCAGAGATAACTATAGATACTATGATGTTTCCCTCATCAGGGGAACTCGATTTTCCAGATCAACGAACAGGATTATAGACCTTTATTCTCTCCCATTGTAGAAGAACTAAAACATCATTAGAAATTATATTTATTAATGAATTCCAGGCCTGGAATCAGCTCATCCCATCCCAAACATTTCAATTAAATTAGTAAACGACCATTGCAAAGTCACTCTGCCGCATCACACTATATCACATGCCAGAGCATAGTCTTTCTTACTAGTTATTATTTAATATTGTAGGCCATTTCAATTTCCCTGATTGAAGGGCTGAATTTGTAAAGCCTGTATGCCAAGAAAGAACCTTCGCTAGGTTGTGTACATTGCGCATGTTCTGTGCGTTTTTGCTCGTAATCTTCAACCTACAATACAAGAGCATGAAATCTCTATCGTATACAACGTAGAGAGAGAGAGAGAAAATTCTTTTCCACTTAAGTTCACTTCGAATTTGGCATGCCCTGTTTGTATCTGATTTTAATGACTGTTATATCCAAGAAAATACGCTGCATTAAAGCTATACATATATAGTTCCCTCAGGCCAACCAATAATCTTTCCCTTCCTCTAGATGTTCTCGCAAGTCGAGGAGAAATTGGATGGTATCATCTAGTCATTAGTATTATGGAAAGCTTATCTCTTGTCCATAGTTTCTCTTCAAGAATTTGAGACTAATAAAGAGAGAGATGGACTAAGTGGAGAATGAATAGGCTTCATAAGAACATTAGAGATCTTTACAATATAATTGTTGAGGTAACGGGGCCTGCAGGGACACTGCAGGACCATAACTGCAGTGTCCAGACCAGAGGCTTTTATACACATAGTCCCTTGGGCCTCACGGGGCCCGCAATATGGACACTGCAGTGTCCATGCAGCTCCCTTATAGCCATAATTGTTATGGCACTTTTGTTGGCGTATTTGGATTGAAAGAAATGTCAAAACCTTCCATGCAAAGCAGAGTACTTCTTTGATTGTCCTTAATAAAATTAAGTCTTTGCTGAAATTTCGGGCCACTTTGAAAAGGACGAAGGCTTATTCAGTATGATATCACCTAACTAGCATGGCTTCGGATACGGATACAACAAAACGACATGAGTCGGATTTACGGATATACAATTCCTCGATAATATTGGATAGATTCAGTGGGATACCCTAACCTTTTGTTGTTTAGATGTATATAAGTTAATACAAAAAATCATCATTTTAGCAAACCTAAACTACAAATACAGGTAAAACCAATTTGTCAGTGATAGTGCAAGAACGATGGTGTTTTAACCATTGGAGCGTGTTCTATACATCTAGGATACAGCATAAAATTTTAGGATATGCCAAAAAGTGTTCCATATGTTTGACGAATTCGAAAGAATCCAATATGGATACAAATCCGATACATGATATGTTTCCTTATCGACGAATTTGTGCAACATATTTTGTCGCTGAAAATGACAATGGAAATTTTGAGTAGCTATTTACATGCAATTTTCATCGTTGGGTCCCCCACCCCACCCCACCCCACCCCAAAAAAAGATGCTTCATGAACATCTCTAGATTCTATTTTTCTAATTTGCAACACTCATTTCACAAATTTAATGAAACGTCTTTTTGTCTAGGGTAACTAGTATTGACTCTATCTAGTTTCCTTGGAAAAAAATAAAGTTAACGTTTTAAGAGAAGTTGGTATCCAAGTAGCATGAATTCAAATGCAGATACGCGATACAAAATGATTTATATTCACGGATACACGGTTTCCCCTAAATATCGGATATGATCCGTTGGGATTTACTAATCTTCTGTTATTTAATCATACATATGTTGATGAAAAATTATCATTTCCGCAAATCTTAACAAATTTATTAGTATTAGTGCGTAGAATGTTAGACACATGTTCGGCATATGTTCTCGACAAATCCAAATTTATTAGTATTAGTGCGCATCTAGAATTCAATACGGAGTTACGGAATGTGCCAAAAAAGGTTCCACATATGTTCTCGACAAATCCAATATGTTCATCGATTAATCCATGCAACATAGGCTGGTGCTAGTTGACAAACGATCATAAAACTTTGTCAGATTTTTCATGAAGCTTCGTTTCAAAGCTGACCCCATTTGAAGATCAATATACCCACATTAAAATATCTTCTACTCTATTGCAACAAGTTAAAACAAACAGACAAGATCAATGTGTGTTATAAAAAACGCGCGCGCGCGCACAAACACAACTTACAGCGCAAAGGATGGAGTGAACAAGGGAGGCACAGGCTGCATCAGAGATGCCCATCCCCTCGAACTGTTTCTTGATAGCAGAATCATCCGCTTCACTACAGCAGCTGCTCCCATTGTAAGAGCAATAGGCCAGAGGGGCCTTCAAGGCAACAGGAACCCCTAAACACAACTCAAACAAAAAAAATTAAAAATGAGAATGACCCATCACATGAAATGGTGAAATTAGAAGAAAAGGGCAAGAACCCACTTGAATCCGTGCACAGCTGAAGAGAATAAGAGCATGGGATGATGAACAGCAGCAGCAAGAGGGCTGTGAAGAGAAGAGGACCCATGTCCACAAACTACATCCAAAATTCTAAATGGTGAGAGAATGAGGTGGAAAAAGAAGAAGAAGAGGAACATGGACTTTGGGAAAATGAATAGATTAAAGACAAGTGGGTTGTTTTTTAGATTAAATTTAGGCATCGGTTGTTGAATAGATTTTCGAGATTTTGCAAAGATTGAGAGAGAAAGAGGGAGATGGGAATGCAGGATTGAAGTCAACTAAAGGAGGACGGCGATTGATTTAGGGTTTTATAAAGAATTGTGTTGGCCCCAAAATAGGTAGGGTCACTTAGGTAAAACCTAGTATAAATTTTACAATTCTCCAAGCCGCTCAAAGGCTATCTGAAATCGTTCATCTGTTTCTTTCCTTTTATTTAATGTCTTATACCCAACATATAGAATGATTTCTCAAAACATAAGAGTTGTCGTCTCTGCGGTCTTAATGTTTGCTTTAAAGTTCATGTAAATCGTCTAAATTATGTTAAGTCTGAATGTTAGACCGTCCAAAACCGGCTCTTGTCCTCATGAGAGATGTCATCCTTATGGTAGTCAATTAAAGACGATCATAAGTAGAATTCTATTTTATTTTTATCAGAAGAAGTGTCTATATTATCTTTCTCGTCTAATATGCATAATGCAAATTTCATATGATTTTAATATTTTTACCCATTCATTTAGGCATTAACAATTTTTGGATAATAAAAACATTTTCGCACTATGCGATTGATAGACAAAAAATAGCTAATCATACGAAATTGGAAGTATGGTTTTAGAATCTGAATAACAAAACCAAAAGTTCCAATTAGCCAAAAAAAATGTCCAGAGTTGACTTTTCTTAAAACGATATTATCGCACTCCATTATCGTCTTTGGAATTACAGGATACGAGAGAAATTGAGGATTTTAGTATTAGGTCTACGATTGGGTGATGTAAAGAACAAAATAGAAAGAGAAAGGCAAGAGGGTCTTAAAGATCCATAATATTACATTAAACTTTGATAAAAGTCAACTAAATTTCTGAGTTGACATAACTTAAATAATTTGAGAGATCTTAGAATAAATTCTGAAATTTCGGGGTCTGATGTTGAAATATATTTAATTTAATAGAAGTTAAAGACTGGAATATGAATAACCAAGTAATTGGCTTTGTGGTGATGTGGGCCGTGATGGAATAAGAAAGGGATGGCTTAAAGTTTATATATTTATTTCATAAACATGCATCATATTTTTTGCCAGCAATTTATTTTCCAATAAATCCTTCAAATTACATAAATTCATTAAAATTTTCATTATATAAATATTAAAATTGTTTTGCAGAAATCAGGTTTGATGCTTTTGCTGCGTCCATAGATTAGCACAAGACTATTGGCTTTAAATTTATTTTTTTTGTTGATATTTTTTCATTTTTCATCTTGTTTAGAACCAAGCTCGAAACATTTTAGAAAAAACTCCATTGGCTTTCAATGTGTACATGCTGCAATAGAAAGCCAGCGAAAGTTTATGTTCAATCTCATGTCTCAACCAAGATATGATAATGATGAGTTTTCTAAAGAATAATAAAAGTCAATGAGAGGGTATAAAGCAAGGTTTGCGATATATATTTAGATCAAAATATAATTTTACGGTCCTCTAATATTTTTTATTTTTTTGGACAATGGTCCATAAGCTCTAATCTAAAACACACAACAAATACATGCACACAACACACACGCATCCAGAGGTCCCATGAATTTGCCCCGAAAGCGTTAATTTGTGTCCTCTTATCTCTATCATGAATTGGGGGAGAAAACCGGGCGAGTTTATGGAAAATATATGTAGTGTGTTTTCCATATAAAATACCCGTCTGAACCAGCAAACCGACCCTTCTAAAACCAATACAATCAAGAGGGCATCCGGTAGACCGTATAGTCTTAATCTGGCTTTTTCCAAAATATGCATTCTTAATCCCGCGTTTGCCAACTTTCTTTAAATCTGATCTTAATTTTCAATTGATCGACGTTTTTCTCTCAATACATCCGTCTGACTTATAAAGAAAAGTTGTGATTTTTAATTTTTCCATACCTTAGATTTTGGACATTTTATATTGTTTTATATTTATTTTGTAATTCATGAGCTGGAATTTATCTTTATTATAGTGCAAAAGAAGGGGTTCTGAGATTTTGAAATTGATTTGAAGACTTGGCTATCTAATTTGCAGAAGAAATTCGTTACAAAAATATAAAAAATCAGAGTCCAAATTGTAACCGCAGCTAATCCCATACCTCTCTTCCAATAACCAACTCATCCATAAATTCTCTAAGGGGTTGTTTGGTTGCAAAATTGTGAAATTTAGATTCCAAAATAGTACGGTTGAAAATTTCTGGATTTAGTAATTTGTTGTTTGGTTGGTATTGGATTCTTAGTATTGGATTTGTTAAACCTTGTAATCCTTGTTTGGTTGGTGGAAAGAAAGTGGGATTTTGATTTGAGAATTTTAAAGAGATGGATCGAGAGAGGATTATTAAATAAAAAAAGTATTCCGGGCCCCATCTAAAAGTATAATGAATAGTGAAAAATCCTTGCAAATTCTTAAAAAATTTTAGGATTCAAAAATCCTTATTTTGTGGTGGGCCCTCATAAAAAACAAAGGAATCCTATAAAATCAAATCCTACAACCAAACACAAAATTGTGGAATCCTCTCATTTTTTTTGGATTCCACGATCCAATTCTTTAATAATCTAGCAACCAAACAGGCCCTAAAGAGCTCCGTACATATCTTTTTTTAACTACACAAATGTTGTTTTTTTTATATAAATTACACCTAACGTGCATCGTGCATGTAAACCCAAGTGTTTATTCGTGGGTAATGCAGTCGTTACAAAACCCAAAAACTCTATAAACACAATCGTCCATTGAAAAACAGAAGCCCGCTCAAAAACCATCCAAACATGATATTGAGTGTTTTGGTACGTCAATTTGTAAAAACCTATCGGGTTTGAACGGGTTCCGGGTTTCAGGTGCAAATTTTCGGTTCGGGGATATTTTTGATATAAAAAAACCACCCAATCCGGCGGCGTTGATTCGGTGACTATTGGATTTTAAAACCAGGAGGCTGAACTTTAAGGGCCCAACCTATAATGGGAAATGGCTTATAACTCAAATCAAAAGTCTTTCAACCCAGCAAACACTTAACGCCCAAGGCACAACAGGCCGACGATATATCTTGAACTATGTCAATGAGGCGACTTAATTCCATATAAACTATACATTTCATTGATATTAATGAAATGAAATAAAGTTTCTCTCCTTACATTCGTATCTTGAATGACTGAAAAAGTCTCAAAACCTGCTTTATTGAAGGCTATGTAAATGATTGTTATTATGCTCTCTTATCATATCATTTATGTCTTTCCAATGACTACCGAATGACAGTCTTGTCGGTAAGATACCACGTTACAATATATAGATTTATGGAATAAAAACAACTTATTAGAGGATGTTTAGAGTGATAAAAAGATATCCAAATTCATATATAATACAAAAGCTTTTAAAGTCCAAATTAATTGTCTTCTCTGTGTACATGTAAATGGCATTTACTTCTATGATTAAAATTTACCAAAAAGATGGAAATCCTTTCTCGAGTCACTCCATCCTAACCATTCATGCCACCGATCTCGTTTATGTATTCAAATGGAACTCTATTTGACGTGACCTGAATCAGGCCAAGATATTACCTTCCGTTGGCCTGCTGATGACGGCGATAGACGGCTGAGATTGGATCTGGAAGCAGGCTCCTGAAGCGTGTGGATTTCAATGGGTTTGAGGTTAGTTGAGCCGAGCTACCTGCAAGGAAGTCCCGGGGTGGTTGTACCACCGAGGACCCTCCGACGGTCAAGTTAGCGAGGAAATCCGAGCAGAGTAACGGCTTAGTGGAGTAAAAATGACTTACTTGAACCGTCTGAAAAAGGGGTTTATATAGCGGTGGCAGCAGGCAGGGCAGGTGCGAAAATCACGCCGGCCGTTACGCTCCCGACGTCACGCCCGCCGTTACGCTCCCGACGTCACGTCCGCGTGATGAGCGGGATCTCCCATTAATGGCGAGACAGGCTCGTTAACGGGGGATCGTGATGACGTGGAACGTGATGTCTGTGAGCGGTGTCGCTGGTCGGTCGGTGATACCGAGGAAGATGACCTCGGCGGGAGAGCTCGCGGACGAGCGGGAAAGCCGAAGTAACTTGGTTCTGCGGTAACCCGGAAACGAGCTGTGAGGCCGAGGAAGCCAATTGTGTAGGGGGCTCGGAGGTGAGCCAGCGTTTGTTTGTAGGACGGGCATGTGAGTAGTCTGGTCGGCTACTGTAGTTCCTTTCTTACATGCTCTGGGACACATCATCTGCCACGTGTTATGATCTGGGAGATCACTGATATCGAGCATCATCATTAGCCCCCCACTCTCGTCCCGATCAGCTGACGGGTCGGGTCGGATGTGGTCTGCCGGGTCATCCGAGGTGAGCTCCTTTCCGAAGGTATCGTCGGGCGTGTCCTCGGGTGATCTGTTGTATTTTCTGGATGATGCCAGTGAATCAGGGCGAGATCTTTGCATTAAAGAGGGTGCGCCGGATCGTGCGTACTTTCGCTGAAGCGACAGACCACGTGTCGGGCGTTGGTTGGCTGACGCGATGGACCGCGGACCGCTGGTGTCTGATGGGATACAGCAAATGCGCGTGCGACAGGTGGAGCGATCGTGGTTGTCGAATGCGAACGGTTGTTTTTGGCGGGAGTCGACTTTCGTCGTTGGATGAGAACGCCAGTGACTATAAATGGAGGTGGGTCCGCTTCAGGGCCCATCTCTCTTCATATTTTCCTCGTTCTTAATCTTGTAAGCTCGGCGCTCTCCTCTTTAGGTCGGATCTCTGCGTTCCCGAGGACTTCTCCATCAGGTTAGATGTCTTCTTTTGAGGAGTCTGTAGATGTCGTCAGGGTAGGTTCTAGGGATTCCTCCACTGAGTCGGAGTCTTCCCGGAAAGTTAAGGCCAGATTCTCTTCCCGGGGTCGTGCGTCAGGGGCGTATTCTAGAGCGAAGGTGGCAGACACCCCTGGTGTGCCATCCTTGGTGAGGTACGAGGACGAGCTTGCCACCGCTCGGGCTCGTTGCCATATCCCTTCCGGCTATACCCTACGTTTGGCCGAGGAAGGAGAGAGGGCGGATCAGGTACGGGGTAAAGAGATTGCCTAGTACCTGGAATCCTTTTGGGCCGGAATGCGTCCGCCCTTCTCTCCCGAGGCTGTTAGAGCGCTAAATTACTTTGGGCTCATCCCAGGCCAGCTAGTGCCGAACTCATGAAGGATTATCCTTAGGTTCCTGGTCCGTTTGAAGCTGCAGATGACCCCCTTCGGTTTGTCCATCCTTACATCCTATCTCATTTACAAAGGTCATCTCGGCACTCGCGCGGGCGACCCGAGATTGGTTTACCTCTCCTTTAGAAAATGACGGGGGAGTGCAGCCGGGTCGGGAGTCGTCGTCTTGCCTTCTTCCATCTACGATTGGAAGAGGAAGTTTTTCTTTGTTGGGCCGCCAGAAGGTGAGGACTGGCCCGTGCCCACTCAGTGGTCTAGGGATAGGTGCTGGCAGGGAAGCCCGTCCAACGACCCCGACGCGGTGAGATTGGCGGAGAGGGAGCCCATTCCCCGGGCTGACGTGCTTCTTTCTGAGCGGGCTCTTAGTTGGAGCGGGCTCAGCCCCGCCCGGTTCGTCGGTAAGTTAGGGGCTTGTAGGTGTTCTGTTAGGCTTGTGTTTATTTTCATTTTTGTTTGTGTTGCTAACTCTATTATATCTTGTCTTGTGCAGAACCCATGGACTTGAGCCATCTTCGAGCGGCCATGCGCAAGCCGAAGAAGGGATCGAAGGCTGGAGGGGCCAGCTCTTCTCGTCCGACGTCGGTCCCGGCACCCCCAGCAGCCGTCCCACCCCATCGCTCGAGTGCGGATCGTGTCCCGGAGCCCAGCCAGGCACCGAGCCGAAAGCGGGTTCGGGGACAGGAGGCCCAGGCTTCGGAGATGGAGGCCGGCTTTCCGCCGTCGCCTCTCAAGCGGTTCCCTCGAACGGTTCCGCGGACCCCGGCCTCCCCGATCTTGGTGGACGAGGGGGAGCTCCGCTTTGAGGTGCCCTCGGGGCTCTCCGTCGCTAACAGCTTGCTGGCCGACATGGAGAGGTCGGCCGGGGGTAAGGTCCCTTGAGGGACTCTGAAGGCGCAAATGGCGTCCATCGCCCAAGAGGCCGTGCAGATTAGTGCTTGCACCCCACTTAATTTCTCACTCAGCGTCTCATCATTCGCGAGATTTGGTGCCCCCTTTTTCTTTCTGACCCTCCTCTGATTTCTTCAGGTCCTCCAGCACGTCGCCCTCGTCGTCCAGATGGAGGAGGAGGAAATAGCCCCGGCGATGCGAGCCGCAGGCGAGGTTTCCTCGCTGGAGGAGAGCTCAAAGCGGGAGCTGGAGGCGGCGATGGCGAGGGTCGCTGCCCTTGAGGGCGAGGTGGTGGCCGGGAAGCAGGAGGTGGCGGCTGCGAAGCAGGAGGTTGCCAGGTTCCGTGAGGCCGCCCAGGCTGCTGAGGCCAAGCTTCAGTACTCCAAAGTGCTCGTCGTCACCTTGAGGAAGTCGGCGGGCACCCTCCGGAAGGAGCTGGAGGAGGCGGTAGAGGAGAAGAAGCGAGCCGAGCTCACAGCGGCGAAGGCAGTGGAGAACTGCAAGAAGTCGAAACCTTTTTACACCGACCTAGCCATGGCCACCACCGCCATCTAGCACGAGGCCCTCGACGCCGTCAAGGCTCGGATGCCGGAGTTCGCCGATGAAGAGCTCCGAGCCGAGTATCCTCACGCGGATGACGAGCAGGGTGACGGCCCTGGGGGGAGGCTGAGGAAGGGACTCCCGGCGAGGGCGACGCCGAAGCTCCTGTGACGGGCGCGGATCCTCCAGATGCGGCCCGGGTCATGGTAGATGCAGAACTTACTGGGGTTGCGTCTGGCCTTGAGGCCTGAAGCCCCTTGTCTTCTTGTTTCTTCTTTTTTTGTTGCATCGGGAATTTTGTAGGCCTCCAGGTATTTTGTAAGGCTGGAGAGCCCACAATACCCTTGTAAAAGCTTTGACTTTGTGAATAAAGACTTTTTGCAGTCAGATTGGCACGCGTATTTTCCTTTTGTCGGCAACACTTGTATTTGCACGGTGCTGCCTTTGTGTTATGTCGGTTCTTCGTCTAGCGGTCACGCGTCGAGTTGAATCTGTTCACTTGGCAAGTGTGCAAAGACCGGCAGGAAGACAGTATCTCCATAGCCCCGAAGTCGAGGCGGAGATCGCTCAGACGCAGATAGACCGGATGCCTCTTGGTGGGGTCATGTTCCTTATGGTTGAAGGCTCGGAGAGGCATGCTAAGGAGGGACCGAGCAGGGGCCCGGTGCCTCTAGGCGAGAGCTTCGATCCCTGGCATTGTAAGGGCCATACAAGGCCTGCTAGGAATGGACCGAGCAGTGAAATTGCTCAGTTGCCTCTTGGCGAGGGCTTAGATCCCTGGCGTTTTGGGGTAACGAATTACCAGCCGGGGAAAACCGAGCTAGGGCGGGCCCGGTTGCCTCTTGCGAGGGCTTTTGATCCTTAGCGCGGGAGGGGTCGTAAGAGGCCTACTAAGGACGGGCCAAGCCGTGTTAATGCCCGGTGCCTCTTGGTGAGGGCTTCGATCCCTGGCGTCGTGGGGTAGGGAACTACCGGCCAAGGATACCGAGCAAGGGAGGGCCCGGATGCCTCTTGGTGAGGGCTTCGATCCTTAGCGCGGGAGGGGCCGTAAGAAGCCTGCTAAGGTTGGCCGAGCCGTATTAATGCCCGGTGCCTCTTGGTGAGGGCTTCGATCCCTGACCTCATGGGGTAGGGAACTACCAGCCAGGGATACCGAGCAAGGGAGGGCCCGGATGCCTCTTGGTGAGGGCTTCGATCCTTAGCGCGGGAGGGGCCGTAAGAGGCCTGCTAAGGATAGGCCGGGCCGTGTTAATGCCTGGTGCCTCTTGGTGAGGGCTTCGATCCCTGGCGTCGTGGGATAGGGAACTAGTAGCCAGGGATACCGAGCAAGGGAGGGCCCGGATGCCTCTTGGTGAGGGCTTCGATCCTTAGCGCGGAAGGGGCCGTAAGAGGCCTGCTAAGGATGGCCGAGCCGTATTAATGCCCGGTGCCTCTTGGTGAGGGCTTCGATCCCAGGCGTCGTGGGGTAGAGACTACCAGCCAATGATACCGAGCAAAGTAGAGCCCGGTTGCCTCTTGGCGAGGGCTTCGATCCTTAGCGCGGGAAGGGCCGTAAGAGGCCTGCTAAGGATAGACGAGCCGTATTAATGCCCGGTGCCTCTTGGTGAGGGTTTCGATCCCTGGCGTCGTGGGGTAGGGAACTACCAGCCAGGGATACCGAGCAAGGGAGTGCCCGGATCCCTCTTGGTGATGGCTTCGATCCTTAGCGCGGGAGGGGCCGTAAGAGGCCTGCT
Source organism: Agapanthus africanus (assembly GCA_030015575.1). Lineage (NCBI taxonomy): Eukaryota > Viridiplantae > Streptophyta > Magnoliopsida > Asparagales > Amaryllidaceae > Agapanthus > Agapanthus africanus. The sequence goes on from JASDDO010000019.1 coordinate 1,007,749,735, forward strand.
AAGGATGGCCGAGCCGTATTAATGCCCGATGCCTTTTGGTGAGGGCTTCGATCCCTGGCGTCGTGGGGTAGGGTGTAAGTCCACGTTACCCGTCCCGGTTCTTTCGGGGATGCGGAAATGGTGAAAACGACTTTTTCGGTGGAGGTAACATGGACTCTAAAAACGGATCTTTGCTAAACAAACTATCTAACAACATAACTAAGAGTTTAACTACTATGTTAGGGGTTATACCTTAACTTGAACTCCTTCTCTTCGACTCCTTGTGGTGGTCGGATCGGCCTCACCTCGTCGTCTCCTTGTGCCGAAGATGGATCCACCCGAAAGCTTCTACCTTTGGCTCCAACCTCAATCTTGAAGAAACTAAAGTGTTAGGTTTGCTAAACCTTCAATCTTAGGATGAGTAGAGAGTGGTTTTGGTGTTTTATCTCAAAAGAAAATGGTTCTCAACTCATGAGAGGGATTTTTCCTTAAGCTAGAGGAAGAGGGAGAGCAATGGAGAGAGCTTGGATGAGAGAGAGTGAGAATGATAGAATGAGTGAAGACTTTTTGCAACCATGCTCTCAAAAACCAAAATAATCATAATAATAATTGTAATCAAGTATTATGTGATGGTTCATTTCAATGGCAATATCATTTCATGCATTTAATGCATTTTGTGAACAAACAAGCAAGCAAAAGTCATAGCCATGAAATGATAGCCATTGTAATGATGATGGTCAACAAGTCCAAGCTAGTCAACCGGTCAACAAAGTCAACAAGTCAAGAAGGTCAAACTTTCAACCCAACCATGGCAAAATAATACTTAATTAATATTATTATTAATCATATTTCATATTCTCATTAGGCTTTAAAAAAAGTCAACAGTCAACAACCCTAATGAGAATCCTCTGCCTCTGTCTCGGTCAACCGTGCATACACACCCGCATCCGCGTTCCGAGGAACACGAATACTAACGAGATAAAACCAATCCCAAAACGTATACTAGGATCTGGTTTAAGCCAAAGCCCGCTAGTAATAGCTGCCCGGACACCAAACGTGCACAAGTGCGCGGATGTGACCGAACCCTGTCGCAAAACCATGCGACCTCTACTCTGTTTTGCCCAAAGGCGAATAGCTCTCTGTGTGGGACTCTAAAGACTCGACACCACGCTGGCAGTGGGTTTAACCACAGACCACAAGCGGCACTTGTTGCGCCACGGCAGCGCCCCGGCCGTCCATCCGAGGCCAAAATGCGGAATCAAAATTTTTCTTAACTTTAAACTGGCGCTACCGCGGACAATATACCCGGATCGAAACCATTAACCGATACTAGCTAACAAGAGAAAGGGTGAGAGATATACCGAGTGATCCGAGTCCTCCGGTCTTCTCGTCGTCGTCCCGATCTCCCGCGGATCCTCCGGTCGTCACATCCTTGCCGGAAGGGCACCACATCGTCTGCATCTTTTACGGGCTCCCACCTCAATACCGAGGCAACTCGGGCACGAAGCTGGCTAGTCGACGTGCCCAAGGTTTGCTGTAGAATGTAGTGTAGATGATACTTGTCTCATTTGGGGTAATGAAGTTGCCATTGGATGGAGGGAAGTGAAGAACAAAATGGAGATGAACTTTGGTGTATACAAATGAGATGATAATTTTCCCACTCTACAAAATGAAAATCCCCCATCTCCATGTTGTGGCCGGCCCTCTCATCTTGTAGGAATGGGGAGGTGAACAAAAAAAGAGAAGGAAGGTGATGGTAGGAAGGGGTGACCACAAGCAAACATAATCATAACCAAAACTCAAATCCAAAACAAATCATTTCACATCACAATTAATGCAAGTGATGGTGCAAAAGAAATGATGCTATCATAATCAAACCATTTGCATGAAACCCCTCCACAATGTGTTATTTGCAAACTTGCAAATAACACCCTCCATCGGAAAAGTCCGGCCGGGAAAGAACAAAGGAAAACCGGCCGGAACGGAATGCAAACTGGCAACTCCAGAAAACTGGTCCCGTAATAAATTACAGGAAAACCCCGATACTGTGCATACACACCCGTATCTGTATTCCGTCTGGATACAAATGCAAAGAGACAAAATCTACACTGTACTAAACTAGGAGCGGCTTAAACCAAAGCCGGCTAGTAATATCCGTTCGATCCTAATCCGTGCAATACCGCACGTATCGGATCGAACCCTGCCATATAACCATACGGCCACTAGTACAAACCGTCCGATCCTGATCCGTGCAATACCGCACGTATCTGATCGGACCCTGCCATATCTCCATACGGCCTCTACAGCGTTTCGCCCGAAAGCTTGAGTAACTGAAAGTGTGGTGGACTCTAAAGACTCGTCAATACTATGGCTGTGGATTTAACCACTAGCATGTCAGAGGTATTAGCCAATACGTGACGGGCCACCAGCTATTGACCAAAAGGGACGTCGATGAGCGAACTCATCCTGACACCCTACTGAGCCTGTCAGTGACAATATCCGTACAGTCCGGTCCGTTCGTCTATGAGCATCGCATGGCGGGCCTAGGGGGTTGGTAAAAGTCAGACCCCCAAAGGCGGTACAAGTCGTGTCGGAGTGAAGCCCAGAACACCCTGAGATGCTACTGGAATACCTACCAGTAAATCTCCTGCCTCGGCCGAGGGCTTTGTGTAATGGCTCTCCTAGACACAGCGCGACCTCACCCCCAATACCGGGAGAGACGAACCCCTGTAGATCCGCTCACTGCCTCCATGTGGCTCAGGACTGTACCCAACTAAAACCTGTTTGCACGACTCCTTTGAGCCGTGGTAGGGTAGTAATCAAAGCACAGTGGGAACTCACACGAGACAAATGACGATCTCAGGTCGATGAACTAACCTGTACACATGTCACCTGGGAACTGCTATCTGACGTCTGGTATAATCCCAACTAGCAGGTTCCCGGCGAGTCCTGTTCGGTGTACTCATAACCCAATGAGCACCTGTATACATCTTAGGTGATCCAACTGACACCAGTGGCTTGTGAGACCGGCCACCGCCCCTCGTCGGGGTCTCGACTGTATACACTAGTCTACTAATGGAGTATCGATGCCCAGTCTTGAAACTCCCACGACTAGGGACCTTTTAAGGATGTGCTTATAGACTCCAGCTCTCACTTATATGATCGCCCTCATACTGCTGGCAGTCAAGCAAGAATCCTAGGGGCTCTATCAACGTGCAATAGCGACCTGTCAGGTCACCTAAAGCAGTACACGATGATAAAGGTAAACCAGATAGCATATTATCATCTCGAGTAAGACTGTCCTACCGGGATAGGTCCTCCCTCAATCATTGCAATCACGTGCCTGTGATCCAATAATTGACTCTGAGGGCACTATCTCCAACAATCTCCCACTTGCACTCAAGGCTAATTATTGCGATGTCGCATACTCACAGCCCGTGTGATACCGAACACCCAACTCCTCTACTGGTCAGTCTCACAAAGCTCGTTTGCGAAACTATTGCGTTCGAGGAATAGCCTCAGTGAGTGGATCCGCTGCGATGTTTCTTTCTATGTCTCTCTATATCTCGAGTTCGCAGAGAAAACCATCTCCCGAAATGAGCAATACCTGTCTTAGAGTATGTCTGGATATCTGATGGGACCTAGCTCATAAATGAACTCCAAATCCAAACTTCTTAGACTGTATCGATAACTGAACTTAATCAGTACCCAGCGCCATGCCTCCCTCAGTATTGCCTTGGACCACCTGTCCAAAATACTGCCCCTCGTCAGAAGGAAAACTACAACTCTGACGATCACCCTGTCGTCCATGTCACCTTGGAAGCCTGGAGTGATAACCGTCTCCTAAAGGAGGCAGCCATTATCATATCCCTAGAACATCTACTTATGTTCTATAGCTGCTTTCGATTGTTTCTCCAGGATTGGATCAATATCATCTTATTGCATCTAGTGCAAGAACAACATCTGGTGTGGTACTCGACATCTCATGATTGACTCAATTGCCTAAGCAAGTGATCTGCCAATCATGCACATCCCTCTCTACTTTAGTCTGTAAGACACCTTTAGAGAGGGTGACTCCATTACCTGCAGGTACACTACCATGCCAGGAGTCGTCCATTCTAAATACTCTTAGAATGCTGTCAAAGTACCCTGATTGGGAAACCACCCAAATCTAGATCTAAAACCATAGATCTAGTAACCAGTATGTCAGATATAATATCCAAGTCCCATGTGGAGAAAACACTGTGTGACGACCAAAGTATAACCGATCGTAGTATATCACTTCCTACTACCTTCTCAACAGATCCATCCCCTATTCTGATGACGTCAAAACTATGACTGTCACATCAGAAATAGATGATCTATCTCCGCTATATCTGCTTTAGTCTATAAATAGACATAAGCCTGATGTCCACCAATGCTTCCGCTGCTCCCACTGACTATGACAACCCTCTGGCAGAGTCATATAGACGTGCACTTCTAAAGCTAGTTTAGAATGACGCTATACTCATCCTCCTGCCGGGTCTCGCAGCCTGGAACAACAACAATGGCAAGTGTGGGTAAACAAGAACTTCCCTGTCACCGTCCTTGAGGCTACCGGAGTACCTCTCGGGTGCCTGAAGTTACCCACCTTATCTGCGGAGTGGCCAATGGAATGTTAGATCAGATTGAATCTTTAGGTTCCTTATCAAATCTTCAGTAATCGTTTGCGATTCTGGAATCACTTCCAGTTCTACCATACTCCCACTACTGTTTTTGAAAAAATCCATTTTTATTAAAACTGTGGCGAGTCAAGAACAATATCACTATTGATCTTCCAGATGGTAGAAAATCAACCCTCGTCATAGCCTGGGTCAACCCACAAACAGCCATTACAGAAACGCGCCTTGAGTTATCCAGAGTCTGGTTTTAATCATAAGCCGGACAACTCCCCGTACCTTAACAATGTTAAGATATGAACTGTACTATATCCAATATAGAACCAGAGGCACTGATTTAATTGAACCAGATTCAAATCATGCAGCTGTCTCCAGTGCATGTCAACTAAATGGAGAGAGGCCGATCAGCGTTACTCAACTTAGGAATGCTTCCAATTATGAGTAACCTGAAAGAGAAGCAATTTCTCTTTATCATTACTATCAACTGAATACCATACAGAAGTATCTACATCTTCGATCACTTTGAAGAATCCCGATACTTGCTACACCTGGTACTCTACTCTATTCAAATACCTATAACTCCTCAAAACTTAGACCCTGTGTTTCTACGAAACACATGTCTAAGAACTAGAGAAGTTAAAAGTAAACAGAATATAGTATGAGGACCAACCCCTCTGTCCTAATGGACACTGGACAACATACAATACTTTGTATAAGTCCGCTGAGTCTAACAACTCTTTCACTGTGCGTCGTAAGTTGAAAACTGTACTTATGGTTAAGAAGAATTACACCGCTGTTTAATGCTCCTTACCTAACCATCCACTGATATAGGTAAATGTCATCGACATAATATCAAAAGGTATATCTCACTCTATGAAAATAGACGTACAGATATAACAATTTGAAATTGGTGCACAACAGCGGATATTCAAAACCAAATATTTGCCGACCGGCAAACAGCCCAGATGATCTCCTCAAATATCACCGATTACAACGAATCCCGATATAATGAGGATGGTCACCTAATTCCCAATAACTTACTCCCACTCATCATCTGTAAAACCATACAGATGTGAGAATCATACCTGGTAAATACATACCCTGGAGTAAGTATCTAATCGGGAAATCAGTTTTCTTTTAACATTACACAGTGAAACTGAAACATTGAAATGTTTCGGTAGGGTATCCTGGTATTCCTAGTAATGCCTCTACCATTATCCAGATTCACAACTGTAACCGTATATCTCTTTGCCATCTGTCCAAATCCCTTTATATGTCTTTAGTCATTACCGTCTGCACACCCCTTTAGGCCAAATGGTTTTCTTCCTTCCCTACCGTTCGGCACCAGCCTATGGTTTGGAAGAAGACTATCCAATAAGCATAATGGGTGTACTGTCCTAATCCTAGGAGCACTCGCAATGCGAGAGAAGGTGAAGATAAAAGACAACCGAATAAACCTTATTCCTATTTCTCCTGGACCAGAATCCATCCCCGAACTGGAACAAGTTCCTTTCGAGTTCGTATATAACCATACGATGGAGTATCCAAATAAACTGTGGATCTTCGTAGTGATACGGAGTGTCCTGGAGAAATACAAAGGTGATTTAGGTTTGGCGAAGATATACTCGGTTTGGTCGTGAATAGCAGTCGCAATTTACTTTGCCCTCTTACTAATCCCTTGCTTTGTCTTAACTTAATACCTTCTGCACACCATCGTTATGCTAATTGGTTTTCTTCATTCCCCACCGTTCGGCACCAGCCTAAGGTTTGGAAGAAGACTATCCAATCTGCGTAATAGGTGTACTACTCCTAAGCCAAGGAGTACTCGCAACCTGAGAGAAGGTGAAAAGAAAAGACAACTGAATAGTCCTATTCGTTTTCTCCAGAACCAGAAACCATCCTCGAAGTCCTTCGAGTTCGTATATAACCATACGATGGTTTTGTCCAATGGAAGTGGACGTTCGTAGTAATACGGGGTGTCCTGGAGAAAAGGGTAAAAGTAGGAGTGGCAATGAGGTCTGCAACTCTGACAATCCAAAAGCCAGTGTTAAGAAGGTTCGGTCAACTTGGTCACTGAGTCATAGTCCAGGGTCGGGTCAATGGTCGCTGCCAAAGAGAGAGAGAAAAGAAACACTCAGCGTGCACTCTAACCTAGATCAGAATGGTTATCACTTTGTCTAATATGGAAACCTCCCACTGTAACCTCAAATTCTCCTCCAAACCTTAAAAAAGAATTAGTCGGGATCACCCGAGGAGTAAACCAACTCATCAGTGGGAATCGGGATCCAACTATCATCGCATGATAACGTGACGGAATCCACTCACGTCACCACACTCCAGAAGGTATGCGCATGTCTGGCAAGTTTCAGTTCTTTTGAAACTCCCGATGTGGGTTTTTACCCCTAGGACCCAAGTGACCTTGACAATGCCAACAAATCAAAGAGTCCTAGTCAAGTTATACCCGTCATTATCTTGATTGCGTTAAACCCACCCGTACGAGTCCTTGACAATGCCAACAAGACCGTACGACTGTCCTAACCAATCCACTTATCCATGTGACAGAAAAGCATTACATAGCTACCGAACACTACGCCACGGCAATGCACGACAAACGCAGCACGAATACTAAGTAATACTAATCTGAAATGACGGAGGGCTACGACTGGTTTTTGGCGAAAAACCTTTAACGTAATGAACTTGATATCGTTGAAGGAACTGGATAACCTTTTTAGAAAATATAGTGACGAAAACCTTTACTAAAGAGGTCACTCCCGATGAAGGGATCTCGGCTCTTTCCCCGTAGAATGAGGTGCAGGATATTCCAGCTGAATACCACGATGCAAAGCAAAAGTAATCGGCTATAGTGAAGTTAATGCCCTGACGCAAAATTCTGTCTAAGGGGTCACTCCCGGTGAAGGGATCTCGGCCCTTGCCTCGTCGACTGAGGAGCAGGATATTCCAAATGAATACCACGATGCAAAACAAAAGTGAACGTCCTTGCAATAACAGCTTTTTGAAAAAGTGTTCCAACAACATCAGAAAAGGTTTGTTTAAACTTGCATTGATCCGAATCAATGCAGTCCCATCAATGGATCACACCACAAAGAACGAAAATATACTGACGTACGTATATGCCATCCGCATTCGCCACTGGGTCCCGTCATCACCCGTTAGGTTAGCTAACTAACGGCAGAGCGGGGACTGGACTAGCGCGGATGAAAAACATATACAACATCTACTAATATATATACCAATATATAGTATTTCGCTCAAGGCGTGATAAAATGCAACATCACAGAAATGTACAGCATCACAGAACAATACAGATATCTGGAAGCCCCGGGTTTCACAGAGCCGCTGCTGAAACCCGACGTTCCCCTGGTCGTGTGGATAGCCTGTGCAATGAAATCCTAGACCCCTACGGGCGCGGCAAGTCATCCGCTAAAACCTGAAGCGAGGCAGCCCCCTTCAGCGCCGTGAATGGACCATCCAGCACTTCACGGAATCCGGTAACTTGGGCACCCCTCCTGGGTCAACCTGTACCCCCTACGAGTGCGGCGAATAGCCCGCCAATTCCAGACTGAAGCCCCCTCCGTCTCAATGCCCTGAGATGCGGGCCCGTTGCCCTCTAGAACCCGGCTATCCGTGCACCCCTCTGCGGGGTAACCCTAGTACAGAAAGTAAAATATACATACACCGGGTGCATCGACCGCAACCAGGTCGTGCCCCAAAAGAATAATACAATCAGGCAGTGACGGCAGTCCACATGTCGGATGCTCTCCCCGCAATATCAAATGTACATATAAAACAAAACAGTACTAGCATTGCATCCAGGCTATCCCCCACGACCGATCCGCATCAACACAGCATAAACACAGAACATCAACGTGAAAATCACGTTCGCAAATCCGTCTAACCGGGCTATAGCAGTTAGACAGGATTTACCGATCAAGTGATATTCACGGTCGCAGATATAATGTAAATACTGTGAAATAATGTGTTTAAAACATCCGATCGATCAAACAATTAACAAGTGGGCCCCCAAGCAATACTGTAGCAGTCACAGAAAATCTGGGCCCAAATTTAATATCCCAAAACCCCTAAAATTAGCCCACAAGCCCACTGGAAAAATTGGACACAGTGAAGACACCAATGTGCGGCGGAACCGCGGCCCAAGGGGGGTTTGGCCGCGGTTCCGCGCTACATTGATCGACTGAATGTGTCGAATTTTTCCAGATGTCTTATAATTTCCAGTACATTAGTTTTTTACAACCTGAAAAATTTTTAGAGCCCGGAAAAAATCGACAGAAAACTGATGCACACGAAATGGGGTTTTTGGGATTTTGGTCGACCGGATAAGTAAAACACATTAGAACAAGCTAGACAAGGTTAATGGGGTGGCTCTGATACCATGTTGCGCCACGGCAGCGCCCCGGCCGTCCATCCGAGGCCAAAATGCGGAATCAGAATTTTTCTTAACTTTAAACTGGCGCTACCGCGGACAATATACCCGGATCGAAACCATTAACCGATACTAGCTAACAAGAGAAAGGGTGAGAGATATACCGAGTGATCCGAGTCCTCCGGTCTTCTCGTCGTCGTCCCGATCTCCCGCGGATCCTCCGGTCGTCACATCCTTGCCGGAAGGGCACCACATCGTCTGCATCTTTTACGGGCTCCCACCTCAATACCGAGGCAACTCGGGCACGAAGCTGGCTAGTCGACGTGCCCAAGGTTTGCTGTAGAATGTAGTGTAGATGATGCTTGTCTCATTTGGGGTAATGAAGTTGCCACTGGATGGAGGGAAGTGAAGAACAAAATGGAGATGAACTTTGGTGTATACAAATGAGATGATAATTTTCCCACTCTACAAAATGAAAATCCCCCATCTCCATGTTGTGGCCGGCCCTCTCATCTTGTAGGAATGGGGAGGTGAACAAAAAAAGAGAAGGAAGGTGATGGTAGGAAGGGGTGACCACAAGCAAACATAATCATAACCAAAACTCAAATCCAAAACAAATCCTTTCACATCACAATTAATGCAAGTGATGGTGCAAAAGAAATGATGCTATCATAATCAAACCATTTGCATGAAACCCCTCCACAATGTGTTATTTGCAAACTTGCAAATAACACCCTCCATCGGAAAAGTCCGGCCGGGAAAGAACAAAGGAAAACCGGCCGGAACGGAATGCAAACTGGCAACTCCAGAAAACTGGTCCCGTAATAAATTACAGGAAAACCCCGATACTGTGCATACACACCCGCATCTGTATTCCGTCCGGATACAAATGCAAAGAGACAAAATCTACACTGTACTAAACTAGGAGCGGCTTAAACCAAAGCCGGCTAGTAATATCCGTTCGATCCTAATCCGTGCAATACCGCACGTATCGGATCGAACCCTGCCATATAACCATACGGCCACTAGTACAAACCGTCCGATCCTGATCCGTGCAATACCGCACGTATCTGATCGGACCCTGCCATATCTCCATACGGCCTCTACAACGTTTCGCCCGAAAGCTTGAGTAACTGAAAGTGTGGTGGACTCTAAAGACTCGTCAATACTATGGCTGTGGATTTAACCACTAGCACGTCAGAGGTATTAGCCAATACGTGACGGGCCACCAGCTATTGACCAAAAGGGACGTCGATGAGCGAACTCATCCTGACACCCTACTGAGCCTGTCAGTGACAATATCCGTACAGTCCGGTCCGTTCGTCTATGAGCACCGCATGGCGGGCCTAGGGGGTTGGTAAAAGTCAGACCCCCAAAGGCGGTACAAGTCGTGTCGGAGTGAAGCCCAGAACACCCTGAGATGCTACTGGAATACCTACCAGTAAATCTCCTGCCTCGGTCGAGAGCTTTGTGTAATGGCTCTCCTAGACACAGCGCGACCTCACCCCCAATACCGGGAGAGACGAACCCCTGCAGATCCGCTCACTGCCTCTATGTGGCTCGGGACTGTACCCAACTAAAACCTGTTTGCACGACTCCTTTGAGCCGTGGTAGGGTAGTAATCAAAGCACAGTGGGAACTCACACGAGACAAATGACGATCTCAGGTCGATGAACTAACCTGTACACATGTCACCTGGGAACTGCTATCTGACGTCTGGTATAATCCCAACTAGCAGGTTCCCGGCGAGTCCTGTCCGGTGTACTCATAACCCAATGAGCACCTGTATACATCTTAGGTGATCCAACTGACACCAGTGGCTTGTGAGACCGGCCACCGCCCCTCGTCGGGGTCTCGACTGTATACACTAGTCTACTAATGGAGTATCGATGCCCAGTCTCGAAACTCCCACGACTAGGGACCTTTTAAGGATGTGCTTATAGACTCCAGCTCTCACTTATATGATCGCCCTCATACTGCTGGCAGTCAAGCAAGAATCCTAGGGGCTCTATCAACGTGCAATAGCGACCTGTCAGGTCACCTAAAGCAGTACACGATGATAAAGGTAAACCAGATAGCATACTATCATCTCGAGTAAGACTGTCCTACCGGGATAGGTCCTCCCTCAATCACTGCAATCACGTGCCTGTGATCTAATAATTGACTCTGAGGGCACTATCTCCAACAGCACTAGCTGTGCGTAACGGCCCCCAGGTAGATGACGATAAGAAGACTGACGAGGTGAAACCCATCTGAACTCCTACTGAGCCTGAATGTGACAGTCTCCGTACAGTCCGGTCTGTTCGTCTGAGAATATCGCATGGCGGGCCTTGAGGGCGGTAAACGTCAGTCCCCTAATAGCGGTACAAGTCGTGTCGGAGTGTAGCCCAGAACACCCTGAGATAACACTGGAAACCTACCAGTATATCTCGCTTGCCCTGGCCAGGGACGACTATGTGTAATGGCTCTCCTTGACACAACGCGATATCAACTCCCAATACCGGGAGAGACGAATCCTGTCTAACCGTCACTGCCTCCAAGTGCTTCGGGACTGCACCCAACTACTACCTGTTTGCACGACTCTTTTGAGCCGTGGTAGGGTAGTAATCAAAGTATAGTGGGAACACACTCGAGGCGAAGTGACAGTGTCAAGTCAGCGGACTAAGCTGTACTCGTGTCACCTGGGAACTGATAACTGACGATAGGTATAGTACCAACCAACAGTTCCTGACGAGTCCTGTCCAGTGTACTCGTAACCTAACGAGCACCCGCATACTATCTCAAGTACGACGTACTGACGGCTGTGGGACAGACCGTCTCCCCTGCTGGGATGAGAAGCGCATACGCTAGTCTACTCTGGAGTATCGATGCCCTGTCTCGATAGTCCTACGACTAGGGACCTGTATAAGGATGTGCTTGTAGATTACCCAGCCCCCACGAGTGTGACTGCCATCATAATGCTGGTAATCAAGCAAAGATCCTAAGGGCTCCACTAATGTGTATAGGTGATATACTAAAAGAAACACATGTACACATTGAAGTAGAAACAAACCAAGTAGCATACTACCATTTTGAGCAAGATTGTCTATACAACTGTGAATATCCCAAGCTTCCATCAAGTAATATACAAACTAGTATGATACAGTAATGGCTGTTCCCCTCCGAACGGCGGCCGAGACGCGGGACGTCTCACCTGAGCTTCGGGGCAGATGCTAATTGGTGCTATCCGTCCATCTCTCCGAAGATTCCAAGTTGATTTATGGCACCGTGTATCGAAGGTCTGAACGGATGCGTCCGATGTAGCAGACTTCGTCAGATTCCCCCTCGCTTGAGGGGTTTTTGATTGTGGGGACGCTCTTCCCTACAGGCGCAATCCCCTGCAGTTAATTACGCTACCGCGTCACGGTAACAACTTTCTCCTTCTCCAGATGGTCACTTCGTGTCGTGTGTGTTTATTTTATGTTTTGTTGCCCGTGGATTGTTTACGGAGACCGAGTTATGTCGTCGCCCGTAGGGCGTGGACTAGTCCAAATCCGTATTATCTTAGAATTGGGTTTGGGGGTTTGGTTTGAGGATACGTTAGCCATATTTAAGGCTAAGATCCACTTAAACAGGATCGTTTAGATCCGACAAAAGAGCATTTGGGGCTCTATTGTTCCAGTTTAGGGACATGGTGGTCCATTTAATGTATGGTCGTCGGGACCAATCACCTCTCTGACGACGTTGAAGGATTACAACGACAGATGTCAGAGGAGTTCAGAGATGTACCCTTGAACCAGAGTTGATTTGGGGATTTATAGTCCAATTTGGGACTAAAGTCTGTTTGAAGGTTTAAGGATACGTTAGCCATATTTGAGGCTAAGATCAACTTAAACAGGATCGTTTAGATCCGACAAAAGTGCATTTGGGGCTCTATTGTTCCAGTTTAGGGACGTGGTGGTCCGTCGTTAGTTTAAGGTGCGGTCCATGGGTAGTTTAAGGACATTACGGTCCATTGTTAGTTTTAGGACATCTCGGTCAAGGTTAAGGACGTCGTAGTCCATGGGTTTAAGGACCCTACAGTCCATTGTTAGTTTTAAGACATCTCGGTCAAGGTTAAGGACGTCGTAGTCCATGGGTTTAAGGACCCCACAGTCCATTGTTAGTTTTAAGACATCTCGGTCAAGGTTAAGGACGTCGTAGTCCATGGGTTTAAGGACCCCACAGTCCATTGTTAGTTTTAAGACATCTCGGTCAAGGTTAAGGACGTCGTAGTCCATGGGTTTACAGACCCCACCGTCCATATCAATATGTGGTCATCGGGACCCGTCACCTCTTTGAAGACGTTGAGGGATTACAACGCCAAGTATCAAACGAATGAAGAGATGTACCCTGGAACCGGAGTGGATTAAATAGTCTTTGGCCCAATTTGGGATCAAGACCAATTAATTATGTTATGAGCCCATTAGCCTAGTTAATTACGAATTGAGGACTTATGGCCAGCTTGGGCTAAGTCCAATCATGTCTGGGACATCGGCCCTCCTGTTGGTCCCTTGAAGGAGAGGCTTTGCCTCTGGCCATTTAGCCAATTGGGCCAATGCCTAGTATTAAACACTAAAGACCAATCAGTGTTGAACACTGAGAATGAGGTTGATAAGTCAGTGTTTAACACTAGAAGATAGTTGGTGTCAACACCAGCAACAAGGCCTTCAAATTAGTGTTAAACACTAAAACAGACCAGTGTTAAGCACTGGCAACAGAAATCCTAAATTAGTGTTGAACACTAAGGTAATCAGTGTTGAATACTGCAAATAAAGTTCTTTGCTTAGTGTTGAACACTAAGGCCAAACAACGTTTTAACACTGAATTCAGGGGTTCCAATTTAGCGTTAGACGCTGAGGCAAGAGGGGTCACGTGGTAGCACGTGAAGGCACCCTCCCTTCGTTTGTTCTGCTGAGAAGATCGCATCTTTTGGAGCATCACGTGTCATCACGTGACGGGTGTTTGAATGGAGTATGTTAAAGCCTCTGCCAAGGGTCACGTGGGTCACGTGAGGCACTGCCTCAAAGGGCTTTCTGTAGATCTTTTGGGGGGGTCACGTAGTGACACTTGACCCTGCTTTTCTGTAGTTGTTTAGAAGATCTGTTAATCCCTTTCACGAATTAAACTCCTTGTAGGGTTGAACCCTAACAATAATTTCAGAGGAATTAAATTCCTAGTTCCTTTTGAAGAGTTGAACTCTGAATTTTCTGTAGGAATTAAATTCCTCATATATGTGAAGAACTGAATAGGGTTAAACCCTAATAAAAGCTTTAAGGAATTAAACCGCCACTCTCTGTTAGAGAATTATTCTGGGGAATAAGATTAAGGGAATTAAATTCTTGTTGTTTTAACAGAACTAAGTTCTTAACTAGGATTAAACCCTGATTCTTTTCATTCTGAAGGAATTAAATTCCCATAACACAGGGTCAAACCCTAATTTTATTTTGAAGGAATTAAATTCCTATAGTTCTGTGAGAATTAAATTCTCGTGCTTCCATTCCCTCTCTATGCTTTGGATCTGCATGGCAGGATCTCAACCCATTGAGAATTAAATTCTCAACTCAAGGGGAGATGTGCACTTTACAGATCCTCCATCAAAGAGAGAAGAAATATGTCCTTCTGTTTTATATCAGAGTTAAACTCTGTTGAGAATTAAATTCTCTTTTCTTTCAATGAAACCTTCCCTTTCTTACCTAGGGTTTTCTTTTGCAGAAGATCCAAATTCCTCTAAAGTATCAAGGCTCTCTCTCTTTTCTTCCCTCTGCATATATCCTTCTCTTGTGTGTCTCTTGGCTCCTATTTATAGGAGAAGCAGCCGAGTCAATTAGTTTTGGTGGATCTTTCATTAGGAGATTTGATTTGTATCCATCATTCATTTTGGACCTTTGCATTATTAGGTGAATTTTACTCACCGTTGGATTTTAAATCCAGAGATTCTCCTCTGTTATTTTGGTTAGATTTTACGGGGAAATCTTTCCAAATTCGAGATTTTCCCATAGATAGATGATATTTAATCATCTTTAATTCAATCGGTTGCTTTTGGAAAGATTTGAGAGGTCTTTTCTCAGAATTTAATTCTGTTAACAAATGGGCTTTGAAGTCGGTCACGTATGGCCACGTGACCCTTGGTCACGTGTGGGCACGTGACCCCCTTGGAACGAGCCTTCTTCTTTCTTTTTGCGCTCTGTCTTCTGGTTGCTGCTTAACCGTCACGTGCCATCACGTAACCTCTGGTCACGTGTGAGCACGTGACCCTCGTCTGGACCCCTTTTCTTGATTTAACCGGAGAACAAGTCTGCTGCTTTTGAGTATCACGTGCCAACACGTGACTCTGGTCACGTGGGAGCACGTGACCTCTTCTGAAGCCTTTTCTTTGATTTGATCAGGGATCCGGTTTGCCTTTGAAGCCGCTTTTAATTGTCACGTGCCAACACGTGACCCAGATCACGTGGGAGCACGTGACCCTTTCTGAAACCCTTTTCTTTGATGTAGTCGGGAAGCTGAATTTGCCTTGCTGATGCTTTTAGATGTCACGTGCCAACACGTGACTGCTGGTCACGTGTAAGCACGTGACCCTTTTCTGAAGCCTCGTCCGTGGGCTTTCCTGATTTTAAATCAGGAAACAAATGCCCCCACAGCGTTGCTTTCATGTGTCCGCACGTGAGTGCGACGCTGTCACCTTTTGTGACCGTTGGATTCCTCTATGGATTTGGGGAGATGAAACGTTTCCATCACTTCCTATAAATACTGGGGTCATTTCAGAGACGCCTCCACTTTGTTCATTTTCTTCCTTGCAAATTTTTTCTGAGAATTTAATTCTCTTCTTCCAGAGCTTAGTTCTCTGCCTTGAAACATTTTCAGAGTTTAACTCTGTTTAAAAGGACTCTTCCTCCTCAGGTAATGTTCTTGGACAAACAGCAAACTTCCATATTCCTTTGGATTTTAAATCCAAAACAAGGGTTTTTACTCTTTTTTAACAAGGAACCCATTTTTCTTCAAGTTTTTCCATAAGAACAGGAAACCACCTAACCTTCGAATTGTAGATCTCTTAGGGTTTAGATGATCTTTGGGGAGATGATGGTGGCGTTTCAACTCCATGGAATTTAATTCCATCCAAAAATGTTTCTGGGAATTTAATTCCCTTTTCTTAGTAAGGAATTTAATTCCAATGAAGAACTCAGTTTCTTCACACGGAGGCTTCTTGGGGGCTCTCGACCCGAGGTTGTCCTTCTGCAATTAATGCAACAGGAGCTTTCTAATGATGTCATGACCTTTATTTCAGGTATCATGGATGCCCATCTGTATGGTCTTGACGAGATCATTTCCTATGGGAATATTCGTGCACTGGGCCGCAGTCAGAACCAGGAGTTCACCGATGCTCAGTGTGCCGAGATCATGAGCCGCTTTGACGAGTACAACCATCGGCTACTCCCCCGTCGCTCTTCTCTTCTGAGGCTGATCGTGCTGGCGATCCGGGAGGCACTTCCTCTCTTTTGCACCGGCATAGCGCTCAGGGCCTTGGACACTGCTGAGGATAAGGTACATTCGGTGTACCTGATGGGCTTGATCTCAAAGAGGAGGCGAGATCACCTTATTGATCTCTTGCACCAAGCCTTTCAGCAGTCAGCCATACTTGCCGCCTGTCGGAGGGTGGAGGATATTCGTGAGGACCCCGACGCTTGCGATCGCGAGAGGAAGCATACTCGGGAGGTTCGAAATGCTTGGAGAATCTTGGACAAAGTTAATCTTGAGTTTCTCAACCCATGCCTCGCGTCTGAAGTCTTACCATTGTAAACGTGTCCTCTTTATTTTGTATGAACTTCTTGAAGTATGAGTGACAAGTTTTTATTATGTCTTTCCATGTTTGCATGTCTTTTTCTGAGATTTTATCATTTTACTACTGTTGTTATTGATGCTTTTAATATGCAGGGTGCTACTCCATTTTTTTTTGCACATCAAGTTTAGGCCTCACGTGTTCTGCACGTGGGGGTCCCTTGATGGGGCTGTTCACAAAATTTTCCCATGCCATATTTTCAGTGCACAATATCAGATGCAGAAAAAGGGCCTTGGAAATAGTTCCATCTCCCTGATTTTCGATGCCTTTCTTTTTTTTTTGGGCCTTGGAAATAGCTTCATCATGCAAGATTTTCTGCGCACAACACTTAATGCACCCTTTTATATCTGAGGGAATGGTTTTCCTTTTCTCTTCACAGAGAACTTTTATTCCCATTTTAACGCGATTTAATTCGAGAACAACTAAGTGCCATGGCCTGCAACCGTCCACACGCTCGTCGGCAGCCATGGGAAGTTTCTATTGAGGAGATGATCCCCCGCTTTGCCGCCCGGTTGGTGGATCCACTCCTTACCGATGATGAATGCGACTCGGCGATGTATGAACTCTCGATCCGTAGGAGGTCTCCCCTCCCAATGGGTTCCCTCTGGCTCCGGATGATCCTCACGGCCGTGCTTGCCGACATTCCTCCTCACCCGGCAGAGATGACCCTGGCGATGCTTGATGCGGCTGAAGAGAAGCTCGAGGGTTTTCACGAAGCGTACCTGATTACTCAGGCTTTGAAGGACTGCTCAATTCACCTGTTGAGCCAAATAAGGGCCCGGCGAGCTATTATGTTTGCTTTCGCGGACGAACATGGCACCAATCGATGGGGAGCGACTCCTCGCGAGAACCGCCGCTTTGATGTGCTGGAGAGAGCGGAGAGAGAGATGGAGAATTTTGTTCTTTGCTTTGTTAACCCTTGTGCTACTGATCCCCTGTTTGGTGACCTTTTCCCGCTAGCGTAGAATATTTAAATTAGTCCCTTTTTTGTATGCTTTATGTTGAACTTCCGTGTAGGCTCGGTAGTCGTATGTATGTTTTCGCTTGCATGAATAAACTTTGTGTTCTTTTTACGAAAACTTCCTCTAATTATCAACATTGTCATCATGTCGCATGCACATTAAAGCCTCGAATTTTATTTCTTTTTCGGATGTTCATATGATTGCGAACACATGCTCGATAGGATAAACATCGGAAATTTTCTCGTTGCTTTTCATACCAGGTGATGTGAGCGCGTTTTAGATCGATTATTGCTGTCGACCGGAAGCCCATTTATGTGGTCTTGAGCGTGTATATCCCGTATCCAAGGTTGCAGTCACGAAATTGAGCTTACATGGCCTGATAGGGCGACACGTGGCGAACATATTGTTGTACGAGAAAAAGGGCTCGGCCATAAATTCTCGGAGAGAGAGAGCTGGCTTCTAAGGCGCTGAGCGAGCTTCAGGCGAGTCTTATTGCCAAGGCCAACAAAGCGTATGAGCTCTGGCGGACGCTTCAAGAGTCCATCAAAGAGGTGGTGGCTCTGGATAAAGCTGCTACGTTCACTCGTGAAAGGACTGAGGCCCATAAAGCCACCGAGAAAGAGCTTGAAGCTCGGCTTGCTTCATATCAGGCCCAGCAGGCTCAGGCGGAGGCTCGTCTTCTCGAGATCTTGCGTCACGAAGCCGTGGCTCAGCAACAGAGAGATGAGCTGGTAAGACTGCTACATCGCCCGCCGGTTTGAAGACTTGTATCTTTTCCCCCTTTTTGTACGTACTCATGGATGAGAGTATCTTTCTTTTTTGTTTCTTTCATGAATTGTACTTTGTATCCATTTTGGTTTATGAATAAAAGATACATTTTTCTTCTCAATGGTGTGTCCCCTTTCATTGAATGCGTTTGCGGACAATTTATCTTGATCTCCTTGCAGGGCAGCGATAGCTTAGGATTCAGGGTTAAGATCTGCTTCCTAAGACTTTTGCACTTTATGAGCCACGAGGGTCTCATAAAGAGTTTTTTCTCCCCATGGGTCGAGAGGATCCCATAGGTGTAAGTTCTTCTTAAGAATCGTGAGGATTCTTAAGCGGGTTATCCCTTGAGAGTCGTAAGGACCTCACAAGAGAGTTTTTCTTCCTTACAGGTCGTGAGGACCTGCAAGTGCTGGATGTGGTCGCCCTCGTCCGTGTTTCACGGAGTCAGGGGTTTCCCAAGGCATCGTAGTTTATGAAGGGTTCCTAGGCACACTAATGAGGTCTCACAAGGCATCAACCATGCCAATTTCAAACTTTACAAGTGCCGAGGAACCCTAATACGGATCGTTGACTAGAGTTTAGGCGAAACTAGAAGCTAGTTAACAACTTAACTAAAGGGTAAACGGAAATACAACCTTTGTAGATCCGGTCCTCCACCTCCATAGCTCCGTGACGGTGTACCCTCGCTGCGATCATCGGATCCCGGACTCTAGCGTCAGCTTCATCGGAAAAATGGGCGGGCTAGGTCGTCGACTTCGATGCCGAAGATGATCTACGTCGAGGCAACACAAGATCAAGCTCCAACTTCACCAAGCCATGAAACTTGTGAAGAAAACACCCTATACTACTTGGCAAGTGGTAGAGGATGAAGAAATAGGAAGTGGGTTCACTTTAGTATTGGATTTCTCACTCTTTTTCTCAAGTTGCCATTGATGGAGGCAAGGTTTTCTTCATGTTGAAGAAGGAGAAGAAGAAGAAGATAATATGATAAGTATTTCTAAAATAAGAAATAATATGATACTTATCATAATGGTAACCATAGTTAGGTGTAGAGAATAAATCATGGTTAGGTTGAATGGTTAGGGTTAAGCATGAGACAAAGATGGTGGACTTGTTCAAAGCTTCAAGAAGCTTCAACAAGCAAACAAAGAAAGCCACCATTTTTTTCCCCCTTTGCCAAAATGAATGAATAAATAAATAAATAAGCAAATAAATCAAGTGAAACCCTAACCATTAACCAACCATGGTTTAAACCAAACATACACCCAAACTAACATGTATCATCAAACATGATACAATCAAGTGCACAAAATATATCACATATACAATGTGCACAACAAGTGAGAAAATCCATTTAAAGTGAACAAATACTAGTTAATGTAAAGTAATATATCAAATATATAATTATACATTAAATCATTAAATCAACACTTGATTTAACGATCCGGTCATATCGCATATAACCGACCAATATCCAATGTATCGGCTTATCGAATCAATCCTCGATTCGATAACTAGGTTATATCGCATACAACCAATCGATACTTTTATCGTGAGAATAGAATACGGTATCACATACACGCATTATTCTCGGTCCCGCACATATCTCATATGCGCTCCTATTTCGTTTCGCTTGAGCCAGGAAACCTCTGTGTAGGACTCTAAAGACTCGTCAATACGCCGGCAACAGGTGATGATCATATCAAACACCCACAAGCCGCAAGCGGTCTGCTAAACGTAACGGCCACCCGGGTATTGAGCGATCAGAAGATCGACGAGCAAGCCCGCTCATACTCCTGTGAATCCAACCAGTAACACTCACCGTACAGTCCGGTCTCGTCGTCTGATATGTCGCATATCTCGCCTAGGGGTGGTAAACGTCAGACCCCAATAGCTCGATAAGTCGTGTCGATATGAGGTCTATAACAATTCGAGAAACTACTGGTAACACTTACCAGTAAATCTCAGCAACCCTGGCCAGGGATTTCCGGTTATAGCCAATCGAACACAGCGCAACATCAACTCCCTATACCGGGAGAGACGAATCCCCTCCTATCGCTTATTGCCTCCATGTGATTCGGGACTGTACCCAAAAACCACCGTTTTGCACGCCCTCTTGGACGTGGTAAGGTGGAAATCAAAGCACAGTGGGAATCACATAAGACTCTATGACGATCTCGGGTCAACAGACTACTCCGTACCAGTGTCACCAGAGAACTGCCATCTGACGTAAGGTATAATACCATCTGGGAGTTCTCGGCGAGTCCGTCCAGTGTACCCAGTCTCCACTGAGCACCCGTATATCATTTCTGATGTCAAACACCAATGGATATGGGATCATCCATCGCCCATCTGTATGGGTCGAGAAGGTATACGCTAGTCTACTCTGGTATATCGATGCCCCGTCTCGATATACCCACGACTAGGGACTTTGAAGGATGTACTTATGGACTACCATGTCCCCACTAGTATGATCCGCATCATAGTCCAGGTAGTCAAGTACACATCCTAAGGGCTTTACCAACATGTAACAGAGAGACGATCAGTGTACACGTTAAGGTAAAAATCAACCAGATAGCATACTATCATGTCGAGCAAGAAAGTCCTCCCTATATATGTCCAAGCACCCACTACAATATACATCCTATGTATAGTAATGGCCTCTAGGGCATACATATAACTAACAATCTCCCACTTGCACTAGGGCCATCTGATAGCAGTGGTTGTAGTATCTCATACTCAACCATCCCATAAAAGTCTCTCTCTGGGAAAAGGCCTTTGTGAGTGGATCCGCCGTGTTGTCCTCTGAGTCTACTCTCCTGACCTCGATCACCCTGGAGATCAACTATCTCCATGATCAGGTGATACTGCCTTAGAATATGTCTGGATCACTGATGGGACGGACATTCCTTGGCCCAAGCCACAACTCCATTGTCACACAATGGGAGGAACTAAGTTCATCTCATGAACAAATATACACCCAGACAGCCACTTTGGTAGCATCTTAAGTAGCGATGTATCCAGCTTTTATCGTCTAGTATGCCACGGTATCTAGCTTGGAACTCTTCCAACATACCGTCCCTTTACTGAGGGTAAAGACAATGCCTGTGACTGACTTTCAGTCGTCCTTATCACCCTGGAACCCTTCCAGTGATTCTCTCCAGGATCGATTGATACCATCTCACTACAACTAGTGAGAATCCTAACATCCAGTTAGATCTATCTCATAGATCCAAAACCCAGGATTTAGGAGGTATCACTTTGATCCTATATGGAGAATCATTGTGATAAGCGGAGATTGACCGAGCATAGCATAGGAAACTCCTTCCCTATCAAGAGCATGTCATCCACGTACTCTACGAGGATCGTCACTATACTCCCTACTACCTTTTTGTATATACAAGGTTCATCTATCATTTTGATGATGTCAAACTCTTTGACTAACACATCAAAACAGATGTTCCAACTCCGCGATACCTGCTTTATCCTATAAAGCATCTTGTACACGTTTCCGCTGCTCCCACTGTCTACGAAGCCCTCTGGTTGTGTACTTATAGACGTTCTCTTCTAAAACATCATTTAGAAAAGCAGTCATGGCATCCAACCGCCAGATATCGTAGTCATGGTATGTAGCCGTAGCAAGTAAGATCTGGATGGACTTAAGCATAGCCACTTGAAAAGGTTTCATCATTATCCACGCCTGGTCGATGACGAAAAGCTTTAACAAGTCTAGTTTTGAAAGTCTCAACTTTTCCATCTACACCAAGTAATCTTCTCAAGATATACTTGCTCCTGATGGGGATTTAACCCTTCAGATATAGCAACCAAAGTCCATACTTTGTTGGTGTACATGGATTCCATCTCAGATCGCTTAGCATCCAGCCATTCTTACAGAGTCCCACTCCTGATGGCCAGCTTGAAACTAGTTGGGTCATCATCTCATGATGCAATCCTCGCTCCCACTGTCATAGAGTAACCGAAGTATCTCTCAGGTGGGTGAGGAACCCTACTAGATCGGCGGAGAGGCTGAGGTTCGTTGGTAACTATTGAATCCTTTGGTTTTACCAAATCATCTGCTGTATTTTGTATAGCTGGAACCTTTCCAGTTCTACATTACAGACCTTGCCTCGAGCTTGTCCGGATTTCGCTTTTAGACATAGGCCGGTCAACCCCAAATCTTAACTAGCTTAAGACATGGGCTCTACCCTTTCCATATCACATATGAAGTGGTAGGCAACTGATTTGAATTTGAACCCTATTCAATAGGTATGCAGCTTCTCAAGCGCATAACTCCCAAAAAGGAAACAGGTAACTCAGTATTACTCATCATAGAGCACACCTTATCACATAGGGTGTGATTGCTCCGCCCCGATATACCATCGTGCTATGGTGTATACGGAGGAGTAATGCTGAGAGAGAATCCCATTCTCCTTTAGAATAGTCCAGGAATTCCGTGCTCAAGTATTCTCCTCCTTGATCACATCAAAGGACATAATACTTATACCCGTATTGGTTCTCTACTTCTAACTTATATTCTGTGAATATCTCAAAAGTTTCGGACTTGTGTTTCAACAGGAACATAGGTCTGAATATCGAAAGATCATCAGAGAATGTAATGAAGTACAAGGAACCGGTCTTGGCATATGTAGACAGGGGACCTTACATACATCAACATGTATCAATCCCAAGAGTTTACTAACTGTTTCTCTGTTTCCAATAAACAGAGCTGTGGTCATCTTATCTCTGTGACATGACTGGCAAGTTTCACAAGATGTAAATTCAAACTGATTTAAATATGCATCTAAATGTAACTTCAGCCAGTTGGATCGCATTGATATGACCTAGTCTACAATACCTCAAGAAGGATTCGTTCATTTCTGAACTCTTCCTCTTGTGTGTGTTCCGTATACTAAAGAACTGGAGTTTGATTTAGAACATCAATGCTTTTAGATAACGTGCCTGAACCGATCAACTTTTGATATAGGAAATGTTCAAAACATTATCCATCAATACAAAATTTTATCATTTCTTTACTAATAAAGAGATAGATATGATTTTGTATATCAGGTTCGGTATCTAATAGCATTTGTTCAGAATCAATGTATTGGTAATACAGGGTGACAGTGACCAACAGACTTGGCTGCAACACTTGCCCCGTTTTCTGCCTCATGAAACTTATCATCCGTTCTCAGTTCTCTACCTATCTGTAGCCCTATGTAACAGATTACATATCTGGGATCCTGATCCGGTATCATATACCCAGGATGCGGAGGACACAGAGAAACAGTTCTTTGTAACGAACACACCTGAAGATGATGCATCAGCATGCACTCTCTTCGTTTGGGCGGCACGGGAATTCTGGTAATCCCCAATTTCCTGCTCTGTCTTATAACAATTATAAGTTGGAGCGGGACCAACGTTCCTCAGCTCAGTATAACAAGCGGGTTCGGTCAATATTCCGTATTATTATCTTGATTAAGGCGTGATATGGTCGCTACCTGGAGAGAGAGAGAAGAAAACACTCAGCGTGCGCTCTTGCAAGAATAAATTGGTTATTATTTTATCCAATCAGGATGGCTCCCACTGTTTTTATCAAATCTTCCTTCAAACCCTAAAAGGAAAGACTAGCCGGGATTAATTACACACTACAAGTTCGCCTATCTTTCAGCCAGGCCAGTGTCGGTACTTTGAGGGAGATCCCCCGTGCTTTCGCACGAACCTAATTAATGTAAACCTCGTTTTCCCAGAGGCGTAACCTCGTTAACACCTTCTAGACACCGACTTGATCGGCTAATTGTAATGTGTAAAACTCTCCCAGGAGTAACTCTTACTTACAGCGGGTATCGGGATCCAACTATCTCATAGAAGGTATGCAATCTCATTGCAAATTTCAACACTTGAAATTCCCGATAATTTTGCCCCTAGCGTCCTATGACCTTGACGCAGGCCAACAAACCATAGTGCGCTAGTCAAGTTCAACCCGTCATTTCCTGATTGAATTAAACCCACCCGCACGACCCTTGACGCAGGCCAACAAAGTTGCATGACTACCCTAATCCAATCTGCATCATATGCATTAGCAGATAAATACTAGTTAGCTACCGCACACTACGCCTTGACGCAGGCCAACAAACGTAGCACGAATACTAACTAGCACTTATCTGAAATGACGGAGGGCTACGACAGGTTTTTTTTTTTGAAAACCTATTGCGTAATGAACTTGATATCGTTGTAGGATCGAATGATTTTGAAATGGAGTGTTTTTTAGGCTTTTCTAGTTTTGCTAAAGGGGTCACTCCCGGTGAAGGGATCGTCGGCCCTTTCCTCGTCGAATGAGGTGCGGGATATATTATATATATCACTGTGCAAAGCAAAAACTCTAAAAAGTAATCAGAAGACAAACCGAGTGTGTAGCATCTGCCAGTTATTGCTAAAGGAGTCACTCCAGGTAAAGGGATCTCGGTCCTTTCCTCATCGAATAAGGTGCAGGATATATCACATATACCGCTGTGCAAAGCAAGAACTGTAGCTACCTGTTTTATTTTTGAAATTCGATTCTACAACATCTTTAGGTTTCTTTTTACTTTCATTAATCTCATTAATGAAGTCCCATCATTTAAGTTACCTAAACATCACAAATAAATACGACGTACACTTATGCCATCCGCATTCGCCTCAATGTCCCCTCGTGCACCGTTAGGTTAGGTGACTAACGGCAGAGCGGGACAGGGCTAGCGCGGGTATAAAACATAAGTAACGTCTATATAATATATCATATATACTATATACAGTATCTATCACAGAACATATCACATGATCACATCACAGATATCGCAGCAGAAGAATCATATGAAATATTGGATATACTAGGACGTCCGTGTTTTCAATACGAGCCAGTATAAAACACGGATTCCACGGTCGTGATGAATAGCCAAACCCACACCCCTAGACCCCTACGAGAGCGGTAAGCAACCCTACCAATTCTGGAGTTAGGAGACCCGGACTCGACTCCTCGAGTTGGTCTCCCACTGGACTCCAGAACCCGGTTACTTGTGCTCCCCTCCTTGGGTCTATCCTAGTGCGGAAAAGTAAATAATATACAAAAGGTGACATCTTCCGCAACCTGGAAGTGCCCCAATAAAAGAATATTACATACAAGTTTTTACATGAATGAAAATGAAAAACACTCATCTCACATAAAAAAACCCGGCTATTCAAACACGACGATCCAATATAACATATCCAGCAACACATAACATCACATGTCATCAACGTAAGTAAATATGCACATCCCAATTGTCGTTGACATATAGCAACGAAACCGGCGATATCACATATTACACTTACGGTCACAGAAAAGAAAGTGTAAAACTACAACAGTTGGAATCCGCAATCTGCATAGACATCGCATGCCTAATCAAATGAATACCTTAGACATCACATGTCTAACAATTATAAACCCCGCATTTTAGTCTCAAAATCGAAAACACTTTTCAATATCAAGTCGGGCAATTCAATAGGATTCCCGACATGCTGATCGAATGCTCGTCGCAAACTTTAGTAGGCGGCCGCACCCTCGACGCCGTCGACGAAGTGCACCAAGGCGCAACACCGCTACCGCTAGCACCCGAACGGATGCTTTCGGCGACGGGGTTCTCCTACAGTCACTTGGTCGGGGCTATGGGATGAGGCTGTCTATTAAGTTTACCCGGCAAGTATCCGCGTACCCTACGTGATTGCGACGGACTTTTGATCACATCAAAATCCCGTGGCAACCAATCAAGTGAGACTAAAGTGCTATGTTTATAACATTCAAATCAGTTATCTTATAACTGCTTGTGAATTCCAATTATTGTATCACATTCCGGATTAATAGAAAATGTTAAACTTTCCGATCGAACAATCGAACACCCAAGTTTTCCCGATACAGCTCAACACATAAAATAAGTTTTAAAAACATTCACTTCGTGCCTCAGTACCAACGGTGCAGCCGTAGAAGGGTCAAGCCAACGTCTCACATGTGGCACGCCGTACTGCCCCAAACCCTAAGGTTCAAAGGGCAGTTCAAGACGGTCACATAATCGAGTTAAGGTTTGTTGTCTTCTAGAGGGTCCATCGCGTTACTTGCACTACTTAGAACGTTCTTAAACTACGGAAAGATCCAACACTTGGAAATTTCCCGACAGGGGAAAAATTGGGTATTTATATCCGGTCGAACTTTTTAACATATTCAAAAATTATCCGGAAAACACATAGACAAAATTAGACAATCCAATCGAATAATCGAATCCCCAAAACAACCCCAGAAAAACTCAACTGTTGAGTAAATTTTAAAAATTTCCAGAAGACTCAGCACTTCAAGACAAGAATTACTGTGCAAGCCACGTGGTCTAACTCACCAAAATGGCGGCGGAACCGCCGCGAAACCCAGGGTGGGGCCGCGGTTCCGCGGCGCGTTGGTCGAGTTAGCATCACGTGCTTCACAGTAACTCATAGAATTCCCTGCTGAATTTTTTGGCAATTTTTAATTCATAAAAATCCAAATTTTCAGAAAATTTCCAGAGAGCAATTTGCGTTAGGGTTTCGATGTTCGTTCGGATTTCAAACGTCGTCTACGCATCGCCTAAGGCTCTAGCTAGGCTCTGATACCACTGAAGGGTTCCTAGGCACACTAATGAGGTCTCACAAGGCATCAACCATGCCAATTTCAAACTTTACAAGTGCCGAGAAACCCTAATACGGATCGTTGACTAGAGTTTAGGCGAAACTAGAAGCTAGTTAACAACTTAACTAAAGGGTAAACGGAAATACAACCTTTGTAGATCCGGTCCTCCACCTCCATAGCTCCATGACGGTGTACCCTCGCTGCGATCATCGGATCCCGGACTCTAGCGTCAGCTTCATCAGAAAAATGGGCGGGCTAGGTCGTCGACTTCGATGCCGAAGATGATCTACGTCGAGGCAACACAAGATCAAGCTCCAACTTCACCAAGCCATGAAACTTGTGAAGAAAACACCCTATACTACTTGGAAAGTGGTAGAGGATGAAGAAATAGAAAGTGGGTTCACTTTAGTATTGGATTTCTCACTCTTTTTCTCAAGTTGCCATTGATGGAGGCAAGGTTTTCTTCATGTTGAAGAAGGAGAAGAAGAAGAAGATAATATGATAAGTATTTCTAAAATAAGAAATAATATGATACTTATCATAATGGTAACCATAGTTAGGTGTAGAGAATAAATCATGGTTAGGTTGAATGGTTAGGGTTAAGCATGAGACAAAGATGGTGGACTTGTTCAAAGCTTCAAGAAGCTTCAACAAGCAAACAAAGAAAGCCACCATTTTTTCCCCTTTGCCAAAATGAATGAATAAATAAATAAATAAGCAAATAAATCAAGTGAAACCCTAACCATTAACCAACCATGGTTTAAACCAAACATACACCCAAACTAACATGTATCATCAAACATGATACAATCAAGTGCACAAAATATATCACATATACAATGTGCACAACAAGTGAGAAAATCCATTTAAAGTGAACAAATACTAGTTAATGTAAAGTAATATATCAAATATATAATTATACATTAAATCATTAAATCAACACTTGATTTAACGATCCGGTCATATCGCATATAACCGACTAATATCCAATGTATCGGCTTATCGAATCAATCCTCGATTCGATAACTAGGTTATATCGCATACAACCAATCGATACTTTTATCGCGAGAATAGAATACGGTATCACATACACGCATTATTCTCGGTCCCGCACATATCTCATATGCGCTCCTATTTCGTTTCGCTTGAGCCAGGAAACCTCTGTGTAGGACTCTAAAGACTCGTCAATACGCCGGCAGCAGGTGATGATCATATCAAACACCCACAAGCCGCAAGCGGTCTGCTAAACGTAACGGCCACCCGGGTATTGAGCGATCAGAAGATCGACGAGCAAGCCCGCTCATACTCCTGTGAATCCAACCAGTAACACTCACCGTACAGTCCGGTCTCGTCGTCTGATATGTCGCATATCTCGCCTAGGGGCGGTAAACGTCAGACCCTAATAGCTCGATAAGTCGTGTCGATATGAGGTCTATAACAGTTTGAGAAACTACTGGTAACACTTACCAGTAAATCTCAGCAACCCTGACCAGGGATTTCCGGTTTTAGCCAATCGAACACAGCGCAACATCAACTCCCTATACCGGGAGAGACGAATCCCCTCCTATCGCTCATTGCCTCCATGTGATTCGGGACTGTACCCAAAAACCACCATTTTGCATGCCCTCTTGGACGTGGTAAGGTGGAAATCAAAGCACAGTGGGAATCACATAAGACTCTATGACGATCTCGGGTCAACAGACTACTCTGTACCAGTGTCACCAGAGAACTGCCATCTGACGTAAGGTATAATACCATCTGGGAGTTCTCGACGAGTCCGTCCAGTGTACCCAGTCTCCACTGAGCACCCGTATATCATCTCTGATGTCAAACACCAATGGATATGGGATCATCCATCGCCCATCTGTTTGGGTCGAGAAGGTATACGCTAGTCTACTCTGGTATATCGATGCCCCGTCTCGATATACCCATGACCAGGGACTTTGAAGGATGTACTTATGGACTACCATGTCCCCACTAGTATGATCCGCATCATAGTTCAGGTAGTCAAGTACACATCCTAAGGGCTTTACCAACATGTAACAGAGAGACGATCAGTGTACACGTTAAGGTAAAAATCAACCAGATAGCATACTATCATGTCGAGCAAGAAAGTCCTCCCTATATATGTCCAAGCACCTGTAGGGTTCCTAGGCACACTAATGAAGTCTCACAAGGATCAAACATGGCTAATTCAAATTTTACAAGTGCCTACAAACCCTAATACGGATCGTTAACTAGATATATAGGCGATGCAAGCATGTAAACGAATTAAATGCTAAAGGAAAGTGACTACAACCTTTGTAGATCCGGTCCACCACTTACTAAGCTCCGCGACGATGTCCCTCCGCTGTCCAAGTCGGATCCCGAACTCTAGCATCGGCTTCATCGAAGAAATGGACGGGCTTGATCGTCGGCTTCGATGCCGAAGATGATCTACGTCGAGGCATCACAAGATCAAACTCCGACTTCACCAAGTCATGAAACTTGTGAAGAAAACACCCTATACTACTTGGCAAGAGGTAGAGGATGAAGAAATAGGAAGTGGGTTCACTTTAGAATTGGATTTCTCACTCATTTTGGCTAGTTGCCATTGAAGCTATCAAGCTTTCTCTTCTTGAAGAAGAAGAAGATGATATATGATAAGTTTTTTTAAAAAGAAAATAAAATGAATACTTATCATGTATTCAACCATGGTTTAGTGTAGAGATTTAACTAAGGTTAGATGAATGGTTAGGGTTAGAGAAGAGACAAGAATGGTGGACTTGTTCAAAGCTTCAAGAAACTTCAACAAGCAAACAAAAACAAGCCACCATTTTCTTTTCTTCTTTTCTAAAATAAATAAATAAATAAATAGATAAGAAAATGAAAACCCTAACCATCATACAACCATGGTTTAATCTTTACACAAACCCAAGTGAGCATGTATCATCAAACATGATACAATCTTGTGCACAAAAATATATCACATATACAATGTGCACTTCATGTGAGAAAATCCTTTTAAAGTGAACAAATACTAGTTAATGCAAAGTAATATATCAAATATATAATTATGCATTAAATCATTAAATCAATACTTGATTTAACGATCCGGTCATATCGCATATAACCGACTAATATCCAATGTATCGGCTTATCGAATCAAGCCTTGATTCGATAACTAGGTTATATCGCATACAACCATTCGACACATACATCGCGAGAATGAAATACGGTATCACATACACGCATTATTCTCGGTCCCGCACATATCTCATATGCGCTCCTATTTCGTTTCGCTTGAGCCAGGAAACCTCTGTGTAGGACTCTAAAGACTCGTCAATACGCCGGTAGCAGATGATGATCATATCAAACATCCACAAGCCGCAAGCGGTCTGCTAAACGTAACGGCCACCCGGGTATTGAGCAATCAAAAGATCGACGAGCAAGCCCGCTCACACTCCTGTGAATCCAACCAGTAACACTTACCGTACAGTCCGGTCTGTTCGTCTGATATGTCGCATATCTCGCCTAAGGGTGGAAAACGTCAGACCCCAGTAGCTCGATAAGTCATGCCGACGTGAGGTCCATAACTATCGTGAAACTACTAATAACTCTTACCAGTATATCACTGCAACCCTGGCCAGGGATTTCCTGTTATGGCCAGTCGTGCATAGCGCAACATCAACCCCCAATACCGGGAGAGACGAATCCCCTCCTATCGCTCATTGCCTCCATGTGAATCGGGACTGTACCCAAAAACCACCTGTTTGCACGCCTCAATAGAGCCGTGGTAGGGTGGAAATCAAAGCACAGTGGGAGACACACAAGACTCTATGACGATCTCGGGTCAACAGACTAAGCTGTACCAGTGTCACCAGAGAACTGCCATCTGACGTGAGGTATAATACCATCTGGGAGTTCTCGGCGAGTCCGTTCAGTGTACCCAGTCTCCACTGAGCACCCGCATACCATCTCCGATGTCAAACACCAATGGATATGGGATCATCCATCGCCCATCGCATGGGTCGAGAAGATATACGCTAGTCTACTCTGGAATATCGATGCCCCGTCTCGATATTTCCTCGACTAGGAACATTGAAGGATGTACTCATGGACTATCCAGGCCCCACTAGTATGATCTACATCATAGTCCTGGAAGTCGAGTACACATCCTAAGGGCTTTATCAACATGTAACAGAGAGACAGAAAGTATACATGTTAAGATAAAGATCAACCAGATAGCGTACTATCATGTCGAGCAAGAAAGTCCTACCTATATATGTCCCAGCATCCACTACAATATACATCCAATGTACAGTAATGGCCTCTAGGGCATACATATAACTAACAATCTCCCACTTGCACTAGGGCCATCTGTAGCAGTGATTGCAGTATCACATACTCAACCATCCCGTGAAAGTCTCTCTCTGGGAAAAGGCCTTTGTGAGTGGATCCGCCATGTTGTCCTCTGAGTCTACTCTCCTAACCTCGATCACCCTAGAGATCATCTATCTCCATGATCAGGTGATGCTGCCTCAGAATATGTCTGGGTCACTGATGGGACCAGGGTTCCTAGGCCAAAGCCAAAGTTCTATTGTCATACAATGGTAGGAACCTAGTTCATCTTATGAACCAATATACACCCAAACTGCCTCTTTGGTAGTATCTTTAATAGCGATGTTACCAGCCTTTATCGTCTAGTTTGCCACGGTATCTAGCTTGGAACTCTTCCAACATACCGTCCCTTTACCGAGGGTAAAAACAATGCCTGTGACTGACATTCAGTCGTCTTTATCACTCTGGAACTTTTCCAGCGATTCTCCCCAGGATCGAGAAGGTATCACCTTTATCCTATTTGGAGAATCCATGTGATAATAGGAGATTGACCGATCGTAGTATAGGAAACTCTTTTACTATCTAGAGTATGTTATCTACGTACAATACGAAGATCACCACCATACTCCCTACTACCCTTTTTGTATATACAAGGTTCATCTACCATTTTGATAAAGTCAAACACTTTGACTATCACATCAAAACAGACGTTCCAACTCCGTGATGCCTGCTTCATTATCTAAAGCAACTTGCGCACGTTTCCGCTGCTCCCACTGTTTACGAAGCCCTCTGGCTGTGTTCTTATAGACGTTCTCTTCTAAATCATTATTTAGAAAAGTAGTCATGGCACCCAACCACCAGATATCGCAGTTATGGTATGTAGCAGTGGCAAGTAGGATCTGGATGGACTTAAGCATAGTCCCTGGAAAAGGTTTCATCATTATCCGTGCCTGGTCGATGACGAAAACCTTTAACAAGTCTAGCTTTAAAAGTCTCAACTTTTCCATCTACACCAAGTAATCTTCTCAAGATATACTTGCTCCTGATGGGGATTTAACCCTTCAGATATAGCAGCTAAAGTCTATACTTTGCTGGTGTATATGGATTCCATCTCAGATTGCTAAGCATCCAGCCATTCTTACAGAGTCCCTACTCTCGATGGCCTGCTCGAAACTAGTTGGGTCATCATCTCATGATGCATTCCTCGCTCCCACTGTCATCGATAAAACAAGGTATCTCTCAGGCGGATGAGGAACCCTACCAGATCGGCGGAGAGGCTGAGGTTCGTTGGGAACTATTGAATCCTTTGGTTCTGTCAAATCATCAGCTCTAGTTTTGTATAGATGGAACTTTCCAGTTCTACAGAACTGACCTTGCCTCGATCTTGTCCGGATTTTGCTTTAGACATAGGCCGAACAATCCTAAATCTTAACTTACTTAAGAGATAGGCTCTTTCCACACCATATCTCATATGGAGTGGTAGGCACAGATTTGATTCGAACCTAATTCAATAGGTATGCAGCTTCTCAAGTGCACAACCCCTAAAAGGAAATAGGAAACTCAGTAGTACTCATCATAGAGCACACCATATCTAATACGGTGCGATTGCTCCGCCCTGATACACCGTTGTGCTGTGGTGTATTCAGAGGAGTAATACTGAGAGAGAATCTCATTTTCCTTTAGAATAGTCCAGGAATGCCATGCACAAGTATTCTCCTCCCCGATCTCATCACAGGATATAATACTTATACCCGGTTGTTGGTTCTCTACTTCTAACTTATATTCTGTGAATATCTCAAAAGGTTCGGACTTGTGTTTCAACAGGAACATATGTCTGAATCTTGAGAGATCATCAGAGAACGTAATGAAGTAAAAAGAACCGGTCCTGGCATGTGTAGACAGGAGACCTTATATACATCATCATGTATCAGTCCCAAGAGTTTACTAACTCTTTCTCTGTTTCCAACAAACAGAGCTATGGTCATCTTATCTTTGTGACATGACTGGCAAGTTTCACAAGATGTAAATTCAAACTGATTTAAATATGCATCTAAAATGTAACTTCAGCCAGTCGGGTCGCATTGATATGACCTAGTCTACAATGCCTCAAGAATGATTCGTTCATTTCTGAACTCTTCCTCTTGTGTGTGTTCTGTATACGAGGAACTGTAGTTTGATTTAGAACGTCAATGCTTTTAGATAACGTGCCTGAACCGATCAACTTTTGATATAGGAAATGTTCAAAACATTATCCAACAATACAAAAATTTATCATTTCTTTACTAATAAAGAGATGGATATGATTTTGTATATCAGGTTCGGTATCTAATAACATTCGTTCAGAATCAATGTATTGGTAATACAGGGTGACAGTGACCAACAGACTTGGCTGCAACACTTGCCCCGTTTTCTGTCTCATGAAACTTATCACCCGTTCTCAGTTCTTCTACCCTTTTGTAGCCCTATGTAACAGATTACATATCTGGGATCCTGATCCGGTATCAAATACCCAGGATGCAGAAGATACTGAGAAACAGTTCTGTATAATAAACACACCCGAAGGAGATGCATCATATGCACTTTCTTCGTTTGGGCGGCATAGGAATTCTGGTTTTCCCCTATTTCCTGCTCTGTCTTATAACTATTATAAGATGGAGCGGGACCAACGTTCCCCAGCTCAGTATAACAAGCGGGTTCGGTCAATGATCCGTATTATTATCTTGATTAAGGCGTGATATGGTCGCTACCTGGAGAGAGAGAGAAGAAAACACTCTGCGTACGCTCTTGCAAGATCAGACTGGTTATATATTTTATCTAATCAGGATGGCTCCCACTGTTTTTATCAAATCTTCCTTTAAACCCTAAAAGAAAAGACTAGCCGGGATTAATTACACTCTACAAGTTCGCCAATCTTTCAGCCAGGCCAGTGTCGATATTTTGAGGGAGGTTCCCCGTGCTTTCGCACGGACCTAATTACAATAAACCTCGTTTTCCCAGAGGTTTAACCCCGTTGACACCTTTCTAGACACCTACTTGATCGGCTAATTGCAAAGTGCAAAACTCTCCCAGGAGTAACAATTACTCGCAGTGGGTATCGGGATCCAACTATCACATAGAAGGTATGCAATCTCATTGCAAATTTCAACACTTGAAACTCCCGATAAAGATTTTTACCCCTAGCACTTATGACCTTAACTATGGTCAACAAATCATAAGTACTAGTCAAGTTCTACCCGTCATTTCGTGATTAATTAGACCCACCCACATGACCCTTAACTAAGGTCAACAAAGTCACGCGACTGTCCTAACTAATCGCATCATATGCGGTGTAGGAAGACATCACTTAGCTACCGTACACTGTGCCTTAACTAAGGTCAACAAACACAGCACGAATACTAAGTACTCTACTTCCTAAAATGACGGAGGGTTGCGAATAGTTTTTATGAAAACCTTTAACGCTTTGAACTTGATCTCGTTGCGGAATCAAATGGTTTTTAAATGGAATGTTTTTGAAGCTTTTCTAGTTTTGCTAAAGGGGTCACTCCCGGTGAAGGGATCGTCGGCCCTTTCCTCGTCGAATGAGGTGCGGGATATATCATATATATCACTGTGCAAAGCAGAAACTATAGAAGCAATCAAATGACAAACCGAGGGTTGTAGCATCTGCCAGTTATTGCTAAAGGAGTCACTCCCGGTGAAGGGATCTCGGTCCTTTCCTCATCGAATAAGGTGCAGGATGTTCTATAATGAACACCTCGATGCAAAGCAAGAACTGTAGCTACCTGTTTTATTTAGAAATTCGATTCCACAACATCAATTAGGTTTATTTTCTTTCATTAATCTCATTAATGAATATCCCATCATTTAAGTCCACCTAAACATCACAGATAAATATAACGTACGCTTATGCCATCCGCATTCGCCTCGATGTCCCGTCTGCACCGTTAGGTTAGGTAACTAACGGCAGAGCGAGGCAGGGCTAGCGCGGGTGTAAAACATAAGCAACGTCTATATAATATATCATATATACTATATAAAGTATCTATCACAGAACATCACATGATCACATCACAGATAACGCAGCAGAAAATATCATATGAAATATTGGATATACTAGGACGTCCGTGTTTTCAATACGAGCCAGTATAAAACACGGATTCCACGGTCGTGATGAATAGCCAATCCCACACCCCTAGACCCCTACGAGAGCGGCAAGCAACCCTACCAATTCTAGGGTTAGGAGACCCGGACTCGACTCCTCGAGTTGGTCTCCCACTGGACCCCAGAACCCGGTTACTTGTGCTCCCCTCCTTGGGTCTATCCTAATGCGGAAAAGTAAATAATATACAAAAGGTGACATCTCCCGTAACCTGGAAGTGCCCCAATAAAAGAATATTACATACAAGTTTTTACATGAATGAAAATGAAAAACACTCATCTCACATAAAAAAAACCCCGGCTATACGAACACGACGATCCAATATAACATATCCAGCAACACATAACATCACATGTCATCAACGTAAGTAAATATGCGCATCCCAATTGTCGTTGACTTATAGCAACGAAATCGGCGATATCACATATTACACTTACGGTCACAGAAAAGAAAGTGTAAAACTACAACAGTTGGAATCCGCAACCTGCATAGACATCGCATGCCTAATCAAATGAATTCCTTAGACATCACATGCCTAACAATTATAAACCCCGCATTTCAGTCTCATTATCGAAAACACTTTTCAATACCAAGTCGGGCAATTCAACAAGATTCCCGACATCCTGATCGAATGCTCGTCGCAAACTTTAGTAGGCGGCCGCACCCCCGATGCCGTCGACAAAGTGCACCAAGGCGGAACACCGCCGCCGCGAGCACCCGAACGGATGCTTTCGGCGACGGGGTTCTCCTACAGTCACTTGGTCGGGGCTATGGAGTGAGGCTGTCTATTAAGTTTACCCGGCGAGTATCCGCGTACGCTACGTGATTGCGACGGACTTTTGATCACATCAAAATTCCGTGGCAACCGATCAAGTGAGACTAAACTACTAGATTTATAACATTCATTCAGTTATCTCATAACTACTTGTGAATTCCAAATGTTGTATCACATTCCGGATAAACAGAAAATGTTAAACTTTCCGATCGAACAATCGAACACCCATGTTTTCCCAATACAGCTCAACACATGAAATAAGTCTAAAAACATTCAGTTCATGCCTCAGTACCAACGGTCCAGCCGTAGAAGGGTCAAGCCAACGCCTCATATTTGGCACGCCGTACTGCCCCAAACCCGAAGGTTCAAAGGGCAGTTCAAGACGGTCACATAATCGAGTTAAGGTTTGTTGTCTTCTAGAGGGACCATCGCGTTACTTGCACTACTTAGAACGTCTTTAAACCCTGGAAAAGTCCAACAATTGGAAATTTCCCAACAGTGGAAAACTTGGGTATTTATATCCGGTCGAACTTTTTAACATATTCTAAAATTACCCGGAAAAACACACAGACAAAATTAGACAATCCGATCGATACACCGAGTCCCCAATACAACCCAGAAAATTCAACTCTTGAATAAATATTAAAAAATCCCAGAAAATCCAACATCATAAAATAAGAATTACTGTGCAAATTTTATTGGATGATGTGACCTTATGGCCGCGGAACCGCGGCAGAAGCCATGCTTCTGCCGCTGTTCCGCGGCGGTTTAGATGAGATAGGTTCTCGTTTTGAACCATAATTCTTAGGTCATCCTGATGAATTTTTTAGGAATTTTTAATCTGGAAAAATCCCAGTTTTTCAAAAATGTCCAGAGAGCCGTTTAAAGTCGGGGTTTCGGGTCGATCGGACTTCTAACTCCGTCTACGCATCGCCTAAGGCTCTAGCTAGGCTCTGATACCACTGTAGGGTTCCTAGGCACACTAATGAAGTCTCACAAGGCATCAAACATGGCTAATTCAAATTTTACAAGTGCCTACAAACCCTAATACGGATCGTTAACTAGATATATAGGCGATGCAAGCATGTAAACGAATTAAATGCTAAAGGAAAGTGACTACAACCTTTGTAGATCTGGTCCACCACTTACTAAGCTCCGCGACGATGTCCCTCCGCTGTCCAAGTCGGATCCCGAACTCTAGCATCGGCTTCATCGAAGAAATGGACGGGCTTGATCGTCATCTTCGATGCCGAAGATGATCTACGTCGAGGCATCACAAGATCAAACTCCGACTTCACCAAGTCATGAAACTTGTGAAGAAAACACCCTATACTACTTGGCAAGAGGTAGAGGATGAAGAAATAGGAAGTGGGTTCACTTTAGAATTGGATTTCTCACTCATTTTGGCTAGTTGCAATTGAAGCTATCAAGCTTTCTCTTCTTGAAGAAGAAGAAGAAGAAGAAGAAGATGATATATGATAAGTTTTTTTAAAAAGAAAATAAAATGAATACTTATCATGTATTCAACCATGGTTTAGTGTAGAGATTTAACTAAGGTTAGATGAATGGTTAGGGTTAGAGAAGAGACAAGAATGGTGGACTTGTTCAAAACTTCAAGAAACTTCAACAAGCAAACAAAAACAAGCCACCATTTTCTTTTCTTCTTTTCTAAAATAAATAAATAAATAAATAGATAAGAAAATGAAAACCCTAACCATCATACAACCATGGTTTAATCTTTACACAAACCCAAGTGAGCATGTATCATCAAACATGATACAATCTTGTGCACAAAAATATATCACATATACAATGTGCACTTCATGTGAGAAAATCCTTTTAAAGTGAACAAATACTAGTTAATGCAAAGTAATATATCAAATATATAATTATGCATTAAATCATTAAATCAATACTTGATTTAACGATCCGGTCATATCGCATATAACCGACTAAAATCCAATGTATCGGCTTATCGAATCAAGCCTTGATTCGATAACTAGGTTATATCGCATACAACCATTCGACACATACATCGCGAGAATGAAATACGGTATCACATACACGCATTATTCTTGGTCCCGCACATATCTCATATGCGCTCCTATTTCGTTTCGCTTGAGCCAGGAAACCTCTGTGTAGGACTCTAAAGACTCGTCAATACGCCGGTAGCAGATGATGATCATATCAAACATCCACAAGCCGCAAGCGGTCTGCTAAACGTAACGGCCACCCGGGTATTGAGCGATCAGAAGATCGACGAGCAAGCCCGCTCACACTCCTGTGAATCCAACCAGTAACACTTACCGTACAGTCCGGTCTGCTCGTCTGATATGTCGCATATCTCGCCTAGGGGTGGTAAACGTCAGACCCCAGTAGCTCGATAAGTCATGCCGACGTGAGGTCCATAACTATCGTGAAAATACTGATAAATCTTACCAGTATATCACTGCAACCCTGGCCAGGGATTTCCTGTTATGGCCAGTCGTGCATAGCGCAACATCAACCCCCAATACCGGGAGAGACGAATCCCCTCCTATCGCTCATTGCCTCCATGTGAATCGGGACTGTACCCAAAAACCACCTGTTTGCACGACTCAGTAGAGCCGTGGTAGGGTGGAAATGAAAGCACAGTGGGAGACACACAAGACTCTATGACGATCTCGGGTCAACAGACTAAGCTGTACCAGTGTCACCAGAGAACTGCCATCTGACGTGAGGTATAATACCATCTGGGAGTTCTCGGCGAGTCCGTTCAGTGTACCCAGTCTCCACTGACCACCCGCATACCATCTCCGATGTCAAACACCAATGGATATGGGATCATCCATCGCCCATCGCATGGGTCGAGAAGATATACGCTAGTCTACTCTGGAATATCGATGCCCCGTCTCGATATTCCCTCGACTAGGAACATTGAAGGATGTACTCATGGACTATCCAGGCCCCACTAGTATGATCTACATCATAGTCCTGGAAGTCGAGTACACATCCTAAGGGCTTTATCAACATGTAACAGAGAGACAGAAAGTATACATGTTAAGATAAAGATCAACCAGATAGCGTACTATCATGTCGAGCAAGAAAGTCCTACCTATATATGTCCCAGCATCCACTACAATATACATCCAATGTACAGTAATGGCCTCTAGGGCATACATATAACTAACAGCACCCACTACAATATACATCCTATGTATAGTAATGGCCTCTAGAGCATACATATAACTAACAGTTTAAAGATATCGCGGTCAAGGTTAAGGACCTCATAGTCCATGGATTTAGGAACTCCACAGTCCGATGTTTGGTTGCAGGGACCCGTCACCTCTTTGAAGACGTTGAGGAATTACAACGCCAGGTATCAAAGGAGTGAAGAGATGTACCCCTTAAACCAAGGTAGAATCCGTAGGGAATCGGGATGGTTGATCGTTAGTTTTAAGACATCACGGTCGAGGTTAAGGACATCGTAGTCCGTGGATTTTAAGGACTCTACAGTCCGGTGTTTGCTCTGGATGCTTCACACGGGTTCACTGCCATGCTTGGCGAGGACCAGGCTCTGCTCTGGGCGTTTTCCGCGGGGTCAAAGAGTGACGTTATCCGCGTTCCACGTAACCAGGAATTTTGCACTAGATGCTTCACACGGGTTCACTGCCGTGTTCGGTGAGGACTAGGCTCCGCTCTGGATACTTCACACGGGTTCACTGCCGTGCTCTGCGAGGACCAGGATCCTCTCTGGACGTTTTCCGCGGGGTCAAAGAGTGACGTTATCCGCGTTCCACGTAACCAGGAATTTTGCACTAGATGCTTCACACGGGTTCACTGCCGTGCTCGGCGAGGACTAGGCTCCGCTCTGGATGCTTCACACGGGTTCACTGCCGTGCTCTGCGAGGACCAGGATCCGCTCTGGACATTTTCCACGGGGTCAAAGAGTGACGTTATCCGCGTTCC
Source organism: Agapanthus africanus (assembly GCA_030015575.1). Lineage (NCBI taxonomy): Eukaryota > Viridiplantae > Streptophyta > Magnoliopsida > Asparagales > Amaryllidaceae > Agapanthus > Agapanthus africanus. The sequence goes on from JASDDO010000019.1 coordinate 1,007,790,226, forward strand.
ACGTAACCAGGAATTTTGCACTAGATGCTTCACACGGGTTCACTGCCGTGCTCGGCGAGGACTAGGCTCCGCTCTGGATGCTTCACACGGGTTCACTGCCGTGCTCTGCGAGGACCAGGATCCGCTCTGGACGTTTTCCATGGGGTCAAAGAGTGACGTTATCCGCGTTCCACGTAACCAGGAATTTTGCACCAGATGCTTCACACATGGGTTCACTGCCGTGCTCGGCGAGGACTAGGCTCCTCTCTGGATGCTTCACACGGGTTCACTGCCGTGCTCTGCAAGGACCAGGATCCGCTCTGGACATTTTCCACGGGGTCAAAGAGTGACGTTATCCGCGTTCTACGTAACCAGGAATTTTGCACTAGATGCTTCACACGGGTTCACTGCCGTGCTCGGCGAGGACTAGGCTCCGCTCTGGATGCTTCACACGGGTTCACTGCCGTGCTCTGCGAGGACCAGGAATTTTGCACTAGATGCTTCACACGGGTTCACTGCCGTGCTCGGCAAGGACTAGGCTCCGCTCTGGATGCTTCACACGGGTTCACTGCCGTGCTCTGCGAGGACCAGGATCCGCTCTGGACGTTTTCCACGGGGTCAAAGAGTGACGTTATCCGCGTTCCACGTAACCAGGAATTTTGCACTAGATGCTTCACACGGGTTCACTGCCGTGCTCGGCGAGGACTAGGCTCCGCTCTGGATGCTTCACACGGGTTCACTGCCGTGCTCTGCGAGGACCAGGCTCCGCTCTGGACGTTTTCCACGGGGTCAAAGAGTGACGTTATCCGCGTTCCACATAACCAGGAATTTTGCTGATTGTATCCGCATTTCACGGGATGGAGGTTTGACTGCTGGCGATATGTATACCACCGAGCCATGGAACTGGGAGTTGCCGCTGTTCCGCTTAGCTTGAAGTTGTGTCTGTCGTTACGAGACGAGTGTTGGGATGATCTCTAGGTCGCTTATGACCCGTCGAGATTTAGCTTCTTTCTTTGGTGAAACCTGGGGGAAGGTATGTTCCCTCTTTTGTTTACGTCCTTGGATTGTGTACAGGGTGTGATGGAACATCACCTGTAGGGCATAAATTAAAACTTTTTTTTTTATTTTATTTCTCTTTCCGCGATGCTCTATCATTTCAGCTTTTATATTGCGAAGGTCGCGATTGCCCCATCATTTCGGCTATTTTTCGCGGTGCCCAATCATTTCAGCTATTTATTTATTTTCTACTCGCTGCTTTTTATTGCGAGTTGCCCCATCATTTCGGCTATTTTTCATGCATACATTTTTACTTGCTGCTTTTTATTGCAAGTTGCCCCATCATTTCGGCTATTTCGTAGGCATGTGTGGCTTGCTAGCCTTTTCGCCGCAAGCTTGGGTTTTAGACACCGATTTCGGCATCAGTACCGCTACAAATGGAATATTGCCAGGAGCGAATCATCATCTGCCTCTGTCGATGTTGAACAAAGATGGCCTAGCAAACAGGGTTAAGGGTCCTGTCGACCAAGGCTTTTGACTTCATGAGCCGTAAGGGTCTCACAAAGGTATTTCTCCCTACAAGTCGTGATGATCTTGCAGGTGTATTTTCTCCTTAGGGATCGTGAGGATTCCTAAGTGTATGTTCCTCTGTAAGTCGTAAGGATCCTACAAGAGAGCTTTCTCCTTATGGGTCGAGAGAACCTACAAGGGTTGCTCATTATATGGACATATCCCTAGTCACAGGTGTGACTTTGCTGGGGAAATGTTTATTCGCGCCCGTGGATTGTATACAAGGGTCAGTATTGAGCCCCTTGTAGGGCAGTATCGAAGGTTGTGGGGGATTTTCTTAAGAACAAGTTTAGGTTTCTGTAACTTAAGACTTTCAAATCTCATGAGCCGTGAGGGTCCCATAAGAGAATTCTCCTTACGAGTCGTGAGGATCTCGCAAGTGTATTTTCTCCTTAGGAATCCTGGGGATCCCTAAGTGTGTTTCTCCTTTGTGAGTCGTAAGGATCTCACGCGGGTGTTTTCTCCTTACAAAGTCGAGAGGACCCTATAAGTGTCTCTTAACGAGGTTGCGCCCTTTCGGGTTTTCACAAACACTCGCCGGTAGCCCTGCTGTTTTTACTCACGGAGCCCTTTCGGGTTTTCGTTCGTGCCCATTTTGCTTATGGACATACCGTTTTTTTTTTATTCTTTTTCTCTTTTTTTAACAAGGTCGCGCCCTTTCGGGTTTTCACGAACACTCGCCGGTAGCCCTGCTGTTTTTACTCACGGAGCCCTTTCGGGTTTTCTTCCGTGCCCATTTTGCTTATGGACATACCGTTTTTTTTTTCGTTTTTTTTTTCATTTTTCTTTTTCTCCTTTTTTTTTTGTCAGCCTAAGGATGCTGCGGTAGTAGTTTAGGGACGTTTCGGTCCGTCGTTAGTTTAAGGACATTTCGGTCCGTCGTTAGTTTAAGTACGTCTCGGTCCGTTATTAGTTTAAGGACATTTCGGTCCGTCGTTAGTTTAAGGACATTTCGGTCCGACATGGAGAAGGCCGGCTACCGCTTATAAAGCTCGAGCTTAGGAAGATAGCGAGCGGACATAGTCGTCGTCATCTATCATTGACCTAGGCCGTGGCTCATTAAGCGTAGTATCTCTTTAGGAAGCGACCGTTTATTGGCCTGAAAGTCCTTTCACCGTGCATGTCCATGAGTAGATAGGCCCCACCCTGGTAGACCTTATCTATGATGTACGGGCCTTCATAGTTTGGCTCGAATTTTCCCCGCTTGGCTCGATTGGGGATCATAGGCCTTTTGACCACTAACACGAGTTCGCCTTGGCGGAATGTTCTCGGTCGGGTCAATCTTTCATATGAGCGCGTCATCTTTACTTTATAAGCTTCCAGATTTTGTTGCGCTATGAGCCGGGTTTCGTCGAGGGCATCGAGCTCCTCAAGCCGAAGGTGAGCATTTTCTTCGTCTGTCAGCTCGTAGTGGACTGCCACTCGTAGAGAGGGTAACTCTATCTCGAGGGGGAGCACTGCTTCCGTCCCAAATACCAACGCGTACGGCGTTGTGTTCGTGGCCGTCTTGAATGTAGTTCGATAGGCCCAAAGGGCCTCTTGCAGCCTCTCGTGCCAGTCTTTCTTATTTCGGGACACCGTCTTTTTTATGATCTTTGTCAAGGTCTTATTGAAGGCCTCGGCCAGACCGTTAGCTCGTGGATTGTAAACTGAAGAATATCTCCAGTCTATATTGTGCTGCTGCGCGAAGCGGCTAATCTTATGGCTTCTGTAGGCTGGCCCATTATCGGAGATAATCCGCCGTGGGGTTCCAAACCGATAGATGACGTGCGTCTTGAAGAAGTGGAGGATATTCTCCGTCTTCACTTCCCTCAGCGGTACTGCTTCTGCCCATTTGGAGAAGTAATCAGTTGTCGCCAGGATGAAACGATGTCCCCGGGACGATGCTGGCTCGATGGGGCCGACTATGTCAGTCCTCCACATTTCGAATGGCCAGCTAGCCACCGTTGGGTGTAGTAGATTCGGATGTTGGTGGATAAAGTCTCCATGAATCTGGCACGAGTGGCATTGTTTCGCATACTCGAGGCAGTCTTGGACCATCGTGGGCCAATAATAGCCCATCCGTTTGATCTTCAATTTGATTTTCGGGCCTGCCTGGTGAGAACCGCAGAGTCCGTCGTGAACTTCCTGAACGACTCTTTCTGCTTCGCCAGGTCCTAAGCATCTCAGCCACAGAGAATCAAACGATCTCTTGTATAGAGTGTCGTTGACAAAAGCAAAAAATAGAGCTCGTTTCATGAGCTGATGTCTTGAGGACGCTTCTTCGGGCATTCGGTGGGACTTAAAGTAGTCTATGAAGACTTCACTCCAGTCCTCGGCCTTCTCATAGTCTTTTATTTGTAGGGTCGTCTGCTCAGTCGCCCCCTTTTCTTCGTATAATTCCGGAGATATTTCTGCCGGGACGAGCACTCGACGGCTTTGTACCACAATTCTGACGTTATCGAGGTTCTCGTCAGCCAGTTCTTTAGCGAGCTTAGCTAGCGCGTCTGCTTTGCTATTTTCTGCACGTGGTATACTTTCCAAAGTGTAGAAGGGAATTTAGGTCAATAGTTGTTGCACCTTTTCGCCGTATTTCACCAACTCCGGTTTGCACGTTTGGTAGTCAGCATTTACTTGACTAACAACCAATTGAGAATCCCCGTATATAGAGAGGTCTTCAATTCCCATGTTAATGGCGATCTCGAGGCCCGCTATCAAAGCTTCGTATTCGGCTTCATTGTTCGTCCTCGATTTCGTTAAGGAGAAAGCAAAGCGCATTATCCCTCCTTGTGGGGTTACGAAGATGAGGCCTACTCCCGATTTGATTATGGGGGTACATTGTTTGCGCTTCTTTATGGAAGATGCCCCGTCAAAATAGAGTTCCCATCGGGTATCACCGCCGCCGATCGCGTCGAATGCATGTTCGTCCGGCAAATCGCAGTTCAGAGGAGAACCGGCAGGTACTGGATGCTCAGCGAGGAAGTCGGCAATGGCCTGGCCTTTCACTGCCTTAAGAGGTCGATACGTTATTGAGAACTCCATCAAGAGTAGAGCCCATTTAGCGAGTCGACCCGTCAATATAGCCTTCGAAATCAAATATTTAAGAGGATCCACCTTCGAGATGAGACGGACTTCGTGCGCCAATGCATAGTGTCTGAGTTTTGTTATCGCGAAGATTAACGCCAAGCAGTGCTTTTCAATGGGCGAGTAGTTGTTTTCTGCCCCCAGCAGAACTCGACTTAAGTAGTAGAGTGCTCTCTCTTTCCCTTGATCGTTCTCTTGTGCCCATAATGCGCCTAAGGAACCTTCGAGGGCGGTTGTATAAAGAATGAGGGGTTTTCCCTTGACCGGCGCAGCCAACACCGGAGGGTTCTGCAGGTACTGCTTGATCTCGTCTAGTGCACCTTGGCATTTGTGATCCCAAACGAATGGAGTTCCCTTCTTCATCAGGTGGCTGTAAGGACGGCATTTGCCTGAAAGATTGGCGATAAATCGCCGGATGTATGCGAGCTTCCCTTGGAGAGACCGCAACTGTTTGAGGGTTCTTGGCGGAGGCATTTCCATGATCGCCTTGATCTTAGATGGATCTATTTCGATACCTCGATGTCGGATGATGAATCCCAGAAATTTACCCGAGGAGACTCCAAACGCGCATTTGAGGGGATTCATCTTCAAATTATATTGCCGAAGGCGTTGAAATACAGTCTCCAGATGCTTTAAATGCTCTTCGTATGACATGCTCTTTACTACAAGGTCATCGATATAGCACTCGACGATGTCATGTATGAGGTCGTCGAAGATTTTTGTCATGGCCCTTTGATAGGTAGCGCCGGCGTTCTTTAGACCAAAGGGCATAACCCTGTAGCAGAATATACCCAAAGGGGTCCGGAAAGCGGTATGCTTCTGGTCTTCGGGATGCATCTTTATCTGATTGTATCCTGACGAACCGTCCATAAAGAAGAATACCTCGTGAGTGGACGTGTTATCTATCATTAGCTCGGTTACTGGTACTGGGAAATCGTCCTTTGGACAGGCTTTATTGAGATCCATGAAATCCACGCATATGCGTACCGTCCCATTCTTCTTCATTACCGGGACGATATTGGCGATCCAGTCGGGATACTGGACTTCTTGGATAAATCCAGAATCGATCAGCTTCTTGACCTCGGCGTTGATGCTCATTTCAAGCTCGAGTCGCATCCTTCTTGGCGCCTGCTTGACTGGCTTGATATCTGGGGATATCGCTAATTTATGCACAGCAATCTCCGGATCTAATCCTGGCATCTCGGAATAGTTCCACGCGAAGCAGTCTTTATGCTGTAGAAGCACGTTCTTTAATGCGGCCACTCTTTCTTCAGATAGCAGCTCGCTGACGAATGTCGGTCGCGGATCATCTGCCGACCCCAGCTCAATCTTCTTGAGGTTATCTGCAGTAGTATGTATGCCATCTTCCAGTTCTTTCGGAGCTGGCGGAAATTCTGAGACCACCTCATCATCGCTGTTCTCAAAGCACCAGGGAAGGTCATCCATGTTCTCGGGCTCTTCTTTTAATATCGTAATCGTATAACAGGTGCGAATCCGCTTCCAGGATTGAGGTGGATCCGGTTCTGCTCTTGCGGCTTTGGGTTCGTGCTTTTGTGGCGGCGTTACCCTCCAGCCGTTGGATAAAGCGAATCTGCCCTGTTGGTACTGGTCCTCGACCCAGTTCTTGAAGGTGAAGCAGTCTTCGGTAGGATGTCCTATGGCTTGGTGATAAGAGCAATAGCTCAGATGAGAAGCCTTGTTAGCTTGCTCAGGGTGTCTAGACCCTGGAAGCGCGATCATTTGATGTTTTATAGTGAGCTCGAGTAACTTCTCCGTCTTGTCTCGAGGGAAGGAATACGCTCGACTCATCTTTTTCGCGAGGGACAAATCCGGACCGCGCAATGCCCGCTCACGTGACTCTCTAATCCTGTGTCGTTGTTGTCGGCTCCTCTCTCCGCTTCTTGATTTATTTCCGTCTCTGCGTCGGGCCTTTCGTACAACGGGTTGACAAGGATGAGCATCTTTGTCTTTTGCAGCCCGTTGAAATAGACGTTGCGTCCTGGCCTTCTCATAGATGGCCATCTCGCGGTTGTGGTCTTCCCGAGCTTTTTGACCCACTTTCCTGATAGGCTTGTCCATTCGTTCTTCAAACGATGGACTCGGCATTTCAATCGCGGGATCTAGTTTTGATGAGGGGTTGGCATTTCCTGACGGGGCGTCCTCTTCTTCATCAAAAGTATATATGGCGTAGCTACTATGGGCCCGTTCCCGTTTTCCGGTTCTCGCGTATCCAAGCCCAAGTGTTTCCATTTTCCCGTTGGGCAATTTGCGTTGGGTCCCAGGGACATCCCAAATCCTGTTGTAGAACCGAGCTTGTCGAACAGTCTGTTTTAAGGGTACTCCTTGGCGCTTCAATAGCCTCTTTAGTCCATTTGTGTAGTATCTAGGCAAACGGATAGGTTGGAGCCTGTCGAGTGTAACATCCGTGCCGTGCCAGATCTCTTTCTCTATTTTCGACTCTGAGGATCGGTAGAATAGAATTAACTTCTCACCCCTTTGCCTGGGAGGGACGTAAAATGTTTGCAGGTCCTGCACATTATGAGCTTGAAGTGTGTCGAGATCCTTGTAGTGTTCCCGCGGCACCATGGTGATTTGCAAACTCTGATCATCGCTAGGGGGTGCTTGTATTGACAGCCGATTGGAGAACACGGCATTAACCTCATCTTCCGAGTCACTTCCGAAGACCAACATGGGGGCGGACGTCCCCGGGTTGTTGCGTTGAGATGGCCCGGCATAAACTATCTCTTCTTCTTCTTCGGTATCGCTCCCGAAAACAGGGATGGTGGCGGCGGCTTTGTTCTCCGGGTTGCGACACCTTTCTGTATCCTCGAAATCTGGCAAAAAGTACTTCGCATCTTCGTATTTGCGGACTTCGTTCAAGGAAAATGGGTTCAACTCACCTGTTACGGTATACTCGAAACCATCCTTAAAGTACTTCATACACTGATGTTGTATAGAAGGGATGATGTTGTACTCGTGTAGCCAAGGACGACCGAGCAAGGCGTTGTAGCAGGTCTTGGCGTCAATGACATGGAATTTGATGTCTGTGACGAGGAGTCCAAAGCGTAATGTTAGTATCACGGATCCGAGAGTCCGTGACGATTGTGAATCGAAACCGGAGATAGTAATTTTGTCACGAGCGAGGTGTTGCACACTCATGCAGATTTCCTTCAACACCCGAACATTAAGGAGATTGACGGAGGATCCATTATCCACCAGGATCTTGCCTATCTTGATATCATGGCAGTATCCAGAGACATATAGGGGACGGTTGTGGTCGCACGTCCCGAGAAGGAGGTCTTCGTCACCGAAAGTGATGTCGGCCGTATGCACTTCCTCCAATTCATCCTTCATCCTTTCAGTGGCGAGGAAGGCTTGGAATTGCTCAGGTTCTTGTAACGCCTTAATTAGTGAGTCTCACGCTTCTTTTGATAATAGGAGGGCATCGAGAATGCTAAGCTGAGAAGTTAGCTTTCTTAGGTGCGCTAGGATGTTATAGTCCACCTTACCCTTCCTAGGAGGGTCTTTGGCAGCCAACTCTTTCATGACTTGGTCATCTAAAGTGATATCTTCAGTGACCTTTTCCTTTCCCTTATCTTTTCTACTCGCGGGCCCGAGATTCTTTTCTGGGAGTGTGCGATTGCGCAGCTGAATGTTCTCGCAGGCCTCCGATTTCTCCTCTTTCCCTAAAACGGATTCTTTAAAGAGAGGGCTCAGAGCCATTTTTTCATCGGAGTCGCTCCCAAAGGTGAGAACTTGTGACCCTCCGGCGTTAACCATGTAACAGTTGCCAGTGGTCTTGTTGTGCTCGTCGGCAGTACTTCTTTGTTCTCGACGAGTCTTGCGTTTCATGCGCTTAAAATGTTGCCGATGAGCAACGTATCCTTGCCACCATATCTTAAAGGCGTCGCACTCCTCCGTGGGGTGTGAAATTTTCCGATGATATGCGCAATAATCAGGGTGCCTCTCCACCCCATTGAGCGTGTTTTCTTCCGAGGGTGGTAGCTTCATTCCTATCGACATGGCTTTGGCAAACCGTTTCCTCGTCTTGAATATCTTCTTGTCTGACTCGGATGCCTTTCGATCTGGCGGGAGTACTTCAACTCTTTCATTTAGTCGCCTGCGTTCGGCTCCTTCCGATGCGGCCATCTCACGCTCCTGATCTGCTTTACTCTTTAGACGAATCTCGTCCAGAAAGGCGTCGATCATTTCATCTGTTGGTCACACAAGTCCTGGCTCAGGGTGTGCCCCCAGTTTCTCGGTGCCAGGAGTTTTCTCATCTTCCGAGTGGGAAATCACATGACAACTCGCCACATGTCCCTCGGATTCATCCGATGAGCTCTCTTCCTCATCTTCCTTCTGAAAGACGTGGTTGAGGAACTCTTGCAGTGTTACGGGAGTCCGTGCCTTTTGATTGTACTCCTCCAGCGCGTCAATCTGTTTCTGCAAATCCGTGCGCTTGTTTCCAGGCTTCACGGGCCTTTTGGATTTCCTCTTCTTTTTCTTCGAAAATTTTGACGATTGGGTGTGAGTACTTGGGCCATCACCACGAATCTTTGTAGTTGGGCGCGGCTTCAACATCCCTTCGATGATTTGAGGTTCAAGCGGGTTCTTCCATTCAACCGCTGGGCACGCATGAAGGTCACTCAGCATCCTTTTGGTTTTAGCTGATAGCACGATTTCCCATGGAGCTTCTTCAATAAAGGAACAAGTCGCCCCCGGTGCGTCCGTCTTCTTAGGAGTATGCGGCTGTGGCGGGTTCACCTTCCACTTTTCGGAAAGCGCAAACTTTCCCTGGAGGTATTGATCTTCAATCCATCCTTTGAATACGAAGCAATCCTCAATCGGATGGCTTACAGTTTGATGGTAAGGGCAATAGTTGGGGTTGTTCACCTCAGTGGGTTGTGGCGGTCGCCTTGGATTTGGCAGGTTTATAAGTCTGTTGCGTACTGCCAGCTCGAATAGCCGTTTAGTCTTGTCCCGTGGGAACGAGTAGGGACGCTTCATCTTCTCATTATAATACCGGCGTCTTTCTTCCAGTTGATCCGTCAGCTTTGGGGCATTGGGTTGCTGCTGGGCATTCGCGACGAAGGTGGCCTTTCCTTTACCCTTGTCATTCCGAGGTTCTGGCTTCGGGGGAGACGGTCTATGACCCATTTGGTCCATCTGAGCCAACTTGTTGATTAAAGCCTGGAATGTGGTTGGCTTAAAGAACATCATAAACTGGGAGATAGTTGCGTGAGGGTCTAGGGTTCCCACGAACATGCCCACCGCGGGCGCTTCCTCAATGCGTTGCTCGCATTTCGACCACAAATTCCGCCATCGTATAGCATACTGGACCCAAGTTTTGCCTGGTTTTACCCTGGCGTTAATCAGTGTCGTTATTGGAGTGCGTTCGCTGGCGCTTGCGAATCGCTGAGTGAATAGCAACTCCATTTCAGCGAACGTCTTGATAGAATCGTTCGGGAGTTCCGAATACCATTCGAACGCTGTTTCTGATAAGCTGCCCACGAACTGGCGAAGCAACAGTTTATCATCTCCGCCGGTGTTACCGCAAAGGGCCCTGAACTGGGCGACATGTTGGTGGGGATTGCCGGTCCCCTTGTAAACATGGAACTTGGGAATTGTGTAACCCGGCGGGTACTTGATTTGGTCGTACCAGCTTGGATATGGCCGCCCCGTTTTTACGACTTGACCAGCTGCCTCAGTCGCATGATGAACCCGGATTTGCTAGGCTATATAGTCGACCAAGTCAGCCTTAGAGATTGTCTCCTCCTTAGCCGTTGAGAGGGCCGGTGGTGGATTTGACGTTCCTCACCTGTCGTCTTCAAGGACGATCGGGGGATCCTCAGCGGGTGGATCCTGTTGGATCATCATTCTTATCATATCTTGGAAGAGGAGGCCCATACGCTGTATGTTGGCTGCTTGTTCAGCAACCTCTTTGTCCTTCTTCTCCAATATTCGGCGAAGGAATTCGGCGTCGGTTTCTTCCTCCTGGCGTTCGTCCGAAGACGTTTCTGGGTTTTCTTTTGGCCCGGTAAGTGCGGCCATAGCATTCATCATTTCCTGGAGCTTTTGCTGTTGCTCCTGAGCTTTGGTCACCGACCGTGTGAGCGGTCTATGACCTGTAGACGCACGGCTGTCTTCTTTTCCTGACGCCATGTATACGGTGTGGACCATCATGCCCCCAGACTTAGGGCGTCTGGGCTTAGTGCCTTTGGCTGTCGTTGCAGGCTGGGGGATCTTCTCTGGTTTCCTCCTTTTATGAGCAGTGGAGGTTGAGGGGGCCGTTGAGGTGGGCATCCAGACAGCCTTTCGTGGTTTAGCCTGGTGACCGGCTTCCGATTGGATTTTCAGCTTCTTGTGCTGGCGGGAGAAGTTTGGATCGATCATCGAATCTCGGGCCTGCCGCCAAACCTTATAGATTTTGGAAGACAGTCGTTGAGGGGATCGGGGCTGCTCTGACTTTATCTCCACAACCTTTTTTAGTGGGGGATGAGACCTCTTTAGCACCGCAGTAGGAGAATTCCTTCGCACCTTATTTAGCATCTCGAAGCTGTTCCCCGTTGGAACAGCAGCATTAACTTCCGCCATCGGGGCTGATGGAGTTAGCCCAGAGGGGGAGTTGCCCCCAGCCTTCCTTACTCGGCGCCAATGGCGACGTCGAGCGTGTCGAGCGGACGGCGTTGGTTCAGCGGTGAGAATGGCTTCGTCTTACCCCCTGTGTAGGTGGGGGGTCGTTGCTGGTGTTAGCCTGTTAAAGACCGATGTCCTTTGGGTAGCAGGAGCGGGAGCTGAAGCCGTCAATCTTGTAAAGACCGACTTTTTGGCCGGGGAAGCCGCCTTGGCGAGTTCAGGAGCAGGATCGGTCACTTTCTTAGAAGCAGCCTTCTCTGGGATTGTAGGCCCCATGATGGGTCCACAGGATTTCTGGCCCAATCTAGAGAAGACCGAGGCGCTGATGTTGGGCGACCCGTTGAGAGGAGCCGCAGCAGGGGTAAGACGATCAAAGACCGACTTCTTGGGAGCTTCCTTTGTCAGCACCGGCGCTGTAAAGCTTGTCGGTGGGAGCATAGTCCCAAAGAACAATCCGGTAGTGGCCTGAGTCACCTGGTCCACCGGTATTATGAATAACGAAGCGGCTTGGGGTCCGTAGGCTATACCTCCTGGCGAGGCAGAGCGTTGGTCACAATTGCAGTCCGAGCAGTTGGAGCATTTCGCAGAAGTAGAAGCCATCGATCCTTTGCTTTCTGCAATGAGCAAGACACCAAGTCTTAGTATCTCGAAACCCAAGGGCAACCATTAGCGAACCGCGATTGGTTCGCGAATCACGACACACGAAGTGTGGAGTGGAAAGAGGAAGAGGTCCCACCGGGCGTGCCAGAATCTGTTCCCCTCCGAACGGCGGCCGAGACGCGGGACGTCTCACTTGAGCTTCGGGGCAGATGCTAATTGGTGCTATCCGTCCATCTCTCCGAAGATGCCAAGTTGATTTATGGCACCGTGTATCGAAGGTCTGAACGGATGCGTCCGATGTAGCAGACTTCGTCAGATTCCCCCTCGCTTGAGGGGTTTTTGATTGTGGGGACGCTCTTCCCTACAGGCGCAAGCCCCTGCAGTTAATTACGCTACCGCGTCGCGGTAACAACTTTCTCCTTCTCCAGATGGTCACTTCGTGTCGTGTGTGTTTATTTTATGTTTTGTTGCCCGTGGATTGTTTACGGAGATCGAGTTATGTCGTCGCCCGTAGGGCGTGGACTAGTCCAAATCCGTATTATCTTAGATTTGGGTTTGGGGGTTTGGTTTGAGGATACGTTAGCCATATTTAAGGCTAAGATCCACTTAAACATGATCATTTAGATCCGACAAAAGAGCATTTGGGGCTCTATTGTTCCATTTTAGGGACATGGTGGTCCATTTAATGTATGGCCGTCGGGACCCATCACCTCTCTGACGACGTTGAAGGATTACAACGACAGATGTCAGAGGAGTTCAGAGATGTACCCTTGAACCAGAGTTGATTTGGGGATTTATAGTCCAATTTGGGACTAAAGTCTGTTTGAAAGTTTAAGGATACGTTAGCCATATTTGAGGCTAAGATCAACTTAAACAGGATCGTTTAGATCCAACAAAAGAGCATTTGGGGCTCTATTGTTCCAGTTTAGGGACGTGGTGGTCCGTCGTTAGTTTAAGGACATTGCGGTCCATGGGTAGTTTAAGGACATTACGGTCCATTGTTAGTTTTAGGACATCTCGGTCAAGGTTAAGGACGTCGTAGTCCATGGGTTTAAGGACCCCACAGTCCATTGTTAGTTTTAAGACATCTCGGTCAAGGTTAAGGACGTCGTAGTCCATGGGTTTAAGGACCCCACAGTCCATTGTTAGTTTTAAGACATCTCGGTCAAGGTTAAGGACGTCGTAGTCCATGGGTTTAAGGACCCCACAGTCCATTGTTAGTTTTAAGACATCTCGGTCAAGGTTAAGGATGTCGTAGTCCATGGGTTTAAGGACCCCACAGTCCATATCAATGTGTGGTCATCGGGACCCGTCACCTCTTTGAAGACGTTGAGAGATTACAACGCCAAGTATCAAAGGAATGAAGAGATGTACCCTGGAACCGGAGTGGATTAAATAGTCTTTGGCCCAATTTGGGATCAAGACCAATTAATTATGTTATGAGCCCATTAGCCCAGTTAATTACGAATTGAGGACTTATGGCCAGCTTGGGCTAAGTCCAATCATGTCTGGGACATCGGCCCTCCTGTTGGTCCCTTGAAGGAGAGGCTTTGCCTCTGGCCATTTAGCCAATTGGGCCAATACATAGTGTTAAACACTAAAGACCAATCAGTGTTGAACACTGAGAATGAGGTTGATAAGTCAGTGTTTAACACTAGAAGATAGTTGGTGTCAACACCAGCAACAAGGCCTTCAAATTAGTGTTAAACACTAAAACAGACCAGTGTTAAGCACTGGCAACAGAAATCCCAAATTAGTGTTGAACACTAAGGTAATCAGTGTTGAATACTGCAAATAAAGTTCTTTGCTTAGTGTTGAACACTAAGGCCAAACAACGTTTTAACACTGAATTCAGGGGTTCCAATTTAGCGTTAGACGCTGAGGCAGGAGGGGTCACGTGGTAGCACGTGAGGGCGCCCTCCCTTCGTTTGTTCTGCTGAGAAGATTGCATCTTTTGGAGCATCACGTGTCATCACGTGACGGGTGTTTGAATGGAGTATGTTAAAGCCTCTGCCAAGGGTCACGTGGGTCACGTGAGGCACTGCCTCAAAGGGCTTTCTGTAGATCTTTTGGGGGGGTCACGTGGTGACACGTGACCCTGCTTTTCTGTAGTTGTTTAGAAGATCTGTTAATCCCTTTCAGGAATTAAATTCCTCGTAGGGTTGAACCCTAACAATAATTTCAGAGGAATTAAATTCCTAGTTCCTTTTGAAAAGTTGAACTCTGAATTTTCTATAGGAATTAAATTCCTCATATATGTGAAGAACTGAATAGGGTTAAACCCTAATAAAAGCTTTAAGGAATTAAACCCCCACTCTCTGTTAGAGAATTATTCTGGGGAATAAGATTAAGGGAATTAAATTCTTGTTGTTTTAACAGAACTAAGTTCTTAACTAGGGTTAAACCCTGATTCTTTTCATTCTGAAGGAATTAAATTTCCATAACACAGGGTCAAACCCTAATTTTATTTTGAAGGAATTAAATTCCTATAGTTCTGTGAGAATTAAATTCTCGTACTTCCATTCCCTCTCTATGCTTTGGATCTGCATGGCAGGATCTCAACCCATTGAGAATTAAATTCTCAACTCAAGGGGAGATGTGCACTTTACAGATCCTCCATCAAAAAGAGAAGAAATATGTCATTCTGTTTTATATCAGAGTTAAACTCTGTTGAGAATTAAATTCTCTTTTCTTTCAATGAAACCTTCCCTTTCTTACCTAGGGTTTTCTTTTGCAGAAGATCCAAATTCCTCTAAAGTATCAAGGCTCTCTCTCTTTTCTTCCCTCTGCATATATCCTTCTCTTGTGTGTCTCTTGGCTCCTATTTATAGGAGAAGCAGCCGAGTCAATTAGTTTTGGTGGATCTTTCATTAGGAGATTTGATTTGTATCCATCATTCGTTTTGGACCTTTGGATTATTAGGTGAATTTTACTCACCATTGGATTTTAAATCCAGAGATTCTCCTCTGTTATTTTGGTTAGATTTTACGGGGAAATCTTTCCAAATTCGAGATTTTCCCATAGGTAGATGATATTTAATCATCTTTAATTCAATCGGTTGCTTTTGGAAAGATTTGAGAGGTCTTTTCTCAGAATTTAATTCTGTTAACAAATGGGCTTTGAAGTCGGTCACGTGTGGCCACGTGACCCTTGGTCACGTGTGGGCACGTGACCCCCTTGGAATGAGCTTTTTTCTTTCTTTTTGCGCTCTGTCTTCTGGTTGCTGCTTAACCGTCACGTGCCATCACGTGACCCCTGGTTACGTGTGAGCACGTGACCCTCGTCTGGACCCCTTTTCTTGATTTAACCGGAGAACAAGTCTGCTGCTTTTGAGTATCACGTGCCAACACGTGACCCTGGTCACGTGGGAGCACGTGACCCTGGTCACGTGGGAGCACGTGACCTCTTCTGAAGCATTTTCTTTGATTTGATCAGGGAACCGGTTTGCCTTTGAAGCCGCTTTTAATTGTCACGTGCCAACACGTGACCCAGATCACGTGGGAGCACGTGACCCTTTCTGAAGCCCTTTTCTTTGATGTAGTCGGGAAGCTGAATTTGCCTTGCTGATGCTTTTAGATGTCATGTGCCAACACGTGACTGCTGGTCACGTGTAAGCACGTGACCCTTTTCTGAAGCCTCTTCCGTGGGCTTTCCTGATTTTAAATCAGGAAACAATGGCCTCTAGGGCATATACACTAACAATCTCCCACTTGCACTAAGGCCATGTACTGGCGTATCGAAGACCTATCATCTCGATCAGCCGCTCAAACTGAATCTGGGGTAAGGCCTTCGTGAGTGGATCTGCAGTGTTATTATCAGTAGCAACCCTCCGAAGCTCGATCTCCCGGCGATCCACGATCTCCCTGATCAGGTGATACCGCCTCAAGATATGTCTGGACTTCTGATGGGACCTGGGTTCCTTCGCTAAAACTATAGCCCCGTTGTTGTCGCAATACAGAGGTATTGGATCAACAATGGACGGAACCACCTGAAGTTCTGTTAAGAACTTCCTCATCCAGACAGCTTCTTTTGCGGCATCAGATGCAGCGATATATTCCGCTTCCATCATCGAGTCAGCAACGGTTTTCTGTTTGGAACTCTTCCAACACACCGCCCCTCCATTGAGGGTAAAGACATAACCCGACATGGACTTGGAATCATCCTTATCACTCTGGAAGCTGGAGTCAGCAAAGGCCTCGATCTGGAGGTCTTTTCCGCCATACACCAAGAACATCTCCTTAGTCCTTCTCAGGTACTTGAGAATGTTCTTTACCGCTATCCAGTGCTTCTCCACAGGGTTTGACTGATACCGGCTTACCACACTCAGTGCATAAGCTACATCTGGTCTGGTACACAATATCGCATACATTATAGAGCCTACCGCAGAAGCGTAGGGTATAATAGACATGCGATCCCTTTCCAAATCAGTCTTGGGAGACATCTCTTTGGAAAGGGTGATCCCGTGACAAGCCGGTAGATTACCGCGCTTGAAATCTTCCATACTGAATCTTTTCAGTATGGTGTCGATGTACTTGGATTGCGAAAGTCCTAATATCCTCTTGGATCTATCACGATGGATCCGGATCCCCAGAATGTAAGAGGCATCATCCAGGTCTTTCATGGAGAACCTCTGTGACAAGAACCCTTTGACAGATTGTAGCATAGGAATGTCATTTCCTATCAAGAGAATGTCATCCACGTATAAAACGAGGAATACGACAGTTCTTGCTACAAATCTACTATAGATGCATGGTTCATTTGGATTTTTGATAAAGCCAAATTCTTTGACTGTCTCATCAAAACAGATGTTCCAACTCCGCGATGCCTGCTTTAGTTCATAGATGGACTTAAGCAACTTGCACATCTTTCCGCTGCTCCCACTCTGAATGAAACCCTCTGGCTGGTCCATATAGACGCACTCCTCTAAATTTCCATTTAGAAAAGCGGTCTTTACGTCCATCTGCCAAATCTCATAATCGTGGAAGGCAGCAATGGCAAGAAGGATCCGAATGGATTTCGGCATAGCCACTGGAGAAAAGGTTTCGTCATTGTCCAAACCAGGTCTTTGACGAAAACCCTTTGCAACAAATCTAGCCTTATAGGTCTCAACATGTCCATCTACACCAATCTTCCTCTTGAAGATCCACTTGCATCCTACGGGTTTTACCCCATCTGGAGCAATGTCCAAAGTCCACACTTTGTTGGTGTACATGGACTCCATTTCGGTCCGCATTGCATCCAGCCATTTTACCGAGTCAACGCTTTGAATGGCCTGCTGGAAGCTAGTCGGCTCATCACTATCAATGATGCAATCCTCTCTATCCCCGTCTACGAGAAAACCGTAGTATCTCTCGGGCGGATGAGACTGCCTACTACTCCTGCGGAGCGGCGTAAGAATGTCCTGTTCTTTCAAACCCTCTGGTTCTTCTAAGATCTCAGTAATAGCTCGTGGTTCTGGAATTTCTTCCAGTTCTATTGCGCTCCCACTTATCTGATTTTCCAAAAACTCAGTTTCCAAGAAGCAGGCATGACGAGAAACAAAAACCTTTTGTTCCTCTTCGCAATAGAAGAAATATCCCTTGGAGTTCTTTGGATATCCCACAAACTTGCACTGTACTGAGCATGCCTCGAGTTTGTCCGCATGCTGCTTTATGACAAAAGCTGGACATTCCCATGTCTTAACGTGCTTAAGATAGGGTTTCTTCCTACACCACATCTGATATGGTGTGGTAGGCACGGTCTTAGATGGAACTCGGTTCAAAAGGTATGCAGCTGATTCCAGTGCATATCCCCAGAATGATCGCGGCAACTCAGCGTTACTCATCATGGAACGTACCATATCCAATAGGGTTCGGTTCCGTCTCTCCGATACACCGTTATGTTGCGGAGTGTATGGAGGAGTAAGCTGAGAGAGAATTCCATTCTCTTTTAGGTAATCCAGGAACTCGGCACTCAAGTATTCACCACCTCGATCAGATCTCGGTGTCTTGATACTTTTGCCGGTTTGTTTTTCTACTTCATTCTTATATTCCTGGAATATTCCAAAGGCTTCAGATTTATGTTTCATTAAGAAGACATATCCGTACCTTGAAAAGTCATCCGTAAAAGTAATGAAGTAAGAATAACCGCTTCGTGCATGTGTAGACATTGGACCGCACACATCGCTGTGTATGAGTCCTAAGAGCTCGCTCGCTCTTACTTCGTGTCCAGTAAACGGAGTCTTTGTCATCTTCCCTTTGAGACAGGATTGACAAGGTGCATATGATTGATATTCGAACGGATCCAAATATCCTTCTGTATGTAACTTCGTCAACCTTCTCTTATTGATGTGACCCAGTCTACAATGCCATAAGAAAGCATGATTGATTTCTGGAGTCTTTCTTTTGTGTGTATTCTGGACATTGAAAATTTGTGGTTGGTTTAATACGTATATACCATTGCTTAATATACCTGACCCAATCAAAACTTGATTAAGGTGAATGTTCACAACATTGCTTACAAATGCAAATTCATAACCTTCTTTAGACAATAAAGATACAGATATGATATTACAAGTTGCATTGGGTACAAAATAACAATCACGCAAAACCAAAACATGTCCATCTGACATTCCCAGGTGATAGTCCCCCACAGACTCAACATCCATGCCAGCTCCGTTTGCAACTCTGAGGGTCATATCACCTGCCTTCAAAACCCTACGCTTTCTCAGTGCCTGCAAAGAATTACAGATATGAGATCCTGATCCGGTATCCAATACCTAGGAAGTAGAGTTTATTGATAGACAGTTTTCAATAACATACACACCTGAAGCCGAAGCCGCAACTTGCTTCGGGTCCTGGTTCTTGGCCTTCCAAGCCCTGCAATCATTTTTCCAGTGTCCACTCTTGTGACAATAAAAGCACTCTTCTTTCCCCACAAGCTTTCCCGCTATCTTTGTTGCTTTTGCTTTTCCCTTCGTTTCCACTTTACTAACACCGCCCCTTGGTTTGGTGGGGGTTTTCTTCTTCTTTCCCTTGGCTTTCGCCCTGGACCTAGAAGAGGAAGGTCCTCCAACAAACAAAGTGGATGTTTCCCTACCTTTCTGTAGGGTGCCCTCTGCACTCCTCAGCAGGTTGAGGAGTTCTGAAAGTTCAACTTCTTTTTCTTGCAAGTTGAAGTTCAGGATAAACTGGACGTAAGTGGAAGGAAGGGACTGGAGAATCAAGTCGGTATAGAGCTCGTTCTTTAACGTGGTCCCAAGGTCCGCGAGCTCTTCAATATATCCAATCATCTTAAGCACGTGTTCCGCTACCGATGATCCGACGGCCAATCTTGCCGAAAACAGCTTTTTCGAGACTTCGTATCTGGCGATACGGGATTGCTCTCCATACAGTTCTTTTGTATGGAGAAATATGGATTCAAGGTCCATATTCTCGTGCCTCCTCTGATGTTCATTGTTCATAGAGGCAAGCACGAGGCACTTGGCCTTCGCGCAGTCGATCTCCCAGGTCTTACGAATTTCCTTATCCGCGACGCTGGAGGTGGGACCTGGGACAGGAGGAGCTTTGGTGGTAAGAAGATACCCCAGCTTGTCATAAGTGATTGCCATTTTGACATTCCTGAGCCAATCTTTGTAGTTTAGCCCTGTTAGTATATTTTTATCTAGTAATAACTTAAGTCCGGTCATGACGATTGGTCGCTGCAATTAGGAGAGAGAGAAGAAACACTTTAGCATGATGCTCTTGTAAGTTTAGAGTAGTTTTTAGTTTGTCTAAACAGGATGGCTCCCACTGTTTCTCGAATTCCTCCTCAAACCAAAAAGGAAGAATTAGTCGGGATCAATCTCACCGTACAATACTTGCTTAACCGTTCAGCGAGGCCAGTGTTGGTACTTTGAGGGAGGTTTTCCAACGCTTTCGTGAAGTTCCTTAATTAAATAACCTCTTTTCCCTGGGGGCGTAGCCCCGCTAACACCTTTCTATACACCTACTTGGTTTATAGCATTGATCGTTAAGTGAGAAAGTTCCCGAGGAGTAGCATATACTCACAGTAGGATCGGGATCCAAATATCATCGTGTGATAAAACTGAAGGAATCCTACCAGAATCATCACACTCCAAATGGTATGCAGCGCAAGCAAGTTTCAGTTTCTTTAGAAACTCCCGATGTGGATTTTTGCCCCATGCTCTTATGACCTTGACTTTGGCTAACAAATCATAAGTCACATGTCAAGTTCTACCCGTCATTCTCCAGGTTAATTTGAACCCACCCATACCTACCCTTGACTTTGGCCAACAAGGCAGTACGACTGTCCCAAACCAACGCATCTATCTATGCTGCATATGAATATCCAATAGCTACCAATCACTGTGCCTTGACTTTGGCCAACAAACACAGCTTGAATACTATTGACTATTCATATAAAACGATGGAGGGCTACGAATGGTTTTGGCGAAACCGTGAACGTAGTGAACATGATATAATTGATGGAACGAGATAGCTTTTAAAAGGAGTGGCTTAAGCTCCGCGTTTAAAAGTTGTTTTTGAAAAGAAACCGAGTGGTTTTGAAATTGTTCCAACGACTTTAACTTTGGTTTATTTTCTTGCATTAATTTAATGTGTCCCATCATTTAATCCTACCATTGTAGAAAACAACGAAAATATGACGTACGCTTATGCCATCCGCATTCGCCACGGGGCCCCATCATTACCCGTTAGGTTACTTAACTAACGACAAAGCGGAGGCTGGACTAGCGCGGATGCAAAACATAAGCAACGCCTAAATAGATATCATATATAGATATATACATTCGTCACATGCAATGATAGTCATTCCAGATCACAGATGAATACTTTGGATATACTAGGAATCTGCGATTCGTTCGAGCTTGCAACGAAAAGCGGATTACACGGTCGCGATGAATAGCCAAGACCCCACCCTAGACCCCTACGAGTGCGGCAAACTACCCGCCAAGTACCCGAAGTGAAGCAACCTCCCTCAACAACGTGAGTAGGCCACTCGGCACTTCGAGATACCCGGTAGTTTGTGCACCCCACCTTGGGTCTATCCTAGGAGCAAAAACAGTAAAAGAAATTATACAATGGCGGCTACAACCTCATCCTGGATGTGCGGCCATATAAATAATATTACATCAATTACAAATTACATGAATTGAAAGATAAAGAAAACTCTCATCTTACACCCCCCCGGCTATTCATCCGCGACAATCCAACGAATTCATATATACATACCAGCAACATTACAGATCACAGATATGTATAACCCCCACTAATCGACGTATAGCGATTAGCAGACGTTCAACACATATATCACATCACAGATATAACCCGTTAGCTAAAGTCTATAGAGGTTCGATCAAAATACGGATTTGTAACCACCCCAAAACACAAATTTGTTTTCTGGAAAATCTGGGCAGAAACAAACCATCTTAAAACTCCCAAAACACCATTATAAGAACACTGCAGGAGAAACGACCCACGGCCGAGTCAACTCGGCCGCGGATCCTCGGCAAGAGCATGCTCTTGCCGCGTTTCCACGGCGCGTTGACCGAGTCACTGGATCGTTTTTCTTGGATGTTCTTTAAAAACCCTGAGCCGATTTTTAGTACATGATTTATTATTTTTTGAACAGAAATAAAAATCGGCAGAAAGTTCACTTTTTCGGGGTGTTTTGCGGTTTTTTCTCCGATCGAAATTCTAGATACTTTGCTAACATGCTAGATAGTGTTTAGCTAGGCTCTGATACCACTGTAAGTCCACGTTACCCGTCCCGGTTCTTTCGGGGATGCGGAAATGGTGAAAAACGATTTTTTCGGTGGAGGTAACATGGACTCTAAAAACGGATCTTTACTAAACAAACTATCTAACAACATAACTAAGAGTTTAACTACTATGTTAGGGGTTATATCTTAACTTGAACTCCTTCTCTTCGACTCCTTGTGGTGGTCGGATCGGCCTCACCTTGTCGTCTCCTTGTGCCGAAGATGGATCCACCCGAAAGCTTCTACCTTTGGCTCCAACCTCAATCTTGAGGAAACTAAAGTGTTAGGTTTGCTAAACCTTTAACCTTAGGATGAGTCGAGAGTGGTTTTAGTGTTTTATCTCAAAGGAAAATGGTTCTCAACTCATGAGAGGGATTTTTCCTTAAGCTAGAGGAACAGGGAGAGCAATGGAGAGAGCTTGGATGAGAGAGAGTGAGAATGATAGAATGAGTGAAGACTTTTCGCAACCATGCTCTCAAAAACCAAAATAATCATAATAATAATTGTAATCAAGTATTATGTGATGGTTCATTTCAATGGCAATATCATTTCATGCATTTAATGCATTTTGTGAACAAGCAAGCAAGCAAAAGTCATAGCCATGAAATGATAGCCATTGTAATGATGATGGTCAACAAGTCCAAACTAGTCAACCGGTCAACAAAGTCAACAAGTCAAGAAGGTCAAACTTTCAACCCAACAATGGCACAATAATACTTAATTAATATTATTATTAATCATATTTCATATTCTCATTAGGATTTAGAAAAAGTCAACAGTCAACAACCCTAATGAGAATCCTCTGCCTCTGTCTCGGTCAACCGTGCATATACACCCGCATCCGCGTTCCGAGGAACACGAATACTAACAAGATAAAACCAATCCCAAAATGTATACTAGGATCTGGCTTAAGCCAAAACCCGCTAGCAATAACTGCCCGGACACCAAACGTGCACAAGTGCGCGGATGTGACCGAACCCTGTCGCAAAACCATGCGACCTCTACTCTGTTTTGCCCAAAGGCGAATAGCTCTCTGTGTGGGACTCTAAAGACTCGATACCACGCTGGCAGTGGGTTTAACCACAGACCGCAAGCGGCACTAGCTGTGCGTAACGGCCCCCAGGTAGATGCCGATAAGAAGACTGACGAGGTGAAACCCATCTGAACTCCTACTGAGCCTGAATGTGACAGTCTCCGTACAGTCCGGTCTGTTCGTCTGAGAATATCGCATGGCGGGCCTAGGGGGCGGTAAACGTCAGTCCTCTAATAGCGGTACAAGTCGTGTCGGAGTGTAGCCCAGAACACCCTGAGATAACACTGGAAACCTACCAGTATATCTCGCTTGCCCTGGCCAGGGACGACTATGTGTAATGGCTCTCCTTGACACAGCGCGATATCAACTCCCAATACCGGGAGAGACGAATCCTGTCTAACCGTCACTGCCTCTAAGTGCTTCGGGACTGCACCCAACTACTACCTGTTTGCACGACTCCTTTGAGCCATGGTAGGGTAGTAATCAAAGTACAGTGGGAACACACTCGAGGTGAAGTGACAGTGTCAAGTCAGCGGACTAAGCTGTACTCGTGTCACCTGGGAACTGATAACTGACGATAGGTATAGTACCAACCAATAGTTCCCGACGAGTCCTGTCCAGTGTACTCGTAACCTAACGAGCACCCGCATACTATCTCAAGTACGACGTACTGACGGCTGTGGGACAGACCGTCTCCCCTGCTGGGATGAGAAGCGCATACGCTAGTCTACTCCGGAGTATCGATGCCCTGTCTCGATAGTCCTACGACTAGGGACCTGTATAAGGATGTGCTTGTAGATTACCCAGCCCCCACGAGTGTGACTGCCATCACAACGCTGGTAATCAAGCAAAGATCCTAAGGGCTCCACTAATGTGTATAGGTGATATACTAAAAGAAACACATGTACACATTGAAGTAGAAACAAACCAAGTAGCATACTACCATTTTGAGCAAGATTGTCTATACAACTGTGAATATCCCAAGTTTCCATCAAGTAATAGAAAAACTAGTATGATACAGTAATGGCCTCTACGGCATATACACTAACATAGGGAACTACCAGCCAAGGATACCGAGCAAGGGAGGGCCCGGATGCCTCTTGGTGAGGGCTTCGATCCTTAGCGCGGGAGGGGCCGTAAGAGGCCTTCTAAGGATGGCCGAGCCGTATTAATGCCCCGTGCCTCTTGGTGAGGGCTTCGATCCCTGGCGTCGTGGGGTAAGGAACTACCAGCCAGGGATACCAAGCAAGGAAGGGCCCGGATGCCTCTTGGTGAGGCCTTCGATCCTTAGCGCGGGAGGGGCCGTAAGAGGCCTGCTAAGGATGGCCGAGCCGTATTAATGCCCGGCGCCTCTTGGTGAGGCTTCTATCCCTGGCGTCGTGGGGCAGGGAACTACCAGCCAGGGATACCGAGCAAGGGAGGGCCTGGATGCCTCTTGGTGAGGGCTTCGATCCTTAGCGCGGGAGGGGCCGTAAGAGGCCTGCTAAGTATGGCTAAGCCGTATTAATGCCCGGTGCCTCTTGGCGAGGGCTTCGATCCCTGGCGTCGTGGGGTAGGAACTACCAGCCAGGGATACCGAGCAAGGGAGGGCCCGGATGTCTCTTGGTTAGGGCTTCGATCCTTAGGGCCGGAGAGGCCGTAAGAGGTCTGCTAAGGATGGCCGAGCCGTATTAATGCCTGGTGCCTCTTGGCGAGGGCTTCGATCTCTGGCGTTGTGGGGTAGGGAATTACCAGCCAGGGATACCGAACAAGGGAGGGCACGGATGCCTCTTGGTGAGGGCTTCGATCCTTAGCGCGGGAGGGGCCGTAAGAGGCCTGCTAAGGATGGACCGAGCAGTGAAATTGCTCAGTTGCCTCCTGGTGAGGGCTTTGATCCCTGGCGTCGTGGGGTAGGGAACCTCCAGCCAGGGATAGCCGAGCAGGGTAGCCGCTCGGCTGCCTCTTGGCGAGGTTCTGTCCGACCTTCCCAATGTGAGTACCGAGGAGACAGACAGTCGCGGGAGACACATGTCACGAGCGCGTGGGGAAGGCGAAGCGCCAGAGTAGCGTCATTTTGGTTTCGCATAGGGAGGTGCGACGTTTGACGTCGACGTAAATGACCCACTCCGGGACCGAGTCGGGTCTCCCCACGATCGGGTGCTGACCCGCGAGGGCCGGCGTAGACTCCGGCTCCTTGATGGGGATGGTGCACTCGACGATAAAATTGACCAAGGCTTGTGCTTTGATGGACTGCCTCGGGCGGTATTTTATGTCAAACTGGGACAACTCCTACTTCCACTTCTCTAAGCGGCCCGAGGATTCGGGTGTGGCGAGGATAGCCCCCAGCGGGCGCTCGATGAGAACGAGGATAGTGTGCGCTTGGAAGTAGTGCTGTAGCTTCCTTGAGGCCACAACGAGTGCCAAGAAAATCTTCTTTATGACTGGGTACCTCGTTTCTGCGTCTTTGAAGACGTGGCTCACATAGTACACCGGCTTTTGCGCTCCGTCGACCTCTCATACTAGCACTGAGACTGCTGCTTGGTCGGATACCGCCAGATACAGTGATAACTCGTCTCCCTCAACTGGTCGGGTGAGCAGCGGTGGCGTCGCAAGGTGCCTTTTTAACCGGTCGAAGGCGGTCTGGCACTCTTCTGACCACTCGAACCTCGGAATTTTCCTTAGAGCTTTGAAGAATGGGAGGCACTTTTCCCCAGACCTCGACATGAAATGGCTCAGAGCGGCTACCCGCCCTGTCAGTTGCATGATCTCGACGTAAATCTTGGGCGCGGTCATGTTGAGGATAGCGTCGATTTTTTCCGGGTTAGCCTCGATCCCACGGTGGGTGACCATGAAACCGAGGAACTTTTCCCCGGTGAAATCCCGGCACATAGAATATCTCCTCGTGAGCCTTTCGCAGACTGGATGGACTTTAGCCTAGGTGTTCTCCGGAGGTGAGGTGATTTAGATAGAAGATAAAGATGCCTTGAGGTTTGAGTTCTCTCGAGTAACCAATTTTTCCATTTATTCATTCCAGACTTATGAATTTTCTTATGCCTTGGTTTGGAATCAAATATTCCTCGTGTCGTACAATAAATTTTAATTCTATCCTTAAGAAAAGGATAGGTGCCGTGATATTGAAGTACAGATCTCAAATGATACTTGTTAAGTAATTAATTTTGTGATAATTTGTAAAATACATATGCTTGAGACAAAGAGGATAAGTCACAATAAATATTAGAATTATTACTAATATTAATGCGTACTTGGCGAGGTTCAGCTTCATCTTGAACTTGTGTAGTACCTCGAAGGCCTCGCCCAGGTCCTTGGCATGGTCGGTCGACGAGACTGATTTAACGAGCATATCGTCGACGTAAACTTCCATGTTCCTGCCGATCTGTGACTTGAACATGCGGTTGACCAACCGTTGGTAGTAGCCACGGCGTTCTTGAGGCCAAAGGGCATCACCTTGTAGCAGTATACCCCCCGGTCCGTTGTGAAGGCGGTGAGATCTTCGTCTGCCAGATTCATGCAGATCTGATTGTAGCCGGAGAAGGCATCCATGAAGCTCAATAGCTCGTGGCCTGCTGAGCTATCGATGAGCTGATCTATCCGAGATAGTGGATAGTTGTCTTTGGGGCAGGCCTTGTTGAGGTCGGTGAAGTCGATGCACATGAGCCACTTTCCGCTTGACTTCTTGACTAGGACTACGTTCGCTAGCCACTTCGAATAGGGCACATTCCGAATGAAGTTTGCGGCGATGAGCCGATCTACCTCGTCCTCGATAGCCTTCTGTTTTACCGGGGCGAAGCTTCGCTTTTTTTGTCTGACGGGTCGGGCTGTAGGATCTACCATGAACTTGTGAGATATAACTTTGGGGTCGATCCCAGGCATGTCAGCAGGCGCCCAGGAAAACACGTCGGAGTTGTTTCTGAGGAAATGAACCAGGTCACCTCGCTGAGTTCCTCTCAAAAGTGACCCTATCTGAACGAGTTTTTCGTCGTCCCCTTCTACGAGAGGGACCTCTGTCAGAGGCTCCACCGGGGTCCCTCGGACCTCTTTTTGCTCGTCTCGAGTGTCTAGAGAACCCCTGATGTCATCCTCACCTTCGACATCGTCGACCGGCCTCTCCGATGAAGATGTTGCGGTGAAGCAAACCTTTGCAATTCGCTGGTCTCCATAGACCCGACCTATCCCGCCCTGGTCGAGAGGGAACTTCATCGCCAGGTGGTAGGTCGATATCATGGCCCGGAGGGAGTTCAGGGTGGGGTGGCCGAGGAGGATATTGTAGGCTGATGGAATTCTCGCTACGATGAATTCCACCGGCACTGTCCGCGTACGGTCGGCCTCCCCGACATTGAACTGTAGAGTCATTACCCCTTCTGCCGGGATGGAGTGGTTGTTGAATCCTGAAAGGACGTGGGAGGTCGACCTCAGGTCTGCCGCTGTGAGCCCCATGCATAGAAAGCAGCCGTGGAAGAGGATGTCTGCCGAGTTTTCCGAGTCGACCAGGATCCTGTGCACCTCGTATTGATGAAACCGAGCCGTAATCACCAGGGGGTCGTTGTGGGGTAGGGATATGCCGTGAAAGTCCCCGTCGTCAAAAGTGATCGGCTCGGTCTCCCTGGCCTTCTTCCTCGGACGGCAGTCGGCTTCCGCGGCCGGCATGGGGTGCTGAGTCTCGAAGGTACTCGACGTGCCCCCCGCCGTCATGACCATGATTTTTGACGAGCCTCGGTTCTTTTCGGTGAGGTTCCTTATGCCCCCTGGTGGGGTTTTTTTTAGCTGCCGTGGCGAGTCTCGCGTGCGCGACCCCGTCGAAGGAGGGGGAGCAGGTCATGCCTGCAAACAGGCGAGCTGACCGCCTCCACCTCGGGAGGGACATGGGTGCGATGAGGCTCGGGGAGAAATTCTCTGGCGTAAGGCCTTGGAGCCAAACGAAGCGGTGCCCACCGGTTTATTGAATATGTCGGCCCGGGGGACCCGTGGCTGTTGGAAACAGTGAGGCACCGATCGGCCGCGCCTGCACGAGCGGAGCCTTCTCTCTCTTTGTAGGGGTCCCGGTCCCCCGGAGGGGGATCGGCAGTCTGGGGATCTTGCCCTACCGTTTGGACGCGGATGAGCGCCTCCACGATGGACGCGAGTCGGTCTATCCAGCCGGTAAGGGCGTTGATGGCATTCGGTGGGGGAGGTTCGTCTGCGCCTCCGTTGAGGGGGAGGCGGCGGCTAATGCTTGGATCGTCGTGATGATCGCTCGCCATTAGATTGGGATAGGAAGACGAATTTTTGTTATTGTGGAATCAAGTTTTTCACATAGATGGCGCCAGCTGACGTGATCTGGATCATGCCAAGATGTTACCTTCCGTTGGCCTGCCGATGACAGCGATAGTGTTAGTGTATATGCCCTAGAGGCCATTACTGTATCATACTAGTTTGTATATTACTTAATGGATGCTTGGGATATTCACCTTGTATATACAATCTTGCTCAAAATAGTAGTATGCTACTTGGTTTGTTTCTACTTCAATGTGTACATGTGTTTATATTTTGTATATCGCCTATACACATTAGTGGAGCCCTTAGGATCTTTGCTTGATTACCAGCGATGTGATGGCCGTCACACTAGTGGGGCTGGGTAATCTATAAGCATATCCTTATGCAGGTCCCTGGTCGCAGGACTATCGAGACAGGGCATCGATACTCCGGAGTAGACCAGCGCATGCGCTTCTCATCCCAGTGTGGGAGACGGTCTGTCCCACAGCCGTCAGTACGTCGAACTTGAGATAGTATGCGGGTGCTCGTTAGGTTACGGGTACACTGGACTGGACTCGTCGGGAACTGACTAGTTGGTATTATACCTATCGTCAGTTATCAGTTCCCAGGTGACATGAGTACAGCTTAGTCCGCTGACTTGACACTGTCACTCCGCCTCGAGTGTGTTCCCACTGTACTTTGATCACTACCCTACCACGGCTCAAAGGAGTCGTGCAAACAGGTAGTGGTTGGGTGCAGTCCCGAAGCACTTGGAGGCAGTGACGGTTAGACAGGATTCGTCTCTCCCGGTATTGGGGGTTGACATCGCGCTGTGTCTAGGAGAGCCATTACACGAGTAGTCCCTGGCCAGGGCAAACGAGATATACTGGTAGGTTTCCAGTATTATCTCAGGGTGTTTTGGGCTTCGCTCCGGCACGACTTGTACCGCTATTGGGGGACTGACGTTTACCGCCCCCTAGGCCCGCCATGCGATGTATCAGACGAACAGACCGGACTGTACGGAGAATGTCACACTCAGGCTCAGTAGGAGTTCAGATGGGTTTCGCCTCGTCGGTCTTCTTGTCGGCATTACCTGGGGACCGTTACGCACATCTAGTGCCGCTTGCGGTCTGTGGTTAAACCCACTGCCAGCGTAGTGTCGAGTCTTTAGAGTCCCACACAGAAAGCTTTTCGCCTTTAGGCAAAAGAGTAGAGGTCGCATGGTATTGCGACAGGTCGCATGGTTTTGCGACAGGGTTCGGTCACATCCGTGCACTTGTGCGCGTACAGTGTCCGGATAGTTTACACTAGCGAGTTTTGGTTTAAGCCAGATCCTAGTGTACCTTATGGGATTGGATTTATCCAGTTTGCATTCGTGTTCCTCGGAACGCGGATGCGGGTGTGTATGCACAGTTGACAGGGAGACAGAGGCAGTGGATTCTCATTAGGGTTGTTGACAGTTGACCGTTGACTATTTGACTTTTTGCTCAACCCTAATGAGAATATGATATGTGATTAACTATTATATTAATTAAGTATTATGGTGATATGGTTGTTGACTTTTGTTGACTTGTTGACTTTTGTTGACTTTGTTGACTTGTTGACTTGTTGACTTTGTTGACCGGTTGACTAGGCTTGACTAGTTGACCATCATGATAACCATAGCCATCATTTCATGGCAAAGACTTTTTCTTGCTTGCTCATTTGTGTAAAATGAGTGCATGAAATGATATGGTTATGGTTGCTTCAAACCATCACATAAGACTTTTTTAGTATGATGAGTTATCATGACTTTGGATTATGAGAGGGTGAAAGACAAAAGAGAGCCTCATTCTTTCTTGCTCATTCTCTCTCTTGTTCTTGAGCTCTCCTTTTGCTCTCACCCTCTTGCTCTTTTTCCCTCTCTTTAATCTATGGTTCTCTTGTCTCATGAGTTGAGAATCAAGAACCATAGATAAAATCCCATTCTAATTCTTCTCTACTCATTCTAGTTCACTAGGTTTAGCAAACCAAGTGAACTAGTTTCTTCAAAGAACGAAGAAGGAGCTAAAGTTTGGAGCTTTCAGGTGGATCTATCTTCGGCGTACGGAGACGACGAGAAGAAGCCATTCCGGACCACCATCGGAGCTTGAAGACGAAGGAGTTCAAGACAAGCAAGGTATAACCCCCTAACCGAGTAGCTAGAAACTCGTAGTTAGGTTGCTAGATAGATGTTTAACCAAGATCCGGGTTTTAGGTCCATGTTACCACCTCCGTAAAAATCATTTTTTACCAAATTCCGCATTCCCGAAAGTACCGAGAGAGGTAGCATGGACTTACAGTGGTATCAGAGCCTAGTTAAACTCTATCTAACAAGTTAGCAAGTAACTAGAAGATCGATCAAAGAAAAAGTCCCAAAAACGAACCCATGAATTTTCAACTTTCTGTCGATTTCAAAAGTACTGGAAAATTTTTTTGGAACACACCTAAAATCGACTCAGGCTTTTTTAAAGAAACTGCAAAAATTTGGGCCCCTGACTCGATCAAAGCGCCGCGTTTCCGCGGCGGGAGCACGCTCCCGCCGCGGAAACGCGGCCGAGTTGACTCGGTCAAGGGTTTTCTTTTTTGCAGTATATTCATTGGGGTATTTTGGGATTTTTAGTACATATATTTTCAACCCAGATTTTCCAGAACGAAAATTTTATTTTGGGGTCCCGAAAATCCGTATTTTTGATCGAACTTCTAAAAGACTTTAGCTAACGGGTTTTTCTGTTATGTGATATTTGTATTGAACGTCTACTAATCGCTATATGTCGATTAGTGGGGGTTATACAAATCTGTGATCTGTAATGTTGCTGGAATGTGTATATGAATATGTTGGATTGTCGCGGGTGAATAGCCGGGGGTTGTGAGACGAGAGTTTTCTTTTCTTTCAATTCATGTAAATTTGTAAATTGATGTAATAATTATTTGTATGGCCGCACAACCGGGTCGGGGTTGTAGCCGTCATTGTATAATTTCTTTTTACTGTTTTTGCTCCTAGGATAGACCCATGGAGGGGGTGCACAAACTACCGGGTATGCCGAAGTGTCGAGTGGCCTACTCATGGAGATGAGGGAGGTTACTACGCTTCGGGTACTTGGCGGGTAGTTTGCCGCACCCGTAGGGGTCTTGGGTGGGGTTTTGGCTATTCACCGCGACCGTGTAATTTGTCTTTCGTTACAGGCTCGTACGAATTACAGATTCCTAGTATATCCAATGTATTCATCTATGATCTGAAATGTTTATCATTGCAGTATATCTATATATGATATTATTTAGGCGTTGCTTATGTTTTACAGACGCGCTAGCCCAGCCCCCGCTCTGTCGTTAGTTAAGTAACCTAACGGGTAATGACGGGGCCCCGTGGCGAATGCGAATGGCATAAGCGTACGTCATATTTTGGTTGTTTTCTGCAATGGTAGGATTAAATGATGGGACGCATTAAAAGAACTAATGCAAGAATATCACGCATTAAAAGAACTAATGCAAGATAATAAACCAAGTTAAAGTCGTTGGAACACTTTTGAAAAACCACTCGGTTCTTTTCAAAACAAACTTTTAAAATACGGAGTTTGAGCCACTCCATTTAAAAGCTATCTCGTTCCATCGACCAAATCAAGTTCACTACGTTCACGGTTTTCCCAAAACCATCCGTAGCCCTCCATCATTTCAGTTAAATATTCGGTAGTATTCAAGCTATGTATTTTGACCTCACGCCAAGGCATAGTGATTGGTAGCTGCCGGATATTTATCTGTTGCATAGATAGAATGCGTTGGTTTGAGACAGTCGTACTGCCATTTTGGCCTACGTCAAGGGTATGTACGGGTGGGTTCAAATTAACCTGGATAATGATGGGACGAACTTGACATGTGACTTATGACATTTTGACCTCACGCCAAGGTCATAAGAGCATGGGGCAAAAATCCACATCGGGAGTTTCATAAGTACTGAAACTTGCTAGATTTGCATACCATTTGGAGTGTGATGATTCTGGTAGGATTCCTTCAGTTTCGTCACGCAATGAT
Organism: Agapanthus africanus; assembly: GCA_030015575.1. NCBI lineage: Eukaryota > Viridiplantae > Streptophyta > Magnoliopsida > Asparagales > Amaryllidaceae > Agapanthus > Agapanthus africanus. Next base: position 1,007,822,139 of record JASDDO010000019.1, read on the forward strand.
ATTTGGATCCCGATCCTACTGTGAGTATATGCTACTCCTCGGGAAATTTCTCACTTAACGATCAATGCTATAAACCTAGTAGGTGCCTAGAAAGGTGTTAGCGGGGCTACGCCCCCAGGGGAAAGAGGTTCTTTAATTAAGGAACTTCACGAAAGCGTTGGAAAACCTCCCTCGAAGTACCGACACCGGCCTGGCTGAACGGTTAAGCAAGTATTGTACGGTGGGATTGATCCTGACTAATTCTTCCTTTATGGTTTGAGGAGCGATTTGAGAAACAGTGGGAGCCATCCTGTTTAGACAAACTAAAAACCACTCTAAATTTGCAAGAGCATCATGCTGAGTGTTTCTTCTTCTCTCTCCTAATTGCAGCGACCAATCAACATGACTGGACTTAAGTTACTCCTAGATAAAAACAAACTGATAGGGCCAAACTACAAAGATTGGCTCAGGAATGTCAAGATAGCAATCACTTACGACAAGCTGGGGTATCTTCTTACCACCAAAGCTCCCCCTGTCCCTGGTCCAACTTCCAGCGTCGCGGATAAGGAAATCCGCAAGACTTGGGAGATTGATAGCGCGAAGGCCAAATGCCTCCTGCTTGCCTCGATGGACAACGAACATCAGAGGAGGCACGAGAATATGGACATGGAATCCATATTGCTTCATACAAAAGAACTGTATGGAGAGCAATCTCGTATCGCAAGATACGAAACGTCAAAAAAGTTATTTTCGACAAGAATGGCCGTCGGATCATCAGTAGCCGAGCACGTGCTAAAGATGATCGGCTACATTGAGGAGCTCGCGGACCTAGGGATCACATTGGAGAGTGAGCTATATACGGATATAGTTCTCCAGTCCCTTCCTTCCACTTACGCCCAGTTTATACTGAACTTCAACTTACAAGAAAAGAGGTTGAACTTTCAGAGCTCCTCAACATGCTGAGGAGCGCAGAGGGCACCCTACTGAAAGGTAGGGATACATCCACTTTGTTTGTAGGAGGATCATCTTCTTCTAGGTCCAAGGCGAAAGCCAAGGGAAAGAAGAAGAAGGCCCCCACCAAACCAAGGGGCGGTGTTAGTAAAGTGGATACGAAGGGAAAAAGTAAAGCAACAAAGATAGCGGGGAAGCTTGTGGATAAGGAAGAATGCTTCTATTGTCATAAGAAAGGACACTGGAAGAATGATTGCAGGGCCTGGAAGGCCAGAACACAGGAATTGAAGCAGGTTGCAGCTTCAGCTTCAGGTGTGTATGTTATTGAAAACTGTCTTTCAATAAACTCTACTTCCTGGGTATTGGATACCGGATCAGGATCTCATATCTGTAATTCTTTGCAGGCGTTGAGAAACCGTAGGGTTTTGAAGGCAGGTGACATGACCCTCAGAGTTGCGAACGGAGCTAGCATGGATGCTAAAGCCGTGGGGGACTATCACCTGGGAATGTCAGATGGACATGTTTTGGTTTTGCGTAATTGATTTTTTGTACCCAACGCAACTTGTAATATCATTTCTGTATCTTTAGTTTCTAAAGAAGGTTATGAATTTGCGTTTGTAAGTAATGTTGTAAACATTCACCTTAATCAAGTTTTGATTGGGTCAGGTACATTGAGTAATGGTATATACGTATTGAACCAACCACAGATTTTCAATGTCCAGAATACACACAAAAGAAAGTCTCCAGAAATAAATCAGACTTTCTTGTGGCATTGTAGACTGGGTCACATCAATGAGAGAAGGTTGACTAAGTTACATACAGAGGGATATTTGAATGCGTTCGAATATCAATCGTATGCCACTTGTCAATCTTGTCTCAAAGGAAAGATGACAAAGACTCCGTTTACTGGACATGGAGTAAGAGCGAGCGAGCTCTTGGGACTCGTACACAGTGACGTGTGCGGTCCAATGTCTACACATGCGCGAAGCGGCCATTCTTACTTCATTACTTTTACGGATGACTTCTCAAGGTACGGTTATGTCTTCTTAATGAAACATAAGTCCGAAGCCTTTGGAAAATTCCAGGAGTATAAGAATGAAGTAGAGAAACAGACCGGCAAAAGTATTAAGATTCTAAGATCGGATCGAGGTGGAGAATACTTAAGTGCCGAGTTCCTGGACTATTTAAAAGAGAACGGAATTCTCTCTCAGCTTACTCCTCCATACACCCCGCAACATAACGGTGTATCGGAGAGACGGAACCGCACCCTATTGGATATGGTGCGGTCCATGATGAGTAACGCTGAGTTACCGCGATCATTCTGGGGATATGCGCTAGAATCAGCAGCATACCTTTTGAACCGAGTTCCGACTAAGACTGTGCCTACCACCCCATATGAAATGTGGAGTGGGAAGAAACCCTATCTTCAATATCTGAAGATCTGGGGATGTCCAGCTTTTGTCAAAAAGCAGCATGCGGACAAACTCGAGGCACTCTCAGTACTGTGTAAGTTTGTGGGATACCCAAAGAACACCAGGGGGTATCTTTTCTACTACGCAGAGGAACAAAAAGTACTTGTTTCTCGTAATGCCCACTTTCTAGAACACCAGTTCTTGGAAAAGGAAATAAGTGGGAGCGCAGTAGAACTGGAAGAAATTCCAGAACCACGGACTATTACTGAAAGTTTAGTGGAACCAGAGGGTTCGGAAGAACAGGACATTCCTACGCCGCTCCGCAGGAGTAGTAGGCAGTCTCATCCGCCCGAGAGATACTGCGGTTTTCTCATAGACGGGGATAGAGAGGATTGCATCATAGATTATGATGAGCCTACTAGCTTCCAGCAGGCCGTTCAGAGCGTTGACTCAGTGAAATGGCTGGATGCAATGCGGACCGAAATGGAGTCCATGTACACCAACAAGATATGGACGTTGGACATTGCTCCAGACGGGATAAAACCCGTAGGATGCAAGTGGATCTTCAAAAGGAAGATTGGTGTAGATAGACAGGTTGAGACCTATAAAGCTAGGCTGGTAGCAAAGGGTTTTCGTCAAAGACCTGGCTTGGACTATGACGAAACCTTTTCTCCAGTAGCCATGCTGAAATCCATTCGGATCCTTCTTGCCATTGCTGCCTTCCACGATTATGAGATCTGGCAAATGGACGTAAAGACAGCTTTTCTAAATGGAAATTTAGAGGAGTGTGTCTATATGGACCAGCCAGAGGGTTTCATTCAGAGTGGGAGCAGCGGAAAGGTGTGCAAGTTGCTTAAGTCCATCTATGGACTAAAGCAGGCGTCGCGGAGTTGGAACATCTGCTTTGATGAGACGGTCAAAGAATTTGGCTTTATCAAAAATCCAGATGAACCATGCATCTATAGTAGATTTGTAGCGAGAACTGTAGTATTCCTCGTTTTATACGTGGATGACATTCTCTTAATAGGAAATGACATTCCTATGCTACAATCTGTCAAGGGGTTCTTGTCACACAGGTTCTCCATGAAAGACCTGGGTGATGCCTCATACATTCTGGGTATCCGGATCTACCGTGACAGATCCAAGAGGATATTAGGACTTTCTCAGTCCAGGTACATCGACACCGTGCTGAAAAGATTCAGTATGGAAGATTCCAAGCGCGGTAACCTGCCGGCTTGTCACGGGATCACCCTCTCTAAAGAGATGTCTCCCAAGACTGATTTGGAGAGGGATCGCATGTCTATTATACCCTACGCTTCTGCGGTAGGCTCTATAATGTATGCGATGTTGTGTACCAGACCGGATGTAGCTTATGCACTGAGTGTGGTAAGCCGGTATCAGTCAAACCCTGGGGAGAAACACTGGATAGCGGTAAAGAACATTCTCAAGTACCTGAGAAGGACTAAGGAGATGTTCTTGGTGTATGGCGGAAAAGACCTCCAGATCGAGGCCTTTGCTGACTCCAGCTTCCAGAGTGACAAGGATGATTCCAAGTCCATGTCGGGTTTTGTCTTTACCCTCAATGGAGGGGCGGTGTGTTGGAAGAGTTCCAAATAAGAAACCGTTGCAGACTCGACGATGGAAGCGGAATACATCGCTGCATCTGATGCCGCAAAAGAAGCTGTCTGGATGAGGAAGTTCTTGAAAGAACTTCAGGTGGTTCCGTCCATTGTTGATCCAATACCTCTGTATTGCGACAACAACGGGGCTATAGCTTTAGCGAAGGAACCCAGGTCCCATCAGAGATCCAGGCACATCTTGAGGCGGTATCACCTGATCAGGGAGATCGTGGATCGCCAGGAGATCGAGGTTCGGAGAGTCGCTTCAGAAGATAACACTGCAGATCCATTCACCAAGGCCTTGCCCCAGACTCAGTTCGAGCGGCTGATCGAGATGATAGGTCTTCGATACGCCAGTACATGGCCTTAGTGCAAGTGGGAGATTGTTAGTGTATATGCCCTAGAGGCCATTACTGTATCATACTAGTTTGTATATTACTTAATGGATGCTTGGGATATTCACCTTGTATATACAATCTTGCTCAAAATAGTAGTATGCTACTTGGTTCGTTTCTACTTCAATGTGTACATGTGTTTATATTTTGTATATCGCCTATACACATTAGTGGAGCCCTTAGGATCTTTGCTTGATTACCAGCGATGTGATGGCCGTCACACTAGTGGGGCTGGGTAATCTATAAGCACATCCTTATGCAGGTCCCTGGTCGCAGGACTATCGAGACAGGGCATCGATACTCCGGAGTAGACCAGCGCATGCGCTTCTCATCCCAGTGTGGGAGACGGTCTGTCCCACAGCCGTCAGTACGTCGTACTTGAGATAGTATGCGGGTGCTCGTTAGGTTACGGGTACACTGGACTGGACTCGTCGGGAACTGACTAGTTGGTATTATACCTATCGTCAGTTATCAGTTCCCAGGTGACATGAGTACAGCTTAGTCCGCTGACTTGACACTGTCACTCCGCCTCGAGTGTGTTCCCACTGTACTTTGATCACTACCCTACCACGGCTCAAAGGAGTCGTGCAAACAGGTAGTGGTTGGGTGCAGTCCCGAAGCACTTGGAGGCAGTGACGGTTAGACAGGATTCGTCTCTCCCGGTATTGGGGGTTGACATCGCGCTGTGTCTAGGAGAGCCATTACACGAGTAGTCCCTGGCCAGGGCAAACGAGATATACTGGTAGGTTTCCAGTGTTATCTCAGGGTGTTTTGGGCTTCGCTCCGGCACGACTTGTACCGCTATTGGGGGACTGACGTTTACCGCCCCCTAGGCCCGCCATGCGATGTATCAGACGAACAGACCGGACTGTACGGAGAATGTCACACTCAGGCTCAGTAGGAGTTCAGATGGGTTTCGCCTCGTCGGTCTTCTTGTCGGCATTACCTGGGGACCGTTACGCACAGCTAGTGCCGCTTGCGGTCTATGGTTAAACCCACTGCCAGCGTAGTGTCGAGTCTTTAGAGTCCCACACAGAAAGCTTTTCGCCTTTAGGCAAAAGAGTAGAGGTCGCATGGTATTGCGACAGGTCGCATGGTTTTGCGACAGGGTTCGGTCACATCCGTGCACTTGTACGCGTACAGTGTCCGGACAGTTTACACTAGCGGGCTTTGGTTTAAGCCAGATCCTAGTGTACCTTATGGGATTGGATTTATCCAGTTTGCATTCGTGTTCCTCGGAACGCGGATGCGGGTGTGTATGCACAGTTAACAGGGAGACAGAGGCAGTGGATTCTCATTAGGGTTGTTGACAGTTGACCGTTGACTATTTGACTTTTTGCTCAACCCTAATGAGAATATGATATGTGATTAACTATTATATTAATTAAGTATTATGGTGATATGGTTGTTGACTTTGTTGACTTGTTGACTTTGTTGACTTGTTGACTTTTGTTGACTTGTTGACTTTGTTGACCGGTTGACTAGGCTTGACTAGTTGACCATCATGATAACCATAGCCATCATTTCATGGCAAAGACTTTTTCTTGCTTGCTCATTTGTGTAAAATGAGTGCATGAAATGATATGGTTATGGTTGCTTCAAACCATCACATAAGACTTTTTTAGTATGATGAGTTATCATGACTTTGGATTATGAGAGGGTGAAAGACAAAAGAGAGCCTCATTCTTTCTTGCTCATTCTCTCTCTTGTTCTTGAGCTCTCCTTTTGCTCTCACCCTCTTGCTCTTTTTCCCTCTCTTTAATCTATGGTTCTCTTGTCTCATGAGTTGAGAATCAAGAACCATAGATAAAATCCCATTCTAATTCTTCTCTACTCATTCTAGTTCACTAGGTTTAGCAAACCAAGTGAACTAGTTTCTTCAAAGAACGAAGAAGGAGTGAAAGGTTGGAGCTTTCAGGTGGATCTATCTTCGGCGTACGGAGACGACGAGAAGAAGCCATTCCGGACCACCATCGGAGCTTGAAGACGAAGGAGTTCAAGACAAGCAAGGTATAACCCCCTAACCGAGTAGCTAGAAACTCGTAGTTAGGTTGCTAGATAGATGTTTAACCAAGATCCGGGTTTTAGGTCCATGTTACCACCTCCGTAAAAATCGTTTTTTACCAAATTCCGCATTCCCGAAAGTACCGGGAGAGGTAGCATGGACTTACAGATAGACGGCTGAGATTGGATCTGGAGGCAGACTCCTGAAGCGTGTGGATCTCAATGGGTTTGAGGTTGGTTGAGCCGAGCTACCTGCAAGGAAGTCCTCGGGTGGTTGTACCACCGAGGACCCTCCGACGGTCAAGTTAGCGAGGAAATCCTACAAGAGTAACGGCTTAGTGGAGTAAAAATGGCTTACTTGAACCGTCTGAAGAAGGGGTTTATATAGCGGTGGCAGCAGGCAGGGCAGGCGTGAGAATCACGCCGGCCGTTACGCTCCAGACGTCACGCCCGCGTGATGAGCGGGATCTCCCATTTGTAACAACCCTAAATTTCCTATACAAGTTTTTACAAAAAAAATTCAAAAATCCATAAAGGGGTATTAATTGCCTGAGCACAAGACTTAAGTAATTAATTATCAATTTAATTACAAGAAGGAGCTTATGGATCATTGGTAATACCTTGCACTGCTGAACAAAGCCACCAGAGTTAAAATCCCATGCCTCACATTTTTTTAATACTTATTTTGTTTTAAATTTTATATAGCCCAACAGTCAACACGTGATAACTCCAGAAATTCTCACTACACCCACTAAACTAAATGCACCATAGGCTTAACCAGGCGACCCCCACATTCCGAACCCCGACTCGGCCCGCCTCGGCCTACTCGGGCCGGCGCCGCAGGCCGGACTCGGCCGGTCGGCCGAGTCGTCAACGGCAAAAAGTTGCCCTTTCCCCTTCCCACCTTCACTGCATACTTCAATTTCTGAGATCGTTTCCAGAGAGCCTTTAATACCTCCTTTACTCCATTTTTAATGATTTTTTAATACATTTTTACATTTTTTTAAATTAAAACCCTACATCTATCCTAACCCTAGCCTAACCCTATAAATACACCCCTACCCTCTACCCTCTCACGCCAAAACTCTGAGCCAACTCTCTAAAATTTCCAAGAAACTTGTGTACTTTGAAAACGAGCACGAAGCAAAGCTACGGTGAAATTCCCGGCGAACTTCCGACGATCGTTCCACGAGCTCTCGGCGACGAAGCGACGCACCGGTGATCCCTCTCCTTCCATCTTACTCTCGTTATTTTCCAAAACCCGTAAGTCCCATTTCTATCTTCTTTTTTTATTCAAAAAATACGGATTTACAAAACCCGACGGAATCGGAACAAATCCGATTTCCGATTCGGTTTTCTTATAAAACTTCACTTCTCGTTAATACAATTATGCTTAAACTCTCTCATGTTGACTATTAAACTCTAATCAACCAAATTGATCAAGTTTCATTTCATAAAATGATGGCTATTTCACTTTATCGTATTTTTTCATTTAAATACCACATTGTTTCAATTATACATTTAAACCATTAAACTTGTTATACATTTAAGTAGATCACGAGGTAACGACCAACCTCCTCACACACTCATATACAACATAACACGATACCCTCGAGAACTTAGAATACGGGAACACAAACATTTTCATTTAAATACCCTTTACTTAATAAAACCATTTCTAAAAGATTTAGTATTGATACATCTTTACAAATAAATAATCTTTGAGCTAATAATAAAAATATCTAGACTCAGCCAATTAAGGACTGTCGCACTCATTAGGACAGAGGAAGGTTGTGGGCATTCAGTCGTTTATCTAAACCTGACTTTGTGGTGTCTAGGCTAGACAAGTGAGAAAGGTAATTTTAAAAGGCCCGTCTCACGGTGATTCGTAAGCGGATCCCTCCTTTCTTCACTTGTACTTACCCGGGCAACAATTGGCGGTGAAGAGGCGATTTGAGAGATATCTCACAACTTGTTGATTTGGACCAGTTAGGAGCAGTCTAGTTGACTTAGGAGACCCTAGAACATATAATACGAGAAATCGACATCTTTGCAAATAAATACCATAATTAATAAAACCGTTTTTTCTTAATGATTAGTTTTTATACAAATCTTTGCAAAGCGCCGCTACAACCCATTTGGGGAACCCGTTCGGGATGGTGCAGATTATCGCACATCCTCGGGCTTAGTAGTGCGAGATGCAGACCTCCGCAAGGAGCATTCAGTCTCGAAAGATTTAAAATACGACATCTTAAGAAAAATGAGATTTCTAGATTGTAATATATATATTAAATTTATTTTCATATAAATATATGTATATATAACATTAACATATCTATTTTGTAATAATATAAATATTCTAACTCTTTTCAAAAATCACAAGAATCATTTACACTAAAATACCATGAATTCCAAACAAATCAATATTACAAATAAATATCCTTTATTATGAAAATAGGATATTTTCAATAGAAATATCATAATATAAAATCTACATTCATTACAACTCTAAAGACGATTAATAAATACTTGGGGTGTACTTGAAAAGTATATAAAAATATTTTTACATAAAACCCCCTCAAGTTCTATAATTTACCATAAGGACCCTAGTAAATATAGGTTTAAGCGGGACCAATCTCTTGAGCCTCAGGGAGCCGGAGAAATGGGTGCTTGCCTATCTAAGGTAGACAACTTAACAACGGTGTTATCAATACGGTAATCGTCTTTGAAAAAGACACAAATCCTGCCGTCCATGTGCAGTGGTTACTGATAACATCAAAATAATCAGGACTTCAATTTACTGACTCAGAGTGAGTCTCATTATAATCTGACTTGAATATGATTCAAGTACAATTTACAATCTACAGTCTACAGTCTACAATCTACAATCTACAATCTACAATATTCCAATTCAACATGAGTCCATGAATCTATTATACAGCTTGACTGAACGAACCATGGATATACATTCCATTCACATGGTTCTCCAGTTATTCCATTTATATGATTCTACGGTTGCATCCGTTTACTGATATCATAGTTTCGGTCAGTCAATCAATTATACAATCAATACAATTTACAAGACAAACAATACAAACAAGATATCTCGGGGTTTAAGGGGTAGATTGGTACGGAAGGTGTTAAAAGTGGCACGAGACTGTAATACTTAATACACCTAATATGAATCCAGTTATTGTTGTACCGTGGCATAAACGGTTCCTTATACTATATTTACTCTAGTCTCTGGTATATAGAGACTCCTCTCGTATACACTGGAATTCTTCTGTATCAAGCTACAAACAACAGCGTTAATACAACATTACAACAATATAATACAACTTTAAAAGATACCTTCTTATTCTGTCTATTTTACTTTCCTCTTATCTTCGGGACTTACCAAGCGACTTGTTCGCTGATGACATTATATTTCTTTCTTCTTTAAATGTCGTCAGGTGATTTGGACCCGTCAGAGATCGAGCCCACTGCTGAAGACTTGGACCATTTCAGTGAATACCTCGAGCTCTAGTCATTGTACACTTTCCACTCAGTACTTTCATTTCTGTTATGCCATTGTTTAGGCATTGCCTTTTATTCAGTTGTATTTACTTTTCATGCATTGTACAAAAGAATGTTAAAAAATAAAGTTGTTGTTCGGTTTATATCTCTTGTCTCTTGTGATTACTTTTATATTACTTAGATACGCTTAGTGTATTTACTTCACAGTAAATACGTAGCGGCCTCGTCCCGTCCCCTTCGCCGTATACTGGGAAGCGGGGCGTGACAGATTTTGTTGGCGGCCCATGCAGGTCAGAGCTGTATAAAACCATACTATGCAGTTCTGTTCTGTGTGAACAACCTAAGCAATATAAAACAATAACCAGCAACTAAAACATTCTTTACAATTCATGTTCCTTGAATCTTATCAATTTCATATTCCTTGAATCATAACTTTGAATATGTCCTAATCTAAATTTTTCATTCAAGGTTATGGATTCCCCAAACAACACCAGCACCAACTTCAACAACACTCCACCACCACTACAAATCACACCTGTTGTCCCTGCTCCGCTCAACGAGCAAACGGTTCTGTTTGAGGAAATCCGAAGCCTCCTAGTTGGACTGCAGCAGCAGACTGCTATATTATTGAACCGATCAGAAGCAGAAGCAACTGTCAGGAAACGCTCTGCCACCCAGATGGCAAGAGGAACATATACTACACAATCTTCTGAACCCAAGAGACAGAAAGAAATAATTAACCAGTCAAGTCCAGGTTTTTGTTACTACTGCCGTAAGGATGGACACTTATGGAAGGACTGTAGGCGCGCAAAAGGCTTGTGCCTAGTTTGTGGCGCATCGGATCATAGAATTGGAGATTGTCCCTATAGACGCAACTCAGCTCACACCCCCACCAACTACCCGCAGCGGCCAGCTATCCAGGCTCCTGCAACTCGTCCTACACTCCCAGCATCACCTCCACATGGACCACCTCTATCCAGTCAGGCATCGATGTACTGGCATACACAGAAAAATATTCCGAGACGCCAAGCCTCCACCTTAGCAGCCA